>CAOLHI010003659.1:0-243196 GCA_948474755.1 Ctenosaura bakeri | reverse complement strand
TTGCCAGGCTCTAGCAGAAGTTTAGCTAAAGTTTCTGCTTCGGGCATTCCTTTTAGCTCTGTCAAATGATCTGCCAGCTGAAGCATGTTCTCATTGAACAAGTCCTTGATTTCAACCTCTGTAAAAAAAGATGAAGTAAATTATTCTCTCAGTCTCGAGATAAATACATAGCATAAATGAATAAAAAATTATAGAGTAAACACTAAGGTTCCAATCTTAGGCACTTTTGGCAGTGGAAAGGGATTTTTTTCCCCCTACTTTCCTTCCATTGCATTCAAAGAGAAAATATTATCTACACTAGTACTAGGGATGACATGGTTTGGGTCTGGTTATTTTAGTTGCTTCAGCCAACCATCATGTTCTCAACTCAAGACTATTTTGACTGCCACCACTGGCACATATCTACAGCCATTGAGCTTTCCACAGGGATGCTCAGGGGTTCAAGCAATATACATGTTAATCTTCCATCAGGCTTCCTCTCTCGTGGCAGAACAGGTCTGAAATTGTTTCCAATAACATTCTAGTCCTCTTGTTATTGTTCTGCAGTTTTTTGGGGCTGTGAGTGTGTGATGCACCCAGGGTCACCTAGTGGGTTTCCATGGCTGAGAAGGGATCAGACTCTGGTCTCCAAGGTCCTAGTCCAACACTCAGACCCCTGCACCATGCTGGCATTTTGCCAGTTTTTAGACTTTTTAGACTTTTGTGGATTGCTCCTCCTGCCATCCCGAGAATCAACTTTTTAAAATATCTAGGATTTTTTGCACCGATGATGTTCCTGTTCTCCAAGAACAGCCTGGGATGTGTTATTCCATGCCTTTCCAAATGGTCATGTTAACTAAAACCTAACAAATAAAAAGTACATACCTCTAAATCCTAATGTATCTGTATAACTTCTTGGAATTTCTTTTTCTAAAATGAAAGGCTATTAAAAATAGTAAAAATTAATAACAGTAAAGACAATAGAACTATTAAAAAATCAACCTAGTCATTTTTATATGTGCCTAAAATGTGTTAATTTAACTAGAATAACAAACAATAAACAAAAAAACACTATTTTGGGGAGTCATTTGCTTGTAGATACAGTTCAGAATCTTTTCCCTTCTCTTCTACTATTTTTATACTACAGTCTATAATCAATATGACACTAAAGTGGCATAATGAGCAAACATTTATGTAAAGATTTAGAGAATTTGAATTATTTCATCAGAGATTATTTTCAGTTCATGACTGGCTCAAAAAACACTTTCTGTAAGAAACAGAATTAGCTCCTACTGATCTCAAATTGCCATAGTATGTAGAATCATAGAAATTCAGAGTTGGAAGAGACCACACAGGCCATCCAGTCCAACCCCCTGCCATGCAGGAACACCCTCAAAGCAATCCCGACAGATGGCCATCAAGCCTCTGCTTAAAAACCTCCAAGGAAGGAGCCTCCACTACACTCTGAGGAAACAGATTCCACTGCCGGACAGCCCTGACTGTCAGGAAGTTCTTCCTGAGGTTCAGGTGGAATCTCCTTTCCTGCAGCTTGAATCCATTGCTCCTTGTCCTGGTCTCTGGAGCAGCAGAAAACAAGTCCCCTCCTTCCTCTACGTGGCATCCCTTCAAATATTTAAACATGGCTATCATGTCCCCTCTTAACCTCCTCTTCTGCAGACTAAACATACCCAGCTCTCTAAGTCTATCCTCATAGGGCATGGCTTCCAGGCCTCTCACCATTTTGGTCGCCCTCCTCTGGACTTGCTCCAGCTTGTCAATATCCTTCTTGAATTGGGGTGCCCAGAACTGGACACAGTATTCAAGATGGGATCTAACCAAAGCAGAGTAGAGTGGTACCAGTACCTCCCTCAATCTAGACACCATACTCCTATTGATGCAGCCGAGAATTGCATTGGCTTTCTTGGCTGCCGCATCACACTGCTGACTCATGTTCAGCTTGTGGTCTATGAAGACTCCTAGATCCCTTTCACATGTACTGCTATCCAGCCACGTGTCCCCCATCCTATATTTCTGTATTCCATTATTTCTGCCTAAGTGTAGGACCTTACATCTCTCTCTGTTGAATTTCATTTTGTTCGCCCTGGCCCAGCTCTCCAATCTATCCAGGTCATTTTGAGTTTTGATCCTGTCCTCTGGCGTATTAGCAACCCCTTCCAATTTGGTGTCATCTGCAAATTTGATGAGCATGCCCTCTATTCCTTCATCCAAGTCATTGATAAAAATATTGAACAGCACTGGGCCCAGGACAGAACCCTGTGGCACCCCAGTAGTCACTTCTCTCCAGGATGAAAAGCAGCCATTCGTGATCACCCTTTGGGTTCGGTCGGTCAACCAATTACAAATCCAACTAACAGTAGCCCTGTCCAGCCCACATTTTACTAGCTTCGTTACAAGAATGTCATGGGGAACTTTGTCAAAGGCCTTACTGAAATCGAGATATGCTACATCCACAGCATTCCCTTCATCTGTCAAGCTAGTAACTCTATCATAAAAAGAGATAAGATTAGTCTGGCATGACTTATTTTTGAGAAATCCATGTTGACTTCTCGTGATTACCGCGTTGCTTTCTAAATGATTAGAAACTGACTGCTTAATGATCTGTTCCAGGATCTTTCCGGGTACTGATGTCAGGCTGACTGGGCGATAATTATTTGGGTGCTCTTTTTTTCCCTTCTTGAAGATGGGGATAACATTTGCTCTCTTCCAATCTGCTGGAACTTCTCCTGTCCTCCAAGATTTCTCAAAAATTATAGCAAGCGGTTCCGAAATGACCTCTGCCAGCTCTTTTAATATCCTAGGATGCAATTCATCTGGCCCTGGAGACTTGAATTCATCCAGTGTGGCCAGGTATTCCTGTACCACCTCTCTACTTATTATGTGCCTCATTTCCTCTGCTTCCTCCCCTGCTCCCCAACCGCCAGGTTGAGTGCTTGTATCCTTCTGGGAAAATACGGAGGCAAAGAAGGTGTTAAGTAGCTCTGCCTTAATCTGTAGATTATAGCACTATAATTTGTAGATTATAGCACTGTGATTTTTCAGGTGGGGGGACAAAATACACTTCAATGGAAGATGCTACTTATGCAGAAGAGGAAATTCTGAACTACCCAACAGATTGAATACTATTCTATAATTCCTAACTGACATTATGCCTTAAATTTTCATTGGAAAAGCTACCAGAGCACGCTGCTGCCACCTGCTGGATTAATATATTTTACAAAACATCCATTTTTATTACAAATTATCAAAGCTATACTGCTAAATAGCATCTTGGAATATCATAAAGTGCTGAATTTATACTTAGTTTATAGAAACAAGTTACCCTAGCAGATAAACAGAAGTACTCCTTAACTGGAAAACATTAGAATGAATAAATTAACAATTAAGGCTTCTGTCTGGTTAGAATGTGCTACAGTCTACATGTGTGTTTGTAAATAAAAGCTATTTTAAAAACCCATGTTATTTCACTACTCTCTCCTCCAGTAGTTTTCCTGACTTAAATTTTGATATCACAGACTCCCAATTCTATGATCTTTATGAATTAGAAATCTTTTCTAAAAGGGCTCATAAAAGGCCCTAAACTTAAACTGTCCTTAGTGTGTTTTCAGAAAGAGCAGTGACCAGTGACTTTAATATTTTAATTTCCTATGTCTGTCAACTTCATTTAAAAAAAAGACCTTCTCAGTTAAGAATAACTGTAATTTGCTTATTGAAATATTCAGAAGGAACAACATCCCAAGTAAAAGGTGTTCTTTAGTATTGTTATATGAAAGTCCCATTATGGTAGATTCACACATATGAGTATATCATTCAGTGTCTTATTGCTCATTTAGTTCATACTCACTAATTCACAACCAAGGTGTACACTTGCACTGTTTAAAATGTCAAGTGATGTGAAAATCTTTCTCTATAGTTTCTAGTTTACCATAAATGATATTACCTGTTTCAGTAAGCATGTGATAAGCATAGCCTGAAAAGCTAGTTAAATACTTTCCTTATATTTTAATAATGGTCATAAATATTTACTCTCACTGCTAGTCACATATAACTTTGTTTTTAGCAACATAAGGACACTGCAAACTAGAAATAAGTATATCAAGTTATTTCAGGAGATAATAATACTACATCCTGTTCTCTTTATTGACATAAAGACAGGTATTCCCTCTTTTACTGTAGCCACAAGGATTTATCACAGGAGGCAGGTAAACCACACTTAAATTTGATAATAGCATTTTTGGCTGGCACTTATCACATGATGCAGTTGTTCTCCTATTCTCCAATGGAGACCACAGATGCAGGCGAAAACATCAGGAGAAAATACAACCAGAACACGGTCTCAAAGCCCGAAAAACCCACAAGAACCATTTGAAAAATGTTCCTTTTTACCAACACAAAAAAATCTGTTAATGGCCTCCTTTTTTGATTCTATTGTGCTATGATTTCTTGTGCAATAGTTCAATTGTGCTTTTTTGCTGATATTGGGTGCTCAGGGGGTATTTGGTGGGCTTGTTGTGGGTTGGGAAACATCAGACTGCATCCAGTGATCCAGGGGAGAAGGAGAAGGGGCGGAAATTTCACTTCGATTTCATTTCATTTGGCAAAATAACTGAGAAGCTTTTATACTTTTTTTCTTTATAGAACAAAAATGCTAAATGATTGCTTCTCACCCCCAACCAGTGCTTGTCAGGAAAACTAAAACTGTGCTAATTGCCCTGACACCCCTCCTGCTTTTCCAGCTCCATTCCAGAGTCTCTTCCTTTCTCATTCTCTCTCTTTCTCCCCTGCCCACACACACTCCAATCTGCATAGAAACATAAGTGGAAAGAAGTCTTACACTTTAAAAAAGCATTTATTTTATTTTTTTTTCCATTAATTCTCACTTTCTTCTAGCTTCAGACTTAACTAATGAAAGCCAGCATCCATGAGACAGACAGACAGATCAGTAGCTGCTGGCTCTCAGCCACCAGTGATCAGGTAAGTCTGAAGCTAGATGTCTGGCTATCCTGATCAGGAAGCCCCCGCCTGACTGATTTCATATATATTGCAGGGGGCGCACACACGTGTGTGTGCATGTGCGCACATGCACACTTGCATGCCAAACTAGGAAAAAGAGCAAGGGATAGTGTCTTGAGGAAGTTGTGAGTAGGCAATCCCAACAGTTGTGTGAGTTAAGAGACCGATACCATTTAAATAGCATTTTTAGAACAACACTATTTTAGCAGGGAAGAACCTGGTGTGATAAAGCCCACAGCTGTTTGTACCTTTTCTGGAGTTAAAACAGCTGGTAGTGTCCCCTCTAGGATGCTGATGGTCACAGGTGCTGGTGTAACTCCAGATGAAGGACGTACTTCAGACTCTCCCATAGTTTCTTCACGTCCAGTTGATATGTCCACTTCAACTTCTGAAAGAAGTGGTGAGACTTTCTCATCACTAACAGGCAAATTCTCGTCCTCTTCTTTGATACTGAGTTCAGGAGAAGGGGTAATTTCAGTTTTCCATCTTTTCGAGTCTGGCGAAAGCATTTCTTCAGGAGATTTATCTAAAGCTTCTCGTAATACTTCTTCCCCAATCTCTGTGGATTCAGGCAGCTGCTGCTTTTCTTTGATAGGAGGTAATGGATGTAATTGTGAGAGTTCTGATGCTTCTTTCCCTGCACTTTAAGAAATAGCAATATTAGCTTAGAAGGGTTATAAAGAATTGCAATATGCTTTCTCCAGCAGTTAAATTATGCAGCTTTTGTCCATTACAGAATTATATATTACCAGAGTAAAGCAGAATAGTCTTAAGTGGGGACTGAAACCATGTTCTGCCACTTAGGACATGAACTGTACTAGGGCATGAGGTGAAGAGGTTTTTCAGCCTGACTATCTTGCAATTTTATGCTCGTTATCTCTCTCCATAAAAGACAATAAGGGAGAAGATTAGGTTGGCATACCTGAGGGTCTCAAATCCACTCACATAGAATGGAAAAATTATGAAACTTTTGAATTCAAAGTCAGTTCTAATCCACTTCATCCCATTTTCAAAATGCCCTATTTCAAAATGTTAAACTGTCACGGGCAAGAACACTCCTGGTGGAAACTTTCTGTCCATCAGATTCTTTGCAAAGGCTCCAACCACTGTCAGATTATAACTTAGTAAGATTAATGAGTTGGATTGCTCTTTAAACCAAAGATTCTTAATTTTTTTCAACCTTATACAACCTAGATTCATTTCTCACGCACTTGATTTTGTGTGAAGTATCTCACTGCTCTTTTTTTCCATTTTACAAAAGTGTTTCAGTTTACAAGCACAGCAGTTATTCAGTTAATATTTTTTTCAGAAACATTTCTACCTTGTTTTTTTTAATAGAGAAAAATCTTCAACAATGTTTTTATTTTTTAACTAAATGATGAATATAATATCAACTACCTGAATGCCTATCTTGTTGTTTGCCTTCAAAGCACTTTTGACTTGTGGTGACCCTAAGGTGAACCTATCATGGGGTTTTCTTGGCATGATTTGTTCAGAGAGGGGTAGCCTTCTTCTGAGGCTGAGAAAATGTGATTTATTCAAGGTCACCCAATGGGTTTCCATAGCTGAGCAGCGATATGAACCATCTGAACCAGAGTTCTAGTCCAACACTCAAACCACTACCCCACACTAGCTCTCTTGAATGCCTATGCCTCTTAGGTAATTGCAACTAGCATAATTTCATGCCTAAATGTATTTCTAATTCCTTATTATTATTGACAGTATTTTGGGAATGTGAATTAAACCTACAAACTACTGGATGTCTTTTAAACTATTTCTAAAAGTTATTCAATTTAATAAGATATTTTACAAGGAGAATATATGGTCTCCTAAACGCATTATATATTCTACTCCAAACCTCATACACATTCATTTTCATTCAGATTCAGTGGAATTGTGAAACAAAATTGTTATGCCAGGGCATTATAGAACACTGGACAGCATTATCATTTTACATCATCTAATCTATTTGCATACATAATTTTATTGCACACTCCAGTTTCTATGATAACATTTTATTCCTAGTGAGCAACTGAAAAATGTTTAAGTCATTAGGACTTCGCAAACCATCCAAAAGTAGAAAGATATAGACAAAGTACATAAAACGACGTAACCTGCTGGTTAATTTTCAGTATTCCTTGTCAGTGTTTTTCATATTTTGTAAATGAGAGATTCTGCTTGAGAAGTCTCTGAAGAAACCCTGATACCCCCTTTCTACAAAGGATTCTGGGGTAGGAGTTAGTTTACAAAAAGCACTGATCAGATTTGTTGGCCTTCACTGTCAGCCTGTGTGAATTATATATGTACTATATGACATACCCAGGTATAATTTTGTGAGCAAACATTCTTTTGATCAACATATTATTAATTTAGTATTTCTAGGAAACTGTGAAGAAAACTGAGGTATCTGGTAGAGGGGTGGGTATGCATATCGCTGTAACTAATAATGTAACTGACATGAAGCTTCATACACACAATGACAGTTCCTTTAACACTAGTGTAGATAAACTAATAGACTGTAAACTTCCTAAGATGTTTGAGAAAGGGGAGGCAGACATCAGTCACTATTAAAGCAAACTCAATAAACATGTTGAAAAGGATAGAGAATTTGGAGGGGGCTCATTCTGTTTTCTAGGTCATCCTGTGGATAGGCCTGGCTACCCCAACATATTTCCTCCTTAGAAATGTTCAGTTCATAACTGAGTCTCCCAATTTGACAAACCACAATTAATTGCCATTGACTGAATTGCCTTGCTTCAGCCTTCACAGTAGTTGTCGTCCAGAATTTGTTGGATAATCCCAGACCAATTATTTTGCTTCTGTTATCTAATTTTACTTCAGAAAATATGAGACTCATTTACACCCACATTTCTTTCATAACCAAAGTAGTTAAATTTAATGATAGCAAAACAAAAAGAAACAGAAAAAAAGCTGTGTGTCAATTTTTACGGTGAAACCTCAGGGGAGATGAAAAACATGCAAACTCCGTAAGACTAGTAGTGGTCAACAAAACAAAAACCCTGTCTGCTCCCAATAGGTGAAGTAGCATACATGTGGGGTAATCTTGCAAGTCAACAGAAGGTGAGTGTTTTGTACTGCTGATCTAGCCTACCCGTGAGTAAACCACATGGGGCAAGTCTTCTATAGACCTCTTAGAATTCTCATTTCTTGAACGTAAAGTCTTCTGTTTCATAGTATTTCCTGTCTCCCAAATCTGATGATGGTTGGTATTACAATACATTCTGAGACCTTTTATTTTTTTTATTTTCATGCCAGGCTTGGGACTGGAGAATGGTGCTCATTGCCTTCAAGGTTCTCACAGCCTCTCTGCTTCCACAGGGCTGAAGTTGAGGAGTGGAATTTGTTATGTTAATATCAAAATGCTGCAATTCACAATCTTAGTTTAAACAATAAGAAAAAGAAATAATGTTTGTGCTGTTATTTATGCCATCAAGTCAATTCTGACTTATAATGGCCCTAAGACAAATCCTCCTCCTCCTCCTTCTTCTTCTTCTTGGCAACATTTGTTCAGAGGGGGCTTTGCCTTTATCTTCCTCTGATGTTGGGAGAATGTGATTTGCCCAGGGCCACCCAATGGGTTTCCATGGCCAAGTGGGGATTCAAATCCTGATCTCCAGAGTTGTAGTCCAATGCTCAAACCACTACACCATGTTGGCTCTCTGTGTTATCTTGGAAATTTTTGGTGCTAATCATTAATCACAGTATTTTGATTATGAAAGCATTTCAGTCTGTTGAAATATAAACTTGGGGAATCGTAAAGTGTGTTTTCTGTGCAGAAAGAATGCGGAATGATTTAATACCTTACAACTATTGAATTTTAAATCCAGTTTGCCAGCATGTCTGTTTTAACAAGATTTAACAGTAACTGTGATAACCAAACTCATCAATCAACAGTGCATCTAACAGACATATTTTGTCAAATTTTCGGACAGTTCACTGTACCCATAGATTTCAATACATGTAGCCATGCATGCAGAAAGCCACAGTTCTTCTTGCATGAGTATTTCATCAGCTGCAGCAGGGATTGTGGTGAAAGAGGATCAAAATGGTATTTTGCTGCATAAATACGCTACTTGTTATGGGATGTGCACGGGAGATGGCTTTTTCTGTGCTATGAATAATAATACTTCTACCTATGTACAATTTGGCATAACCCAAGTGCATAATTCTCTCTCTCTCTCTCTCTCTCACACACACACACACACACAAAGCACTGATCACTGGATATTATTTACATATATGAGTATGTCATACATGACAGTGTTTCACAACTAAACAAAGGACTGAGCCGCACATCACTGTATGTGATGTATGCACATCGCTGTATGCTATGAAGTAGAGGAAACTCTCCTGAAGAAGTAGAGGACATTCTCCTGCAGTTTTGATTTAGCTTGTCCCAAAGTTTACTATATGGTACACAACTCTTGGTCCTTATTTGTGTATATGTTTTTCCTGTTAGCGGTTACTCATGGCACAAGCTTGACAATGACTTCTACAGAATCAATCTGTGGGGAAGAAATAACGTTTGATTGGTTGACTGTATGGAGGTGTATACTTTGGGAAAGACCAAAACATACTGGGAGATATACACCCCAAGTTCCTTGTTTGTTTTTTAATACACATTGGATGCTTGAAATTATCTTACAACTAAACAAAGCATTCAGCCTAACACAAATTCTACGCCACTGTATAAAAGCCACTCTCCTGGAGTTGTGAAAAATTTGCCTCCCTAAAAAATTAATTAATTAATTAATTAATTAAAAAATATATAGTATCCCAACTTGCTTCCCAGCACTCATCTCAAGCACTGAGGAGCCTGCCCAGAGAGACCAGGAATGGAACTCTTGATCGCTTGCTGTGAAAATTTTGCCAAGCACTTCAAAGTTGTTCACATTCTCTCAGAATTGGACACCACAGTTACCACAGAGTCTCTCCAGTGCATGACCTGGCCAGGTTTTGAGCAGCAGTTTAAGTTGTTGCAGCCTGATGATATGGACAAGATCATGAAAGAGTCTGTCCCACTACATATAAGTGTGACATTTGCTCTTCTTGTGTATTGTACCTAGAGTGGAATTAAGTGGGCTTAAGAGGTGCTAAATGCCTTAGTCTACCAGGAGGAGGTGTTTGTCACCCTGAAAGAGGTGTATGTGGCCTTTATTGACAAGGATCTCTCTTGATTTAGAGGTATGTGAGAACTACAACTCTATGGCTAACAATGCTAAAATACAGGAGTGCTACCATGTTAATCTTCCTGAATAACTCTTATCTCCATGGATATCAGTCTCCTGGATCAATACTATTAAAATCATGGTATCTTACTGGACTGGGTCTCTCAGATGAAAATAAGAGGTTATAGCAAGGTGTTGTAGGTCACCACAACTATTCTAGCCCCTTTAGCTCCTACGTTAACCTCACCTTATTCTTATGTAATGCCAGGTCAAGTTAAAAATAAAACACATATAATTTATGATCTCCTCAAGCATGAGGATGCTGACCTAGCATGCTTCACTAAAGAGAGCCTTCCCTTTGGTTGTCCGAAGTATGAATACTCTCCTTACAACAGGTACCATTACTGTACAATACTATAAGATTTTAGATTCCAATATACAGATATTTAGAAAATCTTTTAAAGGCTCTTAAAGTGGCCTAACATCTTTAGAAACAATTTGTATCTTCATTAGGATTTCAAAGGTTACATCTCATTTTGTTATTTTGTATTGAACTATCTTGATTAATGCACTCTAGAGAAGTGGCTAATGTATACTCAAGTTACCAATGAACATACAGAAAAATATTAAAAACAAGTGGCTAAAAGTGAAAATATTCTGTGTGTTGAATCAAGCAATCTTGTTAGTATTTTTCCTTAATACCTAATAAGACTGCAAAACATATTGGAGCTCAAACCATCTTATTTATTCAGCAGCAAGACCCGGCATCCTTGTTTTGGTTTTATTTCAGTCCGCATGGAAGTTTGGGAGGCATTCTTCAAAAGTTTTCAGGAATTCTTTTAGGACCTAAAGAGCAACCCGGGATTAATTTTAATAGGATATTGGAACAGTGCTCTCAAGAATTAGTATTTCCTAGATTTATTATGTTAAATCTGACAGTAAATTGGAATATGCATTTAACATACCACAGTCTCAATTTTCACTTAATATGTGCTTGGTAGGTTACAAAATCAGACATATATATATATTGATTCATGTTAAGAGCACAGTTTTATCTCATATGAATAGTGAAAACTCTCACTATAAATATAACAAAGAACATTTGAATCCATCTTTCATCACCTTGTGTAAAATAGTTCAAATCGAAATCTTTTATCTTTTAAAAAAATTGTACATAGCAAGCTATATACAATTTCCTCTTTGGTTTGGTGAAACATCGTAGGGGAAAAGTCACAAAAATACCACTGTTGATAGGAACTTCTCTTTTGTGACTAATACCAGGTGCAGTGGCACTTTTCTAAAAGCAATGCTATTGCTTGCATGCTGATTCCTCCCTCACCCAATCCCATGCTTGCTATTTACACATTTAAAAACATCAAAAAAATGTTCAACATTAGTTCTAATTTTTAACGTAATCTTTCAAAAGCAATAGTCTGCAGTAAGACCTTAGAACCTTCTTGAAAGAAATAACAATATGAAGTGCCTTTTACATAAAGGAACATCTAATCACTTGTTTCCTCCAACATCCTCTACCACAGTCCAAACAAGGAATCCCTAGAGGAATAAAAAGACTGTGGGTGAAAGAACTCTAAAAACAAAACAAAAACAAAATAAAAACACAATACTATCTACATATGAGTAGTCTGGGCAAGAAGAAAGAAAATTTGATAAACCACATACACAAATTTTCCTCAATCCTAACCATCACTAAAGGACAAAGTAAGAGGTTCAGGCAGACCAATTCCCCTCCCTGTCCATTCTTTCTTTTTCTGCCAAGATACTCAACCCTCTCTAAGTCCTGGCAACTAGACAATGTATGTATGTATTTCAGAATCTATTTTTTAAAAAATGTTTTAAAAGACAAATAACATATTTCTATGTCCTGGGGATATGTACTCCTTAAGTATGTGGAAACCATCATCTTGTTTTCAAATAGGCCCATTTCATTTTGGAATTGAAAAATATGGATTTGCTTGTGTATGTTATTAGAAGTATAACAAGTTAAATATGAAACAAAATGTTGAAATATACAGTCAGCCCTCCACATTTGCAAGTTTCACTTTCATGGATTTGATTCTTTGCAAGTTTTTCCAATCCCTGCCCCCTCCCCTGCAACTGAAGCGCTTCTTTTCCAAGGGAACCTTCCCTGTCAGTTGCTTCAATCAGGCTGCACAGCCCTTTAGAAACCTGCCTCTGCTCTCCTTCACCTGCTGCTTGGCCATCTAAGGACAGATTGCAGCCTGATTTCTGAGCACCACAAACCCTCTCCCAGTGCCCCACAGACACCGAAGGAAGGAGATGAGCCAGAAAGGAAATATAGGGCCATCATGCCACCTTACCCCCTTTCCCCCTCCTTTCCCTGACCTGGGTTTGGACCCTGGATGCCCACTACATGCCTCAGCCCCCTTCTCTCTCTCTCTCTCTCTCTCTCTCTCACACACACACACACACACATTTTGACATTTATGGTTTTTCCACTTTTGTAGGACTCCTGTGCCCCTGGACCCTGGTGAACGTGGAGGGCTAACTGTATAGAATTTCAACTCAGCCAGGCATGTCCGTTGCAGCTTCTTCCATTCTCTTTCTCCTAATTTTCCATTTTTGTTACCCAACAAACAATCAACATTCTATAGCCACTGGGCAGGCTCAACCCTCATCAGACTGATTCTCATTCCCCTCACTAAAGATATGTTGTATTTTGTGAAAATGTGCCCCTGAGCTGAATCCTCTTGCCATTCACTGAGGGAGCAATATTCTTCCACATGAGTATCAAATTAAAATAGAGGCTTTAAGAAAATTGTTTTTCATTTTTGTGTTGTTGTTGTTTTTAATATTTTTGGAAATTGCCTAAAACAGCTTGCACAAGCTGCCTCTGTACTAATTTTGAATGCTTTTTCCATGACTAAAGAAGTATGCTATTTCATATTTCAGGCCTTTCCCAAGGGCATCTAATCCTCAAGAGAGGCTCTGCAGGATAACAGAGACCTGCAATGCGAAGTAAGATGAAGGAGAGTCCCTTCCACTAATGAACTTCTGCTTTCACAGCATTGCATAGAGGACAACTACTGGTGTTGTAGAAGCAAGATGGGTGGCATCTGGCAAAGTCTCAGAAGCAGAAGGACCTATTCCATAAATCTGAAATATATCAAGCTTTCCCAGCCACATATTTCTTATGAGAAATTGGCCTACAGTTTATCAATTTTTTGTCAGTTTCTTCAGACAAGCATTCAAGAGACTGGGAAATGTTATCTATATTGAAATTACAGATGCTGTGAGACTTGTATTTGCTTATGATTTAAACCACATGCAGAGTAAGGCAGGAATAATTGTTATATGTTTGAATGTTACTTAAGTAACCCTGCAGTTATGTGTACCTTATCAGCCAGTTATGCTGAATATGTTATTCAGTAATGCCTATCAATTACTTGTCTAAGTTTGTCTGTGTCAGCCGAAGACCTCATATAATTGTCTACCTAAGAAGATTTTATAGAATCCTGGGGTTTGCAGTTTAGGGAGAGGCTTTTAGAATTCTCTGTCAGGACCCTGGCACTCCAGGACTCAAGCTCTGAGTCTGAACCAGAGGACTTCAAAGCCATGGAGCCTGCTGCACCCGCAGACGCCACCCCAGAGGCTGCCCTGCACACAGCCCCAGCCCCAGCAGCAGAGCCAGGGGCTGCCTCAGACCCAGCCCAGCCAGAAGAGTCAGATGGTGAGGTTCAAGAGCAGGTGCATACTTACCAGCAGCATCAGGAGCAAAAGAGTGCTCTCAGGAGGTCAGAGCGTTTAAGTAGCTGAGATAGCACCTGGGGGAGTTGCCTGCCTACAAAAGGCACTCACTCAGCCTTGGGTCTTTGTCGGCTCACAACCGTCCATTTTGGGTGTACCTGCTGGAACTAGTGTGGACCCTTGCTTCCCCTCCCGGAACGCTGCCCGACCTGCTGGAGCGCCGTCTCTCAACTTCTCTTGCTTAAAGACAAACTCTGTGGTACGTGGACTGACTGCTGTTTTGCCTGGCTGTGATGTAACTGCCAGGGAATCTCTTTGCTGCAGAAAGCTCTTTGATTTATTGCCTGCCTTATCTGTTCATTACCGTTTTGCTGAAGTAAAGCTCTTTTATTTATTGCCTGCCTTATCTGTAACAAGCCCTGCTAACTGGCTCTTGGCTGCCTGCCACACCCTGGCGCTGACATTCTCAGCCAGAGAGCTCTTGGGCCTCATTCAACTGTGTCTGTCTTGAATAGGTCGGTTGCTATGGAGATGAGGTCTAGCAGCAAGGAGGAGGGCAGTGTATTCCCTCAGGAACCCATCCTCTCTATGTTAATAATTCTGAATACAGATTGGATTGGGGAATATGGGGAAAAGTGACAGGTACTGGACAAGACAGAGACACAGGATCTCAATTTTTTTGAACAAGTGTTACATATGAGAAAATAAAATTCCAGGTAACACCAGGTATATACACTAGATTAGAATATTTACAATTAGAATTTCCAATTATATTTTCCAAAGCAACAGACAATGGAAAAAAACCTCAAAAAAGTTAACATGATGATATTTAAAAAACTGAAACCCAAAAAAATAAACAAACAAAACAAAGCATGTTGTCAGCAGATGGGTACTGAAGGCAATAAGTCTCTGGACAAAAAAAAAGATAATAAAATAAAATAAAATAGAAATGGAGTAGTAAAGGCATAAGTATTCAGAAGTGGCTTCTCTTTGTGATAAATTAGTGCAGTCACATTGTCTTATTTGGAAATGCATGGAATCCACAAATGGAAAAAGCAACGTTACAAAAACAGTTCAGGTGAAAGACAAACAGTGATCCTGGTAAACAGATACATGAAGAAATACTTTGCTATTGGTCTTAAAACAAGTAGGATTAACAGCTGTACTCAGATGCACTTAGAACAGACCCACTGCATCAATGAAACTTACGTAACAAACTTACTGTAGTTGGATAATAATTGGATTTACACCAATTTACTGTAGTTGGGGCCAATAATTGGATCTACGCCATTAGTTGTCATATTGGAACTGCAAAGGTATACAGTCGGCCCTCCACATGTTCGGGTTTGACATTCGCAGATTTGATTATTTACGGGTTTCTCCAACCCATGTCCTCCCACATCAGGTGCTTCTTTTTGGAGGGAACCTTCCCTCTTGGTGGTTCCAATCAAGCCGCATAGCCCTTTAAAAACCCACCAAAGCTCCTCTTCTTCCTCTAACAGTCTCTGCCTGGCCAGCTAAGGATGATTCTCTGTCCAAATTCTTAGCACCACAAACTTGTACCCATGCCCCACATACTACCCAAGGAAGGAGATGAGCAAGAGAGAAGAAGTACAGAACCACCATGCCAACCATCTCCTTTCCCTGACCTGGTTTAGACCCTGGATGCCCTCTTTCCTCACCCATGCCTCAGCCCCCTTCCCACAAACATACAAATTTTGTTATTTGCAAATTTTTGACTTTTGCGGAGGTCCTGTGTCCCTAACTCTATAGAATGTGGAGGGCCAAGTGTATTACTGAAATGCAATAATTGTGTAACAATAGGTAGATTAGCTCTCAATGCAACTGGACCAAGAGCCACTAAGAGACTGTGATGCCTGATTAATCTTTGTTAAGAAATATTTTAGGAATTCTGGGTGAAAAGAAAATTTAATTTTTCACTCTCTATTTTCTGTATATCTGAAATATCATTTTCTCTTCATCATGATCCTCGAAGCCCCAAGTCACCTGTGTCTAAATGAAAGAACAGTGGCTGTCTTATGGTTGCATGAATCCTGATCCATAATTATTGAGCAATGGTAATTCTACCCCAGGAAATTCTGCCCATTCCCCAAGCTTTGTTCCCCCCAACTTTTGGGATGCTTTCTTTGTTTTTCTTGCCAATAAGACAGCACAGCAAACAGTGGAAGGGAGCAAAACACAAAATCAAAAGTAAAGTGGTAAGTACATAAAAGCCACAGATACCTAAGAGACAAAGAGACACCAATAAACAGTCCACACATGATAGCAGTTAGAAAACCTCTGAGAAAGTCCCCCTAGTGAAAAGTGGCAGATTGTAATCTTGGCATGGTGAAAATTTTGGTCTGAAACCAGAAAATGCAAGGCAAAATGAATTATACAGCAGGATGTCATGGAACCATGTAAACAGTTTGGACCAAATGTAAAAGGAATGGTGGGGGAACAGGGTATGCATCAAGGCATTGTGTCAGCATGGTGAAATATCCTCCCACCGACAAATCCATGAGCAGATCTAGTCAATGCATGGGTAAACCTGTGAATTTAAGCACAGTAAGCATATAAAATGAGATAATATTTAATCTCTCTGTGCCAGTTAAGGAAAATAAGATAAATAATTAGGGTCAGTATCCTAAAAAGAGTACAGAAAAAATGTATTCTCATCATTATTAAACATGACAATTTTTTCAGTAGCAAAAGTACACACTTGGTTGGCCACTGAAAATCAATATGGGAAAAGAGAAGGAACATGGGAGAAGGAGCTGCTCATAGCCACATGATCATCACAGACATCATCAGTCATGCCTTCCTTCAGCACCACAAGACAGCAAGACACAGTAGATGTTAGGAAATCCACACACAGGAAAAGGAGATCTACATGTCCTACAACAAATGCTCTTCCCAGATTAATTCAGCAGTGAAAAATATTGACAATAATGGGAAATACCTGGACATCATGAGATACCACATGGTCATTTGGATTGTGCAAAAATAAAGTACATACTCATATGACCAATAGCACAGAATACAACACCCATCTGAATTTCTCAGTTTTACTGATGCTACTCACTACCAATACGAATGGAACAAATCTATGGCTAGCACAAACACTGCTAGGTTAGAACTGTGAGAGTACCAATTTAGAAGATATGACAGAGGTTTCCTACCCATATACCTACATTTCAGTGCAGCTAGAAGAAACTACAGTGACTGAGTGCTCTGTCCTTCAAATGAAGCTCATTCTGATTCATACAGAATGTTCTTTGAGGAGGGGGTGTATGTACCTTCAAGTTGCCTATCAATTTATAGCCACTCCATGAATTTAATGGAGTTTTCTTAGGCAAGGAATACTCAGAGATGGTTTTTGAAGTATCTGTAGGATACTTCAAAAAGGTTCCAAGACCTGACAAGTTATGGAAGTTTCCTGGCTTACAGGGTAGAGATGCCTGTAATAATTACTTGGTTTGAAGCCTACAACTAGCCATTGGTTTATTGGCATGCTAAGGATTTGCTTAGTTTACCATATTATTGAAAGAACTGGGAGGGTGAAGGCTGATAACTGCTGCTATTTCCCAAAATGTATCAAACAAAATGTCACAGAATCAGAGAGACTGGAAGAAAAAAATATAGGACATACAGGGCAATTCTCATATAAGCTTAATATATCCTAATGTAAAACATCACCACAGATCTGAAATATGAACTGTTTAGACTTCCTGCAAAAATGACCAAAGAAAAAAATTCTATAGCTTTACAAGGTTCAGGAAAACTATCCTTATAAGTTAGCAAAATATTTATATTTAATCTATATCTATCATTCTGCAGCATAATGTTTATGTTCTTCTGTCAGTCTTTAAAATAAGAATGGAATCATGAATGAACACCATAAAATGAAAGAGTCATTGTGGTTTCCAGCTGCCATCCCAAGGTTGTTCAAGTCAACAGAATGTCTTTGGAGTCAGACTCTACACAACATTTTTATGCAAGTCTAAAAATTATACCAAAGTTGATCAAGAATGTCTAGCATATCAGCAGCAAATAAAAAATTTAACTGTTTACTGGAAAACAGCTCAATGTAAATTTTACCATTATAGTATGAAATTTCAAGCATGCCTACCCTTTTATGATTGAATGTCGTCTTTTCATTTCTGCAGATTTTGGCACAACCTTTGAAGGCAAAAATATTGTCATCAAATTAAAGAGCTTGTAAAGGAATATTATATCTTTTCTTTGACTTTATCACATTTTTGATTATCACTACATTCTTTAAATTGAACTTGTAAATTATACTTACAGACTATTACATTCAGAACCTTTCTTGGTTAGTATGGAAGTGTTTGCATGCCAAGACATATTTTTTAAAAAGGAATGTACTGATCTGAGTGAAATATATGGCTGTTCTTTTACAGAGTAAATGTGTTTTACAATACTGTCCTCACAAATGCTGCCTCTGCAGAAGCACAAATATCTAATTGTTTGAGTTTGGCAAGTGTGCTTCCAGAAAACCAAGCAGCAAATCCAAAAATTGGAACACTTTTTGATAACGCCAATGATAGTTCCAAAGGGGTAACAGGTGTATTAGTCTGTTGTAGTAAAAAAAAAAACAAAAATATTTCTGTAGCAAATTGAAAACTAACAAAATTATTATGGCTTAAGTTTTTATGGATCATATACAACTCAGATGTATTATATGAAAGCTGATTTATCTTTTCCAAAAGAGTGTAAATTCTGTTAACAGGTTAATGTCTGTCAAGCACAAGATGTAGAAAGTGAGAACTAGCAATAACAAACAATCCTATGCCATGGCTCCAAAAATGCAGAATGTCTGACATTCATACAGGTTTTTTGCAGAGCTGCACTAAAACAACAATTCAGGACTGTTACAGCTCCTTGGCAACAGTTGTAAAAGAAAAATAGCACTGGGTATCATCAGTACATTGATGACTCCCATTTCAGGACTCCAGATAACCTCTTCCAGCATCTTCATGTAGATGTTAAAAAGCATAGGGGACTGTAATTACCACCGTGGAACCCCATAGAGTAAAGCCTGAACAACAGGCCTTCAGCACCACCTTCTGGGAGTATTCAGCCAAGAAAAACAGGAAACACTGCAAACAATGCCTTCAAATCCAGTTTTTACCAAATAACCAAGAATGATGCTATGATTAGTAGTATCAAGTGCAGTGGAAAGATCCAGGAGAACCAACAGGGATATACTTCTCCCATCTAACTCCCAGTACAGATCATCCACCAAGACAACTAAGACTGTTTCCATCCCAAAACCAAGCCTAATCCCAGACTGGAATAGATTCAGAGAATCTGTTTCATCCAAGAAAGCCTGGAGCTGTGTTGCCAACATTCTAAGACCTTATTTTGAAAAAGGAGATCAGATTCTGGCCAATAGTTACAATGCAAAGTGATGGTTATGACCTACAAACCCTATATGGCTCAGGTCTAGGCTATCTGAAAGACTGTGTCTCCCTATAAGACCATGTCCAGCCACTGAGATCATTAGGAAAGGCCCTGCTCTCAGTTCGACTCATGTCACAAGCACAGTTGGTGGGGACACAAGAGATCCTTCTCAGTCATTGCCCAAGACTCTGGAACTTCCTTCCCATGGAAGCCAGAATGGCCCCCTCCCTACTATCCTTCCATCAGTAGGCAAAGACTTTTTTTATTCCGACAGGCATTTAAAATGTAAAGTTTTTAAAGAATCAGCTGAAGTTGCTGTACTGTTTTAAACTGAACTGTTTCAATTGCCTTATTTTATCTTTTAAAATGTAGATTTAAATCAATTGTAAAATATCATTTAAAAGTGTCACTTTTTAATCTGTTTTTAGATGTATTGTTTTCTAAATAGTAAGCTGCCCTGCATTCCAATTTTGAGAGAAAATGTGTTACCACAGTTCTGACATGCCCGGTGATAGCACTAGATATCGCCTTGACATCAAACTTATTTGGCCTTCACTTGACCTTTCTCTGCCACCCTGCTCCACGTGTTTGCAAGGGCCACTGGACAAGCACACAAACAGGCATGGCCGGTAATTGTTGGACATTACAATCCCCACTTAGGCAGGCAGATTAATTCCACTCTGTTGCTTCAGGGACCATTTCTAGCAGACACACCTTGCTTAAGCGTGACTTTACACAAAGACGCACAGCCCTGAGCCGGCACCCTCTCAATGCTGAGCCATTTGCATACTGGCTACACTATTGTCATCCAGCGCTAAGCTAATCGTGTAAAACCTGACCCTTTCCAACGCTTTTGTCCCGCTCCAAATTTCCTTTGTTCTCACTGAGCATGGCATGGCCTGTAGGCACAATCCACCCCATAAAAAGTCCCTGATTCCGAGTCCTCCTCGGATCGCTCTGGACTTGCATGTCGCCTTGCTGTCGTTCAGTCTGACAAGCTCCCCTCAGCAAACCGCACTGAGCTTTCTTCCCCGCAATCCTCCGCTTTTCTCCAGGACTACGAGATAAGGTGTCATATCACCCATTTCCCCCGAAAACTCTTACTTCTAATTTCTAGTTAGCTGTGTGTTTGTGGTGTCTTTTTTTGTTGTTTGTCCTTTAATAAAGCTATCATTTTTACTATTTTAAAAACTGTCTGACTGCTCTTCCGACCTGACGCTGTATACATAGGGTTGCAAGATCCCTGCTAAGCTACCCTGCCTCTCGTTAGCTTAAGAGAGTGCTCGAGTTAATTTCCCCCATCTTCTGTTTTATTTGGTTACTTGGGCACCCCTCCTGGGGCCCCCATAATACAGGGTAACAAGTGGAATATAAATAAATATCACCACCACCACCACCACCATCTAGAGAGGTGGAGTCCAATGACGGTTTCTTCAACAAAAGGGTTTCCAATTGCTTCATTTTGGAGAGGTTGCGATGCTGTGCTCAAAAGCTCCTCCCTAAACTGCAAACCCCAGGATTCCATAGAATGTTGAAAGTGCAATAATAACACTATAACAGGCTAGTGAGGAAATGGCCAATGTTCCAAGAGATGCTGCTAACATGGCAGACAAAAAGAAACCCAGGTGATTTAGCTGAGGCATGTATAGACATGTACACTGAAGGAGAGGATGGGCTTCCCACCAAAGATCGCTCAGCTCTAGAAAATTCCACAGATGCTTTCTGCACAGGTGCCAAAACCCATGCCTGTGATTTTACAGAGACCACCAGACGGTGCTGCTGATTTTGGATGACAGCTTCCATGGTGTGGAGGGCTGCACACTCACACGTTGACCAGAAAGTGTGAGCAACATATGTGGCTGAAGACTGAGGGGAGTCAGGAACAGAGCAAGACAGCAAAGTATACACACCGAAGTACCTTTTTTTTAATGTGATAAACAAGATGCATGTAAAACCATATG
Source organism: Ctenosaura bakeri (assembly GCA_948474755.1). Lineage (NCBI taxonomy): Eukaryota > Metazoa > Chordata > Lepidosauria > Squamata > Iguanidae > Ctenosaura > Ctenosaura bakeri. Next base: position 221,883 of record CAOLHI010003659.1, on the reverse strand, counting down.
GAATCCCAACCAGAGCACTCTGTTGCTCTTTTAATGAGATGGTCTTGACACACCAGGAAATGTGGGCAACTATCTCCCTTTTTCCTAGACTGTATTGTTGTATTGCTCTTTTTGCCCTGCCTCCTTCCCAAAACCAGGACTCAAGGCATCTAACAAATAGAATACAATTGTATTGAATTCCTCACTGTAGTAGTCATTGTCAGAACCTCCATACAGCAGGCAGAGTTCTGTGCTACTTTAAGCAGTGTAGGAACATATTTTCCACTTAAAACCAGAGGAAATTCCACCCACCATAGTCACCTTACATAACTAAGGTAAGTGCTTGTGAGTACCACAATAATCAACACAATAAATTACTTTAATCTGGAGGGATGATAACAGTTAAAATAGTTGCTTTCACAGTCCCCTGATTAGTAATGCAATAAGCTAGTGAAAAAATAATGTTCTGGGCTTTGAAAAAAATTGCCTGAACTGTTCTGTAAAAAGTGATGAACATAGAGAATAATATGTTTGTAACTTTTAACTTCAATTACAATATAATTGTTTCATTTGGAAATACCCATCTGGAATACAGATGAAATGTTAGGTCTTTTATTAGAGCATAAATATCTGAATGAATCACAATCACTTTCTTACATTTTTTTGCCAGTTAAGACATAGTGGCAAAATTATATTTGGCCACATGGTCCCTGTCATGATATCCATCTAAATTAGGGTGGGCAACTTTATAGTAGCACACCCACAACATAGAATCATAGAGTTGTAACATACCACAGGGGCCATCCAGTCTAATCCTTCGCTACGCAGGAACACACATCAAAGAATTCCCAACAGATGACCACCCAGCCTCTGCTTAAACACCTTCAAAGAAAGAGACTCCACCACACTCCCAGACAGCATATTCCACTGCCAGACAGCATTGACCATCAGGAAGTTCTTCCTGAGGTTTAGGTGGAATCTCCTTTTCTGCAGCTTGAATCTATTGCTCCTTGTCCTAGTCTCTCGAGAAGTGGAAAACAAGCCAACTCCCTCCTTGATATGACATCCCTTCAAATATTTAAACATGGCTATCCTGTCTCCTCTTAACCTTCTCTTCTGCAGACTAAACAGACCCAGCTCCCTAAGCTACTCCTCATAGGGCATGGCTTCCAGGCCCTTCACCAGTTCGGTCTCCCTCCTTTGGACACACTCCAGCTTGATAATATCCTTCTTGAATTGAGGTGCCTAGACTGGACACAGTATTCCAGATGAGGTCTAACCAAAGCAGAATAGAGTGATACCATTACCTCCCTAGATCTAGACACCATAGTGTTACTGCATTTGCTAGTCCAGATTTGGGGCTGCTAGATATCATTTTGATATCAATAATTTGGCTCTCTTCCACCACCCCTCTCCACGTGTTTGTGAGGCCCCCGGACAAGCACAGAACTAGGCTCAGCCACTAAACGCTGCAATATCCCAACACAATACAGGCAGGCCAGAAATAGCCAGATCGCTGCTTTAGGAGACCTCTCTGCAAACACCCTCATTATGTATGCATGCTGTTTACAAAGGACTCCCTGCCCTGAGCAGGCAACTTGGCAAGCTGAATACTCAAATGTCAAGAACTGAGCATTTGCATACTGTCTACCTCTTTGTCAATTCGGACTTAACTCAATCATGTTAAATTTTGACCTTTCCAAAGCTTTGTCTCGTGCTCGAAACTCACTGTTTTCCCCAAGTACGGAATAGCCTGCAGTTACATTTCTCCCTATAAAAACTCCTGATTCCGAGACCTTCCTCGGATCGCTCCGGACTTCTATTCATCCTTGCTGCTGCTTTGTTTGGCGAGCTGTCCCCTCAGTCCCACGTACTGAGACTCCATACCAACGAACTCAATCTTCAGACCTCTCTGGGCTTCTCACCCAATTCAACAATCCCTCTCAAAACCCTCTATACCACTCCAACCCTTATTTTCTATAGTTACTTGTGTGAGTGTGTTGCATATGCTGTCTGTCTGTATTTAATAAAGGTCTCAATTATTCTTAAACTTTGGTGTGTTACTTGGCTTGGCCTGACCCCGTAGACATTGGATAAAAGATTCCGCTGCATTGCTCTGCCTCTCGCATTGCTAACTTGTGCTCTAGCTAATTTCCCCAAACTTAGTTAATTGAGAGCGCATATAGGTGTCCCTCCCAGGACCCCCAGCAAACAGGGTAACAATACTCCTATTGATGCAACCAAGAATCACATTGGCTTTCTTGGCTGCATCATCACACTGCTGACTCATATTCAACTTGTGATCTACCAAGATTCCTAGATGCTTTCACAAGTACTGTTATCCAGCCACATGTCCCCCATCCTATATTTGTGGATTCCATTTTCTTCTGCCTAAGTGTAGGACTTTACATTTCTCTCTTTTGAAATTCATTATGTTAGGTTTGGCCCAGCTCTCCAATCCGTCCAGGTCATTTTGAAATTTGATCCTGTCCTTTGGGCTATTAGCAACACCTCCCAATTTGGTGTCATCTGCAGATTTGATCAGAATGCTCTCTACTCCTTCATCCAAGTCACTGATGAAGATGTTAAATAGCACTCGGCCCAGGACAGAATCCTGTGGCACCCCACTAGTCACTTCTCTCCAGGATGAAAAGCAGCCATTGGTGAGCACCCTTTAGGTTTGGTCAGTCAACCAATTACAAATCTACCTAACATTAGCACTGTCCAGCCCGCATTTTACTAGCTTCTTTGCAAGAATGTCATGGGAAACTTTGTCAAAGGCCTCACTTGAAATCAAGATATGCTATGTCCACAGGATTCCCTTCATCTATCAAGCTTGTAACTCTATTGTAAAAAGATATAAGATTAGTCTGGCATGACTTATTTCTGAGAAATCCATGTTGACTTTTAGTGATTACGGCATTCCTTTCTAAGTAATTACAAACTGACTGTTTAATTATTTGCTCTAGGATCTTTCTTGGTATTGATGTCAGGCTGATTGGGAGATAATTATTTGGGTCCTCTTTTTTTCTCTTCTTGAAGATGGGGACATTTGCCCTCCTCTAGTCTCCTGAGACTTCTCCTGTTCTCCAAGATTACTGTGAGTGGTTCTGAAATGACTTCTGCTAGTTCTTTTAATATCTTTGGATGTAATTCATCTGGCCCTGGTAATTTAAATTCATCTAGTTAAGCCAGGTATTCCTGTACTACTTCTCTACCCATTCTGTGCTGCATCTTCCCCCTCTCCCCTTTCCTCACCTGTTCCCCACCACTGCAGTTGAGCATTTCTATCCTTTTGGGAGAAAGCTGGGGCAAAGAAGGTGTTCTGCTTTTTCTCTTACCTCTGTTAGCAATTGGCCATCTTTTCCATGCAGCAACCCTATCATTTCCTTGTTTTTCTTTTTGCTGTGGACATATCTAAAAAAAACCCTTTTTATTGTTTTTAAAGTCTCTGGCATGCCTGCGTTCATTCTGGGCTTTAGCTTTTCTGACCTTCTCCCTACATATTCTGGCTATTTGCTTGAATTCCTCTTTGGTGGTTTTACCATTCTTCCATTTCCTGTACATGTTTCTTTTAACACTTAGCTCAGCTGAGAGTTCTTTAGTCAACCATTTCTGGTTTCTTTAGACATCTGCCATTTTTCCTCCTTGTTGGCACAGTTTTCACTTGTGCCTTTAGTATCTCACTTTTAAGAACCTTCCATCCATCATGAACTCCTTTCTCTTTCAGTATTCTTGACCATGGAATTTCAGCAAGTAACTCTAAGTTTACAGAAATCAGCTTTTTTAAAGCAGAATGCATGTCTGGCTACATTTGGCTTCTCCCTCCCACTGAATCGCAAATTCCAATACAGCATGATCATTCCCTCCTAAGGATCCCACAATCTCCACTTCAGCAACAAGGTGATCCCTGTTGGTCAGAATCAGATCTAAAATAGTTGATCCCCTTGTCACCTCTTCTACTTTCTGAACCATGAAATTTCCTGCCAGGCAAGCAAGGAATCTATTGCACCTTGTGGTCTTGGCAGAGTTTGACTGACAACATATACCAAGATAGTTGAAATCTCCCATTACTACTGCATCTCTCCTTTTTGAATGTGTGGTCATGTGCTCCAGGAAGGCATCATCCAAGTCCTCAGGCTGGCCTGGAGGCCTATAGCAAACCCCCACAATCACATCCCTATTGTTTCTTGCTCCCTTACTTCTTATGCAGATGCTCTCGACTTGGCTTCCTGGATTTTAAATCATGGATCTCTTCACAGGTGAAAACATCCTTGACATATAAGGCTCCTCCTCCTCCTGTTTGGTCTATTTCTGCAAAATAGGTTATACCCCTCTATTCCTACATTCCAATCATGAGATTCATCCCACCAGGTTTCAGTGATGTCTATTAAATCATATTTATTTTGTTGTATTAAGAGTTCGAGTTCATTTTGCTTATTTCCCATGCTCTGTGCATTAGTGTAGAGTCACTTAAGACCATGTCCCATTCTGGAACTCCTGTACTAAAGTTGCTTTTCCTCCCACTGTTGGTCTCCAGTAGTCCTTGGCCTGCTCCATCTACATCATTTGGGCTATTTTTCCCAGCACTCACTGAATCTTTGCCCTGAACAAGACCATCTTCATGGAAATGCAGACCGAAGACGGTCTTCTGGTAATGAATGAGCTGCACCTCACAACCATCAGCAGGAACGTTTTTGCTAACAGTCCCTCAAAGCGGATCAGGAGGTCTTTAAACTGAGTTCAGCTGGGAAGGGAGAGAGTATTATTCAGGGCATCTTCCGTACAACCCAGACTCTTTCAGGCCATGCTCTTTTTACAAAATCAGAAGTTTTGAAATGTTATAGTCAGTATTTTTAAATGCTACTTTGGAGAGTAGCAGGGAAAGAATTTAGCACTGCATGGAAGAAGGATGCCCCAGGAAAGTTCCTGTGATACAAGTTTCCAATTTTGAGCCTTCCCCTCAAAAATCAGTGATGGGGGTGCTCTGGGCACTGTACAAAATGCCTTGCTGGACAACATGCAGCTGGGGGTAACTTTTTAAATCCAGAACAGTTGCTTTTATTTTCAGTAAACACGCAGCATATATCTCCCACTAGTCTGTCTTCTTTCTGTTTAAAAGTCTTCAGCTGACTTGTTGCTACAGGTACATATTTCTAAAGTCATGCCTACTCAGACAAAGTCTAATACAAAAACAGTAATGTTGTGGAGGAAGGATAAGTATTTAAAGATTCTGCACTCCAAAAAAATCTGTATTTTAAAAATGAAAAAAAAAGCCAAAACATTACTTACTGACTCTGATTTTCCCTCTATTCTAGCTTTCATTTTCTTTGACTCTTCCTTTTTGTCAGCTAGCTTTTCCACAAAGCTAACATGTTCTTTTTCTTGCATCACACTCAGTCTTCGTTCAGCATCTGGGTGAACTGATCCTCTTCTCTTAGGTTTAACATCTTTCGTTTCAGAAAGGTCCTGGCCTTTTCCTGGAAGTATTTCACCTGCTTTTCCTGTTTCGGCTTTTTGTAGCTTAGCGACTGCTCTTTCAATTCCACTAACAGACATCTGTTTTAAATCTGTTTTGTCTTCTCCTTTGCTTTTAGGTTTTATTAACTTTTTGCCTTTCTTTGGAACATCTTTGTCATCTTCCACAACTGTTGTATAAGGGAACTGCCAGTCTGGAATATTTGGAGGTATTTCAGCAAGCTGGCCCTTTGCCTTTTCAGCCTCCTACAAAAAAATTAAACACACCATTTCTAATTATATAATTTGAAATGTACAACTTACTTGTCCATAGCAGTAAAAATTTTAAATGTTTACGTAAAGTTTCATAGCATTTAAGGATTGGAGTCCACAGCAGAGCAGTGTGCCATGCATCAAGGAATCCAGGGAAAGGGAGAGAAAAGTAATATCACAGAAAATTTATCTTCCTCATTTTACTGAGTGACATCTCTGCTAGACAAATAACACGCATCAGCAGAGTGACACCAACTGGACAGCACATTCTGGCCTCTTCAGTTTGAAATCAATACACAGTAACAAACTTCAAAAATGGATTACTTTGAGAGACAAGGAGAAACTATGGAAACACAACTGGATAATGAGATTTATTTGGATGTGACACTTTCTTCCTGTTAATCCCATTTCCACTACACAATGGAAATTAAAAGCATTAAACCTGGTGAAAAATTGGAATGTTCTTTATCCACAAAAATAAATCAAACCATTTGAATGATTTCAGACTAGTCATAACTTGCAATATCGGGGGGGGGAAGCATTTTTCTTCTTAACTATACACTGGAAAACAAGTTTCTAAGAACTGTCTTAGCAGATATGGTGGCACAAAATGTTTACAAGCATTCCAGCTGTTTGGGGAACAAAACCAACAGTATGTTTGCTGTCCAGTTCTGAGTATTCGTTGCCTAAGAAACCCTATGAAGTTCATGGGGTTATCATGAGTCTACAGAAGACCTGAAGGCACATACACACTTTGGACTCCACCCAGTACTGCACAGTATGGTGGTGGAGAGATGCCATGAAAGGAGGCGAGGGAGGCCATGGGGTAACATGTGATGGCTCTGTGAGCCATGATGCAGAGAGTGAGGGGGCAGATTCTGAGGCTTTATAAGTCTTTATCAGCCCTCTCCTCCCTCTCCGGCTCCTTTCATTGGGAAAGACTAGTGATTGCTGAGCTATCACAACCATCAGACCATTCATGCTTCCAGCTGGTGGCTGCACTTGGCCTAAATGCAGCATCTTCAAGTACTGCTTTGGGGATGGACCGACATACCAGCTCTTATTTACTTATTAAATTTTTCTTTTAATTTCCATTATTTCACTTATTTATCTTGTGGTGTTCAACTACAATCTGGTTTCCACACAGAGTATGAAAGTCCCCTGTCAGGCCGGGGGGAGGGCAGCATGAATTAACATGGCTGTTTGCCACTTGGCATGGAGAGAGCTCTTGTGTGTATTTTTGTTGGGATTAGATTGCACTGGTGAGGAACGGTTGTTGCTCCTGGAGTTCAGAATTATTTGTTGAGAAACTGCTGGGGTCACTGCCTGGTAGCATTGTAGCAGGCCCATGCCTACATGTTAGTTGACAACAGTTAGGCTATCTCCCCTTCCCTGTTTCTCCCCACTCACTTCATCCCATTCATCATGCAACCTCTCCTGCACTTCACCCTATCCTGGTTCATTTATTTAGGCCTCCATTACCTTGGGCCCTCCTTTGCGCATGGCACTGCCCTGCCCCCAGCTTGCTGCATGCCTAGGTTTTTTCTAGGCCTCTATTTGGGCATGTGGGTGGCAGCACAGTTGAACTCAATAGGCCTCTATTCAACTGCATGGCCTCTATTTATTTGTGTGAGCCAACCAGGTTGTGGCCTAGCCTACTTATCTCTTTAATAAACTTAGGGCCTCAATAGGCTTCTACCTTGCTAAGCCTCTATCCATCCACATAACTGGTTGGCATCTTAAGCATATGCTTGACCAGGCTGTGGCCTGTATGTATGTCCAATAAGCTAAGGTGGTAGCTAGGCCTCTACCTGGATGAACGCTCAATTATTCAGTTAAGTTAAGCAAAGGTCTTTCAGCCTGGTCAGGCTTTGGTCTATTTGGCTGGCCTTGCAGGCTGGGTGTTACTGCTTCCCTTGTAGGTCTCTTTCAGCCTAGTCACCTAGTCCTGCTTCCAAGCATCCTGTTGACCCAGCCTTTAGACCTTGTTAGTATACTTTGGGCCTTTGCACTAGGTTGTTTTCTCCTTTTGCACATTTCAGGTGATAACCCTAAAGAGGGACAGCTTAAACAAAGTGGTCCTTAATTCAATCCAGTCGTTGTATGTGGTCTCATTATTTCATGGGTTGTTCAGCAAACACAACTGTGGAACTGCAATAGTATCCCATATATTTTTGAAGAAGTCGATTTGCAAGGCATGCTGAAGGTTGGGAAGATTGGGAAGCAAACAGGTACAAAAAGGAAAGAAGCTAAGGTTCACGTAGCTCACGGATGGTCAAAAGATGGTTAAAAGAAGGCTGTAGAAAAGGCACTGAAATTAATTACATAATTACATTATAATTACCTTATGTAATTACATTTAATTACATAATGAAGAGAAACCAGGAAGAAGGGAAGTTCAAAATTACACTAAGGAGAAAATAAGGAGACTCTCACACAGTGCCTAGAAAGAAGGGCGGGGATGCACAGAATTGACAAGAAATGGGCAGGTAAAGGAAATTTGGAGAACCAGCAGCTGTTGATTCAGGAGCAAATAAGGTATAAGATAAGTAAGTCTAAATCCTGGCACAGTCATTCCCCAAGTTGCAAACCCTCTACGGGAACTGTAGTATTGTGACTTGGAAATCCTATAGGTGCAACTAAGGCCAAAACAGCACAGTGGGGATAAGAGCTGAATTTCTTATATTGATTTGAACTATCCAGTTATTTGGAGAATAATATAATTTATTAAACTAAATATGGAAACTTATTTCCATTTAACATTTTTTCATAATATTTAAAAACTTAAAAGTGCTACAAGTAGTACCTCTAATGCTTTCTGCAGTTTCTCTTCAAGCATTTTCTTCTCATTTTCAAGTGACTGAATGTTTGCCTACAAATCAAAGTTTTGTTTTACATGTTAATTTTATATTTAGGAATTTCTTTTATATTCAGATTGTAATGTGTGAGATATGGCACATTGCTCCCTAACTAATAAAAGAGATGAATTTGGCTTTTCTATTAGGTCCACATTAGTATTCCGGCATTCTAAAAACTGGTCTGTTGGGTACTTACCATAAAAGTCCATTCTTGTATGAGGAAGGAGTCATTCAGGATTGGGTTACCTCCTGTTGCCATTGAGGCTAGCAAGAGTCATGTTATAGAAAGAACAGAATTATATGCTTAGACACTATTTGCCCTCCCTTGCCCCTGTTCCTGCCTGTAGCATAAGCATAAGCTTTAATGGACAACAGCCCACTTACTCTGATGCTGAAAGCTTATGACATATAAAATTTGTTAATCTTTAAGATGCCAGAACACCTTTTGTCGTTTCTGCTACCATAGCACAACTATTAGGGATGTAAACTTTCATATATCTTGTTCCTGAAAGCCAGAAGAATAATTTCAACTGTTTTCTCTCTAGTGTGGGAGAAAACATCACAATATTTAAAGAGTAGTCACATTTTATGACTTTCCAGAATGAATATCTTGCACCAAAAATGAGTGTTCTTGCACAAAAACGTCATTTTCCATGTCTGACACCTGTTTTTTTTTTAAATAGAAAACTTCTCTTTTATGCAGGAAGTATATTTTTAAACAGAAAATGATGTTTGGAAACTTTTTGGAAACATGATTTTCTGCATAAAAAGAGGAAGCTTAAATAATACCATTTCTTCAAATGCTGGAGGAAAAAATGTGATGAATCTTCTTGTGTCTGAATTTTCCAGCAGGGAGTCCCAATGGTTCAGATACTCTTTTTTTTTCCATTGAGGAACAGAAAATATACAACTATCCTTTACATTTACTAACAGGTACCACTGGGTAATAAAAAGTATAGGGGCAGTTTAATTACGTAATGCTATTTTACTTGCTTACTTCTGTAATTGTGTTCTACAAAAACAGTGTAACACCATAATAGTTTCCTTAGTTTATCTGATATAAAAATCAAATGAATTAAATGAATCACTGTCTCTGTGCATTTGCAGCAAAATAAGTCATTATTCCACCTTCCTAAAGTTGACTCATTCTCTACATGGACTTTGCCTCCCAGCTTCTAACTTCAGCTATTTTTGTAATGATTTCTTCTTCTCTTAGTATTCCTATATTGCTTATTACACTTTTACAATACAAACACACACAAAAAGTTCAGGGATAACAAAATGACAAGTTGGACTTACCATGAACAGTCATTCTGGGATGGCAGGAGGAAGAATCCATCATTGGGTAATCCTCGCATGCCAACCGGAATCGGCAGGAGTCCAGTTCTAAATCAGTTAGGACCCCAAGCCTCCTCTGTCAGTTTCTTCTCCAGCCATGCAAGCCATGAAGTTGCCACAACTCGGCTTCCTCAACTTCCAAGTTTCTGACCTATACCTATACACCATTGTCACAGTCGCTTAAGCTCCCCAATGCCTACATCAACAGATATACATATATATGTAAGTTATACACATTTATATATTACACACCATCAGGGAGGGCATGGATTCCTCCTCCTGCCATCCCAGAATGACCGTTCATGGTAAGTCCAACTTCTCATTCTCAGGATGGCATGGAGAAGGAATCCACAACGATTGGGACATACCCAAGCCACATTCTGGGTGATACTCTATTTATGTTGAAGTACTGTCAGGAGTACCTTACTGCCAAAAGCAGCCTGCTCCACCTTAAACTTGTCTACTTTATAATGTCTTATAGAAGTAGATGGCTCTGACCAGCCTGCTGCATCACAAATATCTTGTAATGAAGAAGTCACGTTATAAACAGTACTCGTTGCCATAGATCTTGTAGAATATGGATAAACATTGCATGGCCTAAGCTGACCTGCCACATCATAACATTGAAAGATGCAACTCTTAATCCATCTTCCAATGACCGTCTTAGATGCTTTCTGACCCATAGATTTAGGATTATATGATACAAATAGTGCCTCCGTTCTCCTGAAACGTGCAGTTTTTTAATGTAAAGACGGACAGCTCTCCTCACATCCAAAGTGTGATATGCTTTCTCTTCTGCATCTTTTGGATGAGGGAAAAAAGTTGGTAGGTAAATCACATTCGGTGCCACCTTTTTCCATGCACATTTAGGAAGAAGGATCTAACATCAGTACCAATCTTTCCCCCTCAAATTTACACAAGTTAGCATTAACAGATAATGCAGTCAATTCAGACACTCATCTGGCAGATGTTATTGCTACCAGGAAAACAGTCTTTAGCGTTATCAATCGCAAAGAAGCATCCTTCACTGGTCCAAAGGGTGTATCAGTTAAAGAGTTGAGCACTATATTTAGATCCCAACTCGGGAATCTATGCTTAGTTGGATAAGAAGTCAACACTGTGCCCCTTAGAAACCTCTTAATATGAAAGTGCGCTGAAAGAGGAACTCCATCAAATTTTAATACAACAGTCAACGCAGACACTTGATGCTTCAAAGTGTTCGACCTCAGACTCCTTTGCAAACCATCTTGTAAGAACTGCAATACACGTTTCACTCGTATATTAGCAAACCACAAGGACTTAACAGAATGCCATTTCTCAAATGCTTTCCAAGTCATACTGTATATATTCTGAGTTGATTGCTCCTGCGACGCATAATGGTGTCTACCACAGTTGGTGAATATTCCTGCAACTCTAAGGCCTTCCTCTCAAGATCCAAGGCATCAAATTCAACCATCTTGGATCTGGATAATGGACCATCCCTTAACTTAAGAGATGTTTTCAGATTGGCAACCTCCAAGGCTCTCTTATTGACGTCAAGGAGAACCAAGGCCTTCTTGGCCAATAAGGTGCAATCAGCACCACAGTTGCTTTTTCTCTTTTTTTTTCAACAGTACTTTCTGTATTATCTGCACTGGTGGAAAGGCATACAGTTGACCCTTCGGCCATGGAACTGATAGAGCATCTATTGCCTCTGCAAACCTGCTTCTGTCGATTGAAAAGAATCTTTTTAGTCTGGAATTCTTGGCTAAGCCAAATAAGTCAACTTGAAAAGGCCTGAATCATCTGTTCAAACTTTGAAACACGTGATAATTCAGGGACCACTCTCTGGGATGTAACTTGTTCTGACTGAGATAATCTGCTCCCAAATTCAGGTTCCCTTTCAAATGCACCACTGTTAGTGATTGCAGATTCTTTTCTGCCCACTGAAATAACTTGTTTGACTTGTCTATCAGCACTCTTGAGTGGATACCCCTTTGGTTCGTCACATAGGCCCTGGCTGTCACATTTCTGTCCATACTTGAACATGCCGGCCCCTCAACAAATTTGGAAATTTGATGAGTGCTAGACAAATTGCTTTCAACTCCAAAAAATTTATATTCCTTCTCAAGTGAACACCAAACCAAACACCCTGAGCGCTGCTTCCTTGACATAAGGCCTTCAGCCTGTCACACTGGCATCCGTTGTAACTCAGATATAATGATTGACTACAAATGGGACTCCCTTGTTTAAATCTGAGACCTTTATCCACCACAACCATTTCTTTCTCAAACTGCTTGGTAATCTGACCACATAATGCGTTTTCTTTCCTATGTTCCATTGATAAGGTATCAACAATCTTTGCAAACCTCTTGAATGGAACCTGCCCCACGGAACTAACTGGACAGTTGACACCAGAGTTCCCATTACTTGAGCCAACCACATCACATCTGCCGTCGTACTTGCCAGTAATTTCCTTATTACCTTCTGAACCTTCACACATTTCTCCTCTGAGAGATAAAGTCAACCACTGTTTGTATCCAATCTTGCCCCTAAATGCGTCAGCATCATTGTGGGACTCAAATGACTCTTTTCTAAATTCAGTAGAAACCTGTAAGTTCTTAGAACTTCCAAAGTCCTTTGGACGCTTACTTTCAACTTCTTCTGCAAATCCACTTTCACCAGCAGATCGTCTAAATAAGGGTAGATGCGTACCCCCTGCTGCCTTAAATGAGCTACCAAAGGGATCAACACTTTCCTGAAAACCCTTGGTGCCGAAGCCAAACCGAAAGGCAAAGCCTTGAACTGGTAATATTTGTTCATGAATTGAAATCTGAGATACTTCATGTCTGATCTCCTCATGGGGATGTGCACATAAGCTTCGTTCAAATCAATGGAAGCCATTCAGTCCCCTACCCTCAGATTCTCTTGCATCATTTGCAACGTCTCCATCTTGAACCTGAGATACTTCACAAACCTGTTGAGATATCTTATGTTCAATACAGGACGATAAGTCCTATTGCTCTTTGGGACAGTGAAAAATATGGAGTAAACTCCCCAGAACCACTGATTCTGCAGTACCTCCTCCACTGCACCTATTTGCATTAGACGATCTATCTCCTTCAAAACTATTTTTCTTTTCTCCTTCCCTGCTGCTATTGGGGAAGAAACATATCTGCACTTCGGCATCCTGTTGAACAAAATCTTGTAACTTTTTGTCATGACCTGCAAAACCCATTGATCTGATGTAATTCGGTTCCACAGAATGCTGAACCGCAACAGTTTTCCCCCACGCAAGGACTCTGCTTGTCAGAATTTATTTCTATCTTTTTGCTGAGAGGTTCCTGAATTTCTCTCAGTGTTTTGTCCTTTCCTGTTAAAAGATCCTGACCTTTCAAACTAGCTTTTTGACCTATACCATTGCTGACGGCCATATCTTGTGTCTTGCTGTCTACTACTTCCTCTACCTCAAAAGGAATAATATGAGGACCAATATGGTCTCCTTTCCATCTTCTTTTTCTGCAAAGTAGGCATCACCTGTTTTTTCTCTATGTTCTCAATTAACACCTTTTCTAATGCCTTATTGCCAAACGACAGATCCCCTTTAAAGGGCACAAAAGTAAGATCATTCCTCGACTTCTGGTCAATGTCCCAATGACACAACCATAAAGAACGTCTCACTACTATAACATCACTCACATTTCTAGCCATAAAGGCCATCGCATCATAATTGGCATCTGCCATGTATTCCAAAACTTTCCAAAGTCAAGATAATACTCTTAAACAAGGTTTAGATTGAATTTCCTCATCATCCATCAAGTCCCATATCCACATCACTGCCACATGTGAAAACATAGAAGCAGCCACTGCTGAATTCTCATGAGTTTTTCGCAAGGCAGAATCCACCCTTTTCTCATCCACATCTCTCAACACAGTATCGCCCTTCTGAGGGACCAGGGTTCCCGAAATAAGCGCAGCTATAGGACCGTCCGCTAAAGGGACCTTCAGAAACTCTACATCTTTTTTTCTCAAAAGAATAAAGCTTATTTGAATGACCTACAAATCTACAAGTACTTAAAGAAGCTTCCCATTCTGTATAAACCAACTCCTTAAACATATCTGGCATAGGCATACTCCATCCATGTGTTTCTTTCTTTTTAATTATAGCTGCAACTTTTGCCTCTTTCTCCTTTGACTCCTTAGAATGACTGCTATCCTCACCCATCTGCAAACCTAAACTATGTAATACTTTCCTAAGCAGACCCCAAAATTGATCTGCCTGAAATAATCTACTGCTGCCTACTTCTTCTTCTATCTCACCTTCAGAAGACTATCAGTTTCCATTTCCATCCCTTCTGAGGAAACCTCATCCTCTTGCCAATCATCCTCTTCAGTCTCCATCTCATTCCTCCTCTTCTTATTGGCATTTGATTCACTATAAACATTCTCTGTACTCTCTGTACTCTCAACTCTTCTCTTCCTTAATATTCCTTCTTTTTACTTTCTTTCTCCATATTCAAAACCTTACTTCTTTCACTTCTAATTATCTCCTCTGAGCAAAATTCATTCTGAGAAAATGCTCCCAAGTGCGTCCCACGTACATTTAATCGACTATTCGAATTCATTACAGTATTCAATCTTTGGTTAATCATTGGATCAAATTCATTAACTCTACTAAATTGATTCCTGTATAACGTATAATGTAATTCATTAGAAATAATTTGTTTAATCATGCTCTGTAAATCATATATGTTCAATGAATTCATTAGGAAATTGGTGTCACCAGTAGGTGGTGCAACCCAGGCACCTTGTCTTGAACGCCCATCCTCAGTGCAGCCAAAATACTGCCACTCCATATTTACAGTAGGCCATCTCCCTTGTTCCAACTCACCACTCCTTCTTAAATTAAACATCTCTGTGGGAGTGCTATGAACGGCTGGGCGCCAACTGCTCCATTCAAACTGAGTTGACTGTTCCACTTTGCCACATGCACCATTACCTCATGCCCACGGAGGACTCGGTGAGTGACTGACAGCAGTCAGATGCACTATCCCTGCACACTCTGGCAAATCGCCGCCTTTTAGCACTGTGTGTTCCTTTGCACTCTCTGTGCCTGCTCCAGAGACAAGTTTTCACTCCGGAAGAGCCCCTCCCATCTCTGAAGAATCAGCAAAATCAACATGGCGGCCCAAAGCTGCCTTTGTTGATTTCCCCTTTGCCGTTTTGATTTTAACCTTCTTAGGAAGTGCATCCAGTCCCTTCTTAAGACTGGTATCCACTTTTCTTCTCTTAACTGACTTATCTTTGCTATCTTTCCTGTTGGAATGCTTATTCCCCAAAAGTCTTACACCCTCCACATCGCTCTCGCTGGAGGATAAAAATACTTATCTTAACTCCGTCATTTTTCCTTCGCCAGAATGATGCTGCCCTGTGATCATCTGGGAGGTACTTTCACTCAAATTCTCTTTAAGCTCTGACTCAAAGCCTCGCTGTATGACGGACATCTGAGGAGAAACATTTCTAATGCTATTTTTCTTCTCATCTTCAGAGCATCACTTGTTGGCGGGCATCTGAGATTTTGTTTCCAAAGACATTTCTTAAAATTTTAATATGTAGTAACCATAAATAAAACCTTATTTTCACAATCTGACAGAGAAGGGAAAAATTCATCCGGCTTGCTATAGACAGGATATGAAAAACTGACAGAGGAGGCTCAGGGTCCTAACAGTAGCAACTGATTTAGAACGTGGACTCCTGCCAATTCCAGTTGGCACACAAGGATTACCCAATCATTGTGGATTCCTCCTCTGTGCCATCCTGAGAATACAATAATTGCATTAATTCCTCAAAAGAAGTAGAACAACTGGGTTGATTCAAGTTGATACATTGTTGTTTTCTCCAGAAGCAAAACAACATGTCAGTTTTAAAGACAAATTTAATACAATATATTATTGTGATGATCTTCTAATACTACAAAAAAGAAGAAACAAAGTGTATTTTATTAACTTCTCCAGGAAATGCAGTTCAGATCAAATCTGCAGCCCAAGAGAGAAAGCCTATAAAGTGCAACAGAAATCCCCATTATCCAGGGAAACATTACATTAGAATAGATAGATGCAATTTAAACCCATGAGAGTTGAACATCCATTCTTGGTTTCTTAATGTTGAACTTTGAGTACTCTGCCACCACAAAGTGGATGTATACCAGTGAATTAGAAATCACAGGACTGAAAGTATACAAAACACAGCACTGGCAAAGGACTATATGTATGTTGTCACAAGTATGTTGTCACTATATATATATATATATATAAAATATATATAAAAATATATATATATCTTGTCAGAAAAGTGTTTAACTCATTCTGCTCACCTGAGCTTTAGCTAGATCATCTTTCATTTTCAAATGTTCCTTTTGCCTCGAAGGTAAAGTTTGTACCCTGTATTTTGAAGAATACAACCACTCTAATTACAGAGGAGAAAGTATTAAAATGCTATTACTATACTCGCAACCCCAGAATTAGTGGACAACTCCAGACACTATCTCTCCCAGTCAGCGATACACAGAATCCCAACTAGCTCAACAGACACATTAATGTACCAGAACACACACACAAGAAAACACTCTCATGTATAAGTACATCTGGAAGAGAGAGTGGAGAGCCTTCTCTCCAATTTTTCCTCATCAACTTTCCCAGAAGCCCTGGAAGAACAGCATTTAGCTTCTGGGCCAAGTACTGTTTTAAAGACTATAATTAAATCTTCTTTACATTCTCACATCTGAATTTTTCTTCAGATTGTGGTGAATTTGTAAAATGCTTCTCTTTTAACTATGCCCTATGTAGTATTTTCATTATGTCATTGTAGTTTATTATATTCTATTATTATGAAACTGCCCTAGGATATATAATTAGCCCTATTGCACTGTTATAGCACTATTATTCCACTAACTACCATGGTAACATTCTGTGGAATTCTGGGGTTTGTAGTTTACTGAGGCCCAAGAGCTGCCTAGCTGGGAATTTTCAATGCCTTTCCCTAAACTGCAAACCAGAATTCCATAGGATGTTCCCATGGCATTAAAGTGGAATAATATCACTATAGCAGTATAGTGTGATAAGGCCCAATGTTATACAAAATACATAAAATAAAATTTAAAAAAAATTATTTGGTCATTTTGAACAGTGAACAGATGATCATAGGTCAAAGAGATTTTTAATTCTTAGTTGTTTATATAGTTTATTTCTTCTTGTTTATATTTAGCAATCTTGAAACAAAATTAAATGTATTGTTTATGAATTACTTTTATTTCAGTTGGCTTTACCTTTCTGGAGCTGTAGGAGGTTTCTCTTCCACTTTCACTTTCTCTATTTTTGGTAACATTTTTTTCCTTGTGTCTGGCCCTGATTTTTCTTGTTGCTAAAGGTGTATAATAAAAATCAAAGTTAGAAGCTTTGTTACTAGTACTCTGTGTAGCCACATAATCAGAAATGCATATATCAAGAAAAGAGCACATGGATACGCCAGTCTTCCAGCAAAGTATGTCAGAGTAAAGAAAATCTCACTTTTCCCCAAAGCTAACATGCTCTTTTTCTTGCATGAGAAGGTATTCAGATATACATTTGAAGAAAAATAACAAAAATGCAGTTTCTTTTCATTTTAACTGTATTGAATTTATTCTGCATATTTTATACCCAGATCTACAAAATCAGTAAATTAGAAGCCACAGAAGATTATGATAAAATTACTGTTTCAAGATTTGTAGAAATAAGCAAGGTATGAAGACAAATTAATTAAGTAGTCAGGATACACCAATTCAATACCACTGATTTTCCAAAACGATCACTACAAGCACTACAAATTAATAAAGGAATATATATTTAAAAAGAGAAACAGAAAAAAAATCATTGAAAGCTCATATATGGATTGATGCATTGTAATTGATTTACATATGAATTAAAAACATATGACTTAGTTTTGGTGCTGTTCATTATGAATTTTTATATCTGCACTAGCACTCTTCCAAAGGATCTTTTTTTAAAAAAAAAACGGCATGGTTTTCTGAGTTGGTATAATGATTTGAAGGGCAAATTTTGTCCTCTCTGAAATTATTTTAAAAATTATTTCTTAAAAGTTTAGTGTTACACTGCAAAAGCATCATCTAACTGATGCAGTAGTACACTCTGTGTGTGCACACACTTTCAAGCCACTTGTTGAGTTATGGTGATGCCATGTATTTCATGAGGTTCTCTTAAGCAAGGAATACTCAGAGGTGATTTTGCCAGTTCCTTCCTCTGAAATATAGCCTGGTATTATTTTGGTGGTCTCCCATCCAAGCACTAACCAAAGAAGACTCTTAGCTTCCAAGATCAGAAGAGACCTGGTGCCTTTAGGGTATTTAGACTATCACTACAGCTGGTGCACTGCAGCACTATAACTGAAAAAAAATTAAGGAGAGAAGAGAGGAGATATTTTTGTTTTGCTACATCATGAAACTGTTAGCTGGAGCTCCTCTGGGGTTCAGAGTCACTATCCGAAAACAGTCATGGAGGGATAGGAGGAGGGATGACCACATCTCCTCCCAAACTGTGAGCATCCCCATAGCTCAGTGCTTCCCACCTTTTTTCATTTGCAAACCCCCTTGGCAGCCTATTTCCATAAATTGTACTCTCACCATCATCACATTCTTTCTTTGAGAGGAAAAAAGACTCATCAGAAAGGATCTGCGAGCTCTGAGGAGATGTCCTCACGCTCATGGGAGACAAGGCAGGGTGTCAGGCCAGCCACCTTGCCCAGGCCTCTCAATTCTACTTGTGCCCCATTACCCACCAAAATGTTCTCTGCAGTCTCAGGCTGCAATTTGCTCCCAGCCAAACACACAGGGAAGAGCAACTGGTACTCAAGGAAGAGGGACAGAAGAGCATGTGCACGCAAGGCTTGAGAAGCCACCTCATGTGGGTAGGGCTAGGATCACAACAACTCTGTGCATATGCATCTGAGAAAGACTTTTTTAAAAGTTTGTTGGCCAACGCCAGCTAGAAGTTTGGCTTGTATTTTTATCTTGCCTTTATCTCTTTGTCTCCCTCTCATCCCTTAAGGTTCCAGGACAGAAACACCAACATCAATCAAGAACCACACTTAGTTGTGACGTTCTCTAAGAATGTGCTTACACCTTCTACTTTTCCCACCATTATTTTTTTTCACATACCACTAAATGCCCTCATTCATACTCCTGGCAATATGCATATTCCAGATTAGGAATCACTGCCATAGATGCTAGAAAATCCAGTCTTAACAGAACAAACAATCACCCACCTGAGAGTATTCCCCTCAAAAGAGGGACACCAGTGCTTTGTCTGAGAATTTGGAAGGCCTATTTGGAACTAAGAGAACATCAAATGTTGCACTGCTGGCCTACAGATCACTCCCACTTGAGGCAGTGTCAGAGTCTGGTTGTAAGGATGTGAGAACACTTGCTTTGTTTATGTTTTCTATTACTACATTCTTTTTCCATTTATTTGTCACCCATAAAGTTATAATTTGAACATTGAACTCTGTGGGACTTACTTCTGAAAATACTCGAATAGAATTACACAATAAAGTTTTATAGCATATTTATGCATGTTAACTAAGAATTAAGCTCCATTCAGTCCAAAAGTGTTTATTCCCCAGCAGATGTGTTTAGATTTACAACCTTGATTACTATACTCATTCATACCTCAGAACCCTTCATTTTTTGAAGTTCATCCTCCATTATCTGTTTCTCTTCTGCCAGCTGTCGAAATTCTTGTTGAATCTTTTGTAATTTCTAGAGTCACGAAAATTAAGAGGAAAAAAATTACTGAAAAAGGGTTTTAAAATGAAAACTAAGAAAATTAAGAATTAATGTTTTCAAAAAAACTGGGGATCTTTTTATCACACAAAATGGGGTCCCCTGTCATGGCGATGAGCTTATTTAAATGTTATGACTGAATTTTTATACTTGTTATTTTATCTTTCTTGTTTACCATGCATTTTACTTCTTATATCAAACTCACTATTGATTAAGTCTAAGTTTATATGTTTTAATTATTTTAGTTAATTTTATGAGTTGAGTCCATTTGTGTACATAATTTCTGTATCTGTATTTTTGTATTATGTATTATGTTTTTATTGTTGATGTGGTCAGTTGACTAATCAACAAATGATGATGATGAAGAAGAAGAAGAAGAAGAAGAAGAAGAAGAACTGGGAAGCAATTTTTAAAACTGATAGAAACAAGTATCAGGAAATAACTTGTTACAAGTAACAACATGAAACATGTTATTTTAGGGTAACACTGGTACATCCATTACTTTTAAAAAGCAATTTAGCCGCATTTAAAACTGTTTGCTTAACAAGTAACATTTACTCCTAAAATGTTACTCTTGAGAGAGCATTTTAGAGGATCTGTAGCCTTTTCATATTTTAAGTGCATTTTTTAAAAAACATTCAAAATTCAAAACACAACCAGCAATGTCTAAAAAATTATAATGAGAATGAATTGCAGTCCTTTGAAAGAACAAGCTGCTTACCTGTAACTGCAGTTCTTTAAGTGGTATCTATACCATCACACAAATGGGTTTTGCATCTGCACAGAGATCCAGTTCTGAAACATCTTGAGCGGAATAGCCTTACAAGGAAACCCCACAACCTCCCCGCATTGCACATGTTCCAGCCTGCCAGGATACTCTTCCGTCAGTTCTTAGTCCACTGGAAGAACAGACCAGAGGACCGGAAAAGAGAGGTGGTAGGGCATATTGTGTGAGGGCACAAAAAGAGACCTGATGGACTATATTCTAATGCTAGTGGCAAAAAGTTTCTCAGCAAGTAAATAAGCTAGGTGATTGCTTGTACCACTCACTTAGAAAATCTCTGAGAAGGGACATGATGACCCTTTCTGGGATAACCATAACATAACAAACAAACAGTCTAGTGGATTTTTGGCAGTTATCTTTTTTATTATTAAGAATGCATATAATACATACACATAACATAAGAAACACATGAGAAATAGAATCATAGCATAAAAGAGAGACAAGAAAAAGAAAATAGTAACACACAATAACTACACACTAATCTACAACTCATAACAGCAAGTAGAAAGTAGTAAAAAGATCAAAATAAGAAAAATAGAAAGAAAAAAAATTAACTAAATCTAACTAAAAAAAACTTCAACTAATTTTAACTAATCTAACTAAAATATATAAAGTTATTTTCAACCAACAATATATTCCATATTCATCCTATTAGCTTAACCTCTATATAAGTAGTTACTATAAAATAATATTTATTCCAAATCAACATAATAATTTCTTATACATATATCTTTACTCTATATCTCTTTCCCTTTAAAAATAAAGATTCCTAAATATTAAAAAATCATTAAAAAAGAAAACATTTCTCCTAACACATCTCACCTTCAGATATCTTATCAACTCAGATTCGTAATAACCTTATACTCATTTATCCTCCTTTTCTTCATTTTCTCTTTGTATTATAATAATCTTACAGTGATTTCATCACCCACCATAACCAAAGTTTTTTCAACTAAAATCTCCAGACATCCTTTAAATGAATTGTTATCTATGCTGCAATTCCAAGTCAATATGTTTTAACTAAAGAAGACTTTCCCCATATCTTTAAATTTAACAAAATGCTTATTATCCCACTCCCTTCTTTACAAAATTTTCAATACCTCTTTTTCTGTAACAACTTTTCCATTTTTTTGCTCTGAGTTTACTTCCAGAAGTTCTAATATGAACATGAACATGAACACGGATTCCTGTTTTTTCACCATCATACTCTCCAATAGAGGCTCTCTCTTTCATTCTTGTCAACTCCAGAAAACTCTTTATTTCCACTTCATATCTTTGATGACTCTTTATTTGAGTCTCTTCTAAATGAAACAGCTTCAAGAAATCATCATGTTGGATCCCAAGTCCAAACCTTTTATCAACTTTCTGTATGTCTCTCTGCCCTACCTCAATAAAAATTTTAAGAAGTAAATCAATACATTCTGATCCAAAGAAGTTTTCTCTATTTTTTCTTTTTCAAGTTGAACACTTTTAGTGGGGTCACAGGAGTCCAATTCCAGAGGGTTTGTAAAAAAAAAATTTCAGAGGAGGGCAACCAAAACAGTGAAAGGTCTGGAAGCCATGCTGTATGAGGAACGGCTTAGGGAGCTGTGTATGTTTAGTCTGCAGAAGAGAAGGTTAAGAGGAGACATGATAGCCATGTTTAAATATTTGAAGAGATGTCATGTCGAGAAGAGAGCGGGCTTGTTTTCTGCTGCTCAAGAGGCCAGGACTAGGAGCAATGGATTCAAGCTACAGGAAAGGAGATTCCACTTGAACCTCAGGAAGAACTTCCTGACAGTCAGAGCTGTCCAGCAGTGGAATATGCTGCCTTGGAGTGTGGTAGAGTCTCCTTTTTCCGAGGTTTTTAAGCAGAGGCTGAATGGCCATCTGTTGGGAATGTTTTGAAGTGGCTGATCCTGCACAGCAGGGGGTTGGACTGGATGGCCCCTGGAGTCTCTTCCAGCTCGATGATTCTAATTATCCAAGCTTCCTCAATTTTTCACATTTAATGTCCCTAAATTTCTTCAAAAAATCCAAAAAATATGCAAGTACTTTCATTTTACTCAATAAGCCAATAAGCCAAAGCACAAAAATCAGTTCAAAAAACCCTAACTTGGAGTGCTTATCTGTCGAAGTAAAACAACATTAGACTAAAAAAAAAAAATTCCCACAGTCAATTGCAACAGTTTCCAATAGATGGCATCTAGAGCTATTTCACCTAAGTTAATATCTTGATTAGGTACTTTTAAAACTCAGTTAATAGTCCAAATTCAAATTATAAAAATCCACAATAGGTTATTAATCAAAATCAAAGAGGAATTTCACTTTAACAACATTTCAACTACTTTTCTTTTAATATAAAGTTAGTTTCATTCCATCAGCATTCCACTAAGAAAGACATTATGTACTGTCTCTTTAAATTTCAAGACCAGGATGTTAGGAAATGGGGAAAAATACAACTGCCCCTTTGGCGAAGCAAAAAACTCGATGCGTGCATTCCTGCTGCTTAAGGAGAGTGAAAAAACAGAATGCCACAAGAAGCATCTAACAGCTTTATTGCTGGGTAATAAATCAAGCAAAGTAGGTTACATTCTTGGATTAGCAAACCGAGCTAACAAGCTACAAAGAACAGAGGCAAGTAAAGAAAAAGGTGAAGTGAAAACTTCCAGGGTTTGATATTATGTAGCATGTTGCAAAGACATGAAAACAACTCACAGACATAACATAGCATGTCCAGGAATACACACTGGAAACACAGCTGTAAGAGTTCCGGAGAACTAGATAACACAGCACTACAGATAAACATTCCTATGAGAACTTGCATGGCAGACTAGCAAAAACAATTCTACACGCAGTTTACTTTCTCACACACTGAAACTGAGGAGCAAGGAGTCCATTAACACATTGCATACCATGTGACACTCCACTACTCCTTAAGAAGCAGTTTCACTCACCAGTGACTGGAGAAACCATCAACCCCAGTCTGTTAACTAGCTGACCAAATGCATCAGCTGACAGTGGTTTAGTAAATGCATCAGCTAGGTTCTCCCCTGACGTCACATAAGTAAGAGACACTTTCCCATCTTGTATGTACTGTTTCAAATTCCGAAACTTAATGTCAATATGTTTCGTACGAGAAGAAACTCTGTCAGACACTGCCATTTGAATACAGGCTTGAGAATCACAAAAGGTTTGCACTGGCATAGGAACAGACACATGCAGATCTTGCAGTAACTGTTCAAACCATACCATGTGGTTTTTCAAAAGCACGTGGCGGCACCACTTGTGGGCGCCCGACCGCAGACTGCGGTGTCGAATTACTCGAGAGTAGTCCACCCCAATTCGCATAACGGTGTAGACGACCTCCACGGAGGTCAATCTACAGTTTTTTTAACCCCATGTGGAAAGGGCCTCAGTCTTAGGGAGGAAAGAATGTAGAACTACTTTGTCTCTGCAGCAGCAAAAGCAGGACTCATCATATCTCAGTGCAACAAGTTCACTAACTATATAGGCAGAAGTGATGGCCACAAGGAAAACCACTTTTAGGATGAGAACACACTCATTCACCAAAACAACAGGTTCAAATATGATGAGTGCTGTGCACTGGGTTTACTGGTTTGGGGAAAAAATTTCCCAGGCACTAGTGCTCTGTCTGTCTGTCTCTGTCTCTCTCTGCAGGACCTTACAGGCTATAGGTTTTAAAAACAGACAATTAATCAATTTCCAATTAATCTTGTTTCCAAAAACATGAAAAGAAAAAGAAGTCAGGTTGAAGACAAGCTGATTTTGAAACACAATTATATAGCAGTAGAACCCAACAGAACAATCTGTATTCAGTCAAAGCTGTTCTGTAACTGTGATTTAAGCATAAACTTTGATAGTACTAGATATCCCTTTGTGATATCAAATAATTTGACCTTTCCATGGCACCCTGGCGCATGCATTTGTAAAAAGGTCTCCAGGACACAAAACAAGGTGCAGCCGTTTTATGACAGGATCTCAGGCAGGCACTTAAAAGCCTTGATTGTTGTTCTGAGGATCTACTTCCTTCACCTCACTAGGTGCCTCATTTGCACCCATAAATAACAAGACATTTGGGCCACCTGATTGATCTACCACGGATGTTGATCCACTTCTAAGCCTTTTGGTGCATTCCAAAGCTAACTTTGTTCTTAAAGATTATGACATGAATCTCAGGCACAATTTCTGTTATAAAAACCCCTAATTCTGATAGTTGAGTGAGCCGCATTTTGAATTTCATCCCACTTTGCTGACAGTTTGTATAGTGAGCTCCCAAGGAATACTAAGTCTCATTTCCTTCAGCTGTCCAGGACTACGTGATCAGGTGTCGTATAATTCATTCCTAAAATTCATTTCCCTCTCCTATCTACTATTTAGTTAGTGGTGTGTTTGTTTGTCTTATATGTTGCTTTTCAATAAAATATTAACTGGTTTATTTTGTAAATTGCATGGCTCATAGACCTGACTCTGTAAACTCAGGGCTAAAAGACCCCTGCTATAGTTACCCTACCTCTTGGCTAACCAGCAAGTGAGCTCTAGTTAATTTCCCATCTGTGTTAATATTTGGATATTTGGGTGTCCTTTCCAGCACCCCTAAATACAGGGTAACAGTTCCTCCAAGAAAAGATGATGAGAATGGCACAGGTGCTAAAAATTCTACTCCTGACCAAACTGAGAAGCTAAAGGTGTGCAGCTAAGCTTAAGGGACTGCAGACTAACACACACATATGTATTATCTCATCCCCCAATGGGAAGAAGAGTGCAGTTGGCTGGGTGGCTGAAGATCAGAGCAACAGGTACTTCCCTTTGAGGACTCTCTGCAATCCTTCCAGGTGCCTTCTAGTCTGTGTCCACAAAGCCTCTCTTCTGGCATTCTTCCAGGCTCCTTCTTTCAGCCTTTTTCTACCTGGGGTACAGATCTGCAACCCTTTGTCTGCAAGCAGGCTATTAGGGAA
The DNA here is from genome assembly GCA_948474755.1 of Ctenosaura bakeri. Taxonomy (NCBI): domain Eukaryota; kingdom Metazoa; phylum Chordata; class Lepidosauria; order Squamata; family Iguanidae; genus Ctenosaura; species Ctenosaura bakeri. The sequence continues at coordinate 196,425 of CAOLHI010003659.1, read as the reverse complement.
GTAGATGTCTCCAAGCTTGTGCATCTGTATTTAACACTTTTCTAACTTGGGGGCTGTCACTTGGATTCAACGTGATGCCTTCTGGGAGGGCTTAACATGACTTTAACATTATTCTCTGGAGGTTCAAATGTTTAGATCTGAATATTACCTCTGCTCATTACCCACTGGGTATTGGTAATCACTCTTAAGTAGTCCGAGAAGATGCAAGCAATAGATTTCGAACACATAAGACAAAGTCAGCCCAACAGAGCCATTTGCTCTCTTTCAAATCCAGATGGGATTTTCCCACACCTCTGGGCAATGCACATTACCTTACAATGGAAGTTATACCAGTCTGAACCAGTTTTGCAGGGCTTTCATTCAGTGGAAGTGAACAAGTCAGTTAAGTACTGATTCCTCCCCCGAACACATCAAGGAGCCATTTCTTTGTCAGCAGGCAGAAAGGAGGTTTTGTTGGAAAGTTCCAGCTTGTATTTTAAGATGAGGCCTGACTTCTCCAAAACTGACATGGGATCCAGGCAACTGATTGCCCTACCCTGCAAGTGTGTTTTACCCCAAAAGGTGGTGACCTCCAGCAATGCCAGCGTCTCCTTAGGAAGATAGGAAATTATAGATCAAAGAAGGCCTGCAAGAGGGAGGTAACCATGGGACCTTTCACCTGTGTACACCAATACTAACTGTAGGACAGCAGTTGAAAATCAAAAGAATGTCTTTATTGGGGGAGTTCATACACACACACACACACACACACACAAGCAGTCAAGCACTCTCACAAGCCACACAAGGTTAGAGAAGGTAAAGAAGAGAAAGATTGGACATTGAGAGTGAAGTGGATGACAGTTACCATTCCAGCAGCAGAAGATTGAAGTGAGATGGCTTGAGAGGCACAAGAATCAAGGAGTCAATGCTCCGAGTAACACACCTACATGTGTCCAATGTGCTACGAATCATCAGGCTTGGAGCCAGGGTTTAACTGCTTTTTTCTGCCCCGAAAGGGAATACGTTAATTGCTCTCTGCCAGAGTGAAAAAAAAAAAGAGGCCCAGAATGGACTAATGGTCTTAACTTCAGGTGACAAAAAACTGATGGCAGTCATGATAGCCTTTTACTCTGATACAACAAGTACTTCAAGTTATTTTCAAATACCAGACATCTGTACTAACAATGTAACATTTGCTAGGGCTGATGGCAGCCACAGCTGTGGTAACGTATTTCGTGAGACTGAGATTTCAGCTTCTGCAGTTTCTGAGGCATTTTAGCACCCAGTTCAGGGATCAGAATGGAAGAATTAAACTGTCATGCCCCTGCCTCGGGACCCAAAGAGGACTCTTCCCAACAACCACATCCTAGAGACATGAGAAGAACAGTACCTACAGCAGCCAGTGCAGGTGGCTAGATGAACTAATGAGCAGTAGGATTGTTGGTAATGTAGCAACAGATTTGGCAGCAGTCTTAACTGCACAAATCAGGAGATGACACATATGGAACAATACAAACTCACAACAGGGACATGCAAGAACACTGCATGTCTAGAGTCCATGGTTTGTCGTCAGAGCTATTAGCTGGCATACAATTGCACACTGGTACATCAACAACCCAGAATTCCTTTGAAGGTGTCTTGTGGCATCCTCAAACTGTCAGTGCTTCTAAATTTCATTTTTTTATGAATATATTACCTAGCACTATCCCTCCTATGACCATGATCCTTTTGTTATGTCTGCTCACAAGTTTCTAATACCAAGTTAAAGCCCCCTCTTTCCACTTTCATCCTACTTTATTGTTTCGTGTTGGTCTGGGATGGGGAGGGCTTATGTAATTAGAAATAAACAGCTTCTGAATTGCTTCTTGAATACCTCTCTAAATTGCTTCTTTTAGTTTCTACTTTCAATAGGAAGCCTTCAGGTACAGAGCTCCTCTTCTTTTTGTTTTGAGAAATAACATATTGTGTACTTTTTTCTATTTGACAACAGACAAAAAGTGGAACTTGCAACACAGTCTCATCTCCACAATACTAAGATATGATTCAATCATTTTGGTATCTGGAGCAAAGAACTTATAAGTATGCTGAACCCATCTGAGTTAGAGGAGGGCTGCTTGAGGTCTACGGTGTATGAAGGAGATATAGGAATCTACATTATAAGACACACATCTCCAGCTTAAATCCTCTCACCTTCCAGGACACTAAGCTTTTAAGGGGTCTGACCACCTTTGAGGTCAAAAAGGCTAGGGAAAATGTTGTGACCTTTCTGAAGTTAGGAGTGGGGATTTATTTGGATCAAAGGAAAAGCTTTTTTTCCCCTATTCTAATTAATTGTCCCCAAAGGACCCTCTCAGTTATAAAAGCAGAATTCTTAACTGATTGAAATTTCCTCAAATGAGATTTAGAATTAAGATTTAGGGAAATATGCACCACAGAGTGCTAATCTCTCATTTCCAGTCACCATTCCCATTTTCCTATATATCATCACTAGAGAGCAAGAACTATACCACCCATACTGTACCACACAGGTTCACTGTTACATAAAAAGTTTCTTACACACCCAGGCTTAAATCTCAGCAGTTAGCAGTACTATAGTACAACTGAACTCCTAGAACTCCTCTTGGTACAGGTCTAGGGGATAGGAGGAAATTCATCTGTAGCCTCCTATGGTGCCAAAGCTCAATGACCTCATGTTACTGAACAGAGAATTTTCCAACTGTTCATTCTTGTCCTACCATGATTCTCATGAACCATCAACCTGTTTTAAAAATAATGAAGTTATTTGGGAGTTTTAAATTATTCACAGAATCTCAAAAGGGATAGCATACTCACACCTTCCAGCACATCTTGTTCATTTGCAACTCTGAAAAACATGAATTATATGTTTTAACTTGTTTTCTTTATAAGCCTTAATAATTTATTAAGATGCACACACATGAGGAATCTAGAACATCAGACAATTACAAAATATGTCATACGAAACAAAGAAGAATTTGCTCTTAGAATATGCATACGAGAGCCCCATAAATCTATGGTTTGTATGTACCGTAATAGAAACAGATGAGATTGGCGTAGTTCCACCTCATGTTACTTTTTCATTTCATTTTTAAGTCATTTTGACTCCTATCTTTAGTAAGACACAGATTTAATTTTAAAAAATCAGCATTAGATACTGACCTTCCAATCACACATTATTACAAGATAGTCTGGGAGATTTATTTTAAATCTTCTCTTTCTTTTTCCAAACAGTTAATATCTGCATGAACAGCTTGGAAGCAAGGCTGCTACTGCATATGTTGAAAAGTGGGGCTGCAAATGAGCCTGTGCTGCCAGAGGATGTGATAATGTATTATCCCATTATGGGAAGAAAAAAAAAGGATAGTTGCTACCCCAAGTGGCTGCTAATCATATAAAAAACTGGAATGTATTTAATAAGCAATCCTCAGCGTTTGTGCTATGGATCATTCAGAACTGCATTCTGATTGAGATACCAGACTGGGTGGTGCAGATCAGATGAGCTGGACTACAAGTTAAGATTCAGTGAATTCCATGAATGTTCCTACTCTCTAAATATGAATTTTGCACCCCATACAGTTTGGTTATTATGTAGTGCTTAAAGATTTATTTGACAATCAAAAGATTTCAGTAATCATTTAGAAAATGAAGATAGCATGTTCACAAAACATGGCAATATATAATATTGAGTTAGCTGGAAATATAGATGAAGTCTCTTAATAGACACATGCTGCAGCACGCACATACAATCTGTGCATGCTTGATGAGCACATAAGAATCAGGTGTTTGTAGGGGTTCAAGGTAGAAACTGGCTTCTATTCAAGTTAGTGAGCCACACTTTGATATTCCAATCCTCCCATATTGCTGAAGATTTCTAAGGGTTATTTACAACCAAAGTTATCATCAGTTTGGTGGTCCTTTCCTTTGGTTTTACTTTAGACTCAATGATATTTTTGAAACTGATGGAGACCACAGTAGCACAACCTCAGAGCCTTAATATATGCGTATATTTGGACATCATCCAGTTGTACTCCCCAGCAACCCCACTGCATCATGAAAGATCTTCAGGTCATTCATCTGTGACTAGCAAGCCATGGCAAATTATGGAAGAAAAGCCAAACCTGTGCCCTTCCAAGCACATTTTATCTTTCAGAGTAGCATCAGTTCCAATGTGATAGTTGAACAATTACAGTTTTCACAAGGGAATGACACACGAATAACAGATGAGGATGGAATACTGTTCTTTAATGAATAACAAATAAGGATGGAACTATGAGGAAGGTCAACAATGAGTAACAAATAAGAATGGAATACTGACTACTGGGAATGGACAGAACAGGGCAACTAGACTCACAAGATTATACTAAAGAACAAATATCTGATACCCTAACTGGGTGTTTGAAAGCTCCTTGAAGTTCCAGCCAAGTTACACTTCGTCTAATCTCTGCCACTGACTATTTTCCTAGACTGACTTGCTCAGAGAACAAGCCTCGTAGCCAATCAAATTTGCATTCATAGTTACTGATATCCTAGATAGATCTATAAAAGGCAAGTACTTTTCTAAATTGAATTTGCAACCCCAGGTAAGAAGTGACACATGGACAACTATACTTTGTAATACTTTTGCATGGAAACAATCAAGTGATGGGAATTATGAAACCATTGCAACTTGTACTTTCCACAGCAAAGGACAAACTCTCTAGAGAGAAAGAGGAAGGAAGGAATTGGGTTGAGAAGCAGAGTCAACTGAACAAGGGAATGCAAACTGGCAAGTCACAGAAATAGTGCAAGAGAGATAAGAAAAGCTGAAGTATAGAGCCTACACTCTACTAATATAAAGAAAAGAAATGGGGAAGGAACTAAAGACTCTGAGGTATGAAACTGAGTGCTCTAAAGTACAGAATCTGTAGATAATGTGACATCTACTTATCAGGTAGGAACAGGACTTAGCCCATTCCTGGATTATTCCTTCCTCAGACATAGAAAATAGCATCTCAATCACATACTGTTTTACTGGCCTGTGACATCTGTATCTTTTCATATAGCTTTTTCAAAAAATCATAGGTGGGATATGAATCTCTTCTTCACCCTAAAAATCCTTAAATCTTAACAGAAAATACTATGAACTATATGTCTTTGATTTATCAGGCTTTATCCACTGAGAAAGTGAACCCCTATCTGAAAATTTCACTCACTTCTGCCAAGAAATAAATAAATTTAAAAATGGCTTCTCACATACAGGTATACAACATAGTAACTACTCCTGGCACAGAAACACATGAACATCTTTTTCTAAAATTTTACAGATTTAATCCATTCATTAAGGGCTATTACGCTACTATTTAAAAAGCGACAGATGTACGCTACCATTTGAAAAGTGACAGATGCTGGTCCATTGTTTCATGTCATTTAATAGCAACGTACAAAAAAACCTCAGATTTTCCAGAACAAGTTTCTGATTTACATTCAAGATGAATTTAATCTTACCCATAGTAGTCCAAGCTGAATTGACCCACCTTCCAAAGCAGGATCTTGATCAAATCAAAACTTATCTTCATTACACATCCCAATCGCATGCTTATAAGCATAAACACCAAGAAGTATGGGAGAACAGACTGTTGCTACACCCAGTGAGAATAACCACTGTTGTGCCTAGAGAGGCACAGTTAATGCCCTTTATGTATAATGAATACATCTTTTTCTACACAAAATGGCACATACGTTATTTACCTGTGTAACTTGTTTGTTTGTCTTTCAAATACTTTCATTATTTCTACCATGCGATTGTTCATCATTTCAATTGTTTCTGAAGAAAAAACAAAATGAATTAATTCACAGGGCTACAGGCTTCAGTTTGTCCCCAAAATCGGTCAATCTAATACCATGTGCTGTTGGCTACATTTCAGTAGAAGGAACTGCCAAAACCACCTCTGAAACTTCCTTGCCTAAGAAAATCCTATGAAATTCATGGAGTCACCATAAGTCGACAGACAACTTTAAGGCATGTACACACACAATGCCTTCCACCAATTCCAAGTTAATAATATAATAAGATGCAAAAGCATATAAAAATTAACTTTACAAATTAAACAGATCTGCCTTGTAATTTAATACATGCAACCATATATATAAAGAATATAAACAAGTTGCTTAACTGCAACTGTGGTTGAGTGGTCATCTGTGGACTCACACAAATGGGTTTATTCTCCCTGCACAGTATATTATTCAGAAGCTGCTAGAGATGCTGTGTAAGCATTTTGGTGGTAGCTCCCTCTCCAAACTCTTCACCACAGTAGATGGAAGTCTCATGTGACACAAGAGAATAGCACAGCTCTCCCAAAGGCAGCATTAACACTGGACCTGGCATCCAACCTATAATGAGTAATAAAGGCCAGAACTGAGACCAAGTAGCTATCCTACAATGTCCTCCAAAGACATGCTATTCAAAAAGGTTGATGAAATAACCATAGCCCTCATAGAATGACTATGCATACAAACAAGAAGGTCCTTCTTTGCTAATCCATAGGTCAGATGAATGGCAACAGCAACTCACTGAAAGAGAGGCTGAGATGACACAAGTAGACCCTTCTTGTTCAAGGAGCAGCACACAGAGAATCTCTGAGACTGATGAAAGTCAGGAGTTCTGTTAATGTAAAATTCCAAAGCTCATTTAACATCAAGACAGGGCAGAGTATGGTCCAAATCAGTTTTAGGGTTCTGCATAAATACAGGCAAAACAATGCCCTGTTTCAAATCAAAGGCTGGCATTGCCTTTGAAAGAAAAAGGTATCAGGCTTCAGGACTGCTTTGCTCTTGTGGAACTTCAGGTATGGAGAATCCACACAAAGGGCGCACAATTATTCTGCTCACTTGGCAAACGTAATTGCCACTAGGAAAGCCATCTTCCAGGTAAGCAGGCAGATATCATGGGCTGTCATTGGCTCAAATGGTTTCTTAGTTGCTCCAGGCTCCACTGAAGTATAGGTCCCAACACAGGTGGGTGCAGACTCTTGTAGCCCTTCAGAAACTGTATAACCAATGGGTTCTGGAAACAGGAAGGTTTGCCAATGATTTGAAAGCTGATGGAAATTCCTGCCAGGTAACATATTTATGGAAGACACAGAGAGAGAGAATGAGGGGAGAGAGAGACCTTGATACAAAGACAGGCGGTTGCTCCCTCCACAGTTGTCCTCCATGATAATGATAACCATATGAGACTGCAGTATAGAGAGAATCCACACAGTTATCAGTGATCTCTAGAGGAGAAGCAGGAGCTCCAACAAGACATTTCTCTCCAATATAGACAGCAACTGCATCTATTGCAATCCATCCACAAACTAAGGACACAGACAAGAAACCCTGACACCTTTTAGCATGATCAGATGGGAAAGAAGAATAGTCAGGAGGCATAGGTGAAGGACACTGAGAAGGATCTTCCTGAACTTAAGACCCCGCTGATGTTAGTGTGGAAGTCAGTGCCGACAGTTAGGCTGACCATCAGATTTTCAGTGTGGAGATGTGTCAATGCAGCCAGAAGTCAGTGTAACCAAGAGAGGAAAGGTCAAAGTAGAGGCTGTGATTTGCAGAATCTTAGTCTGAAACATGCAGTTTTCTTCTTCTTCTCTTGCTGTCTTTACCCTCACTCTTTCTCTTCCTTCCCAAGGAGGATGGAACCAAAACAGGTCCTTGAGTTGGAAGAGCAGAAGGCCAATGATCTTTTACGGCAGCTTGGTTAATACCAGGCTTTGCCAATAAAATCAGCTAAATCAGATCAGCCAATGTTTTTGCTCCAGTACTAAGGTCCATACCACATACATCAGTACTGAAGCAAAGGTCATAAAAACACACTTTGCTAGTATTAGCAAAAAGCACTTCTCAGACATCTTAGAATCATAGAATCATAGAATCATAGAAATGTAGAGTTGGAAGAGACCACACGGGCCATCCAGTCCAACTCCCTGTCATGCAGGAACACCCTCAAAGCACTCCCGACAGATGGCCATCAAGCCTCTGCTTAAAAACCTCCAAGGTAGGAGACTCCACTACTCTCCGAGGCAGCAGGCATCTTGTCTCTCTTGCTATAATGTTAGAGAATGGTTGAGTCTCACAGATGTTAAAAGAAGGTGTGTGTAGAAGTTTGTTCCGCATTGTTTGCTCTGCAACCTTGAGAGACTGCTTTCAATAATGAAATTTGAAATATGAGGCTTGGTATTTCAAGGCTTGTCTTGTGAAACCATAACAGATGGAACAATTCTGAATGACATCTTCCGAGACAGAAAATGCAGAAAGAGTGCCTGTGTAGCAAAAACACTTTATCCTCACTCAATAAGCAAAGTTTAAAATGTGGCTTAAAAGCCTTAAAAGAGGAATGATTGGGCAAAAGCCCAAGTGGGAAGGAAATTTTTTTTGAAGAAGTACAAGACAAGAATGAAAGGATTAAAGAAAAAAAAGCAAAATTAAAGAAAAAAAAGCAAAATAGAAGAATTAAAAGAGAAGAGACTACTCAAGAGATTGAATAAATGATGGAAAAAAACAGAAGATGTTGCTTTCATGGTAGATGAAGAGAAACTGAGTAAAAAGTAGCTTCGGTAGGCAGAAGCATGCACTCTAAAGACTGGGTTCTTGCCAAGGCTATTCAGCTCTTGAACATTCCAGAGATGGTTCCATACAGGCACAAAACCTATTACAAGACACAGAGACCATGAAGAAAAATCTAACTTTCAACCATCTCAGCTTGAACAGTCAGTGATCAGTGTTAATGGAAATTGTAGTCTAATACTTGAGGGGGCACAGGTTCCCCCCACTGGTTTAGATGCTAACTGTAGGAGTGTAACTCTACTGAGTACTCCAATGAGATTTTTTTTCCCTTATGAACAGTTCTGGTCAATTTAATAAGTCTCAGATACCTCAAATAGGAAAGGAATATACATTAAATTCTCACAAGCAGATTATTAAGAAATATAAATGTTCTGACTGCAGTGACAAATGAAAATTAATTAAAATATCAGGTACAGTCTTGAAGGACTTTGGCACATAGAATGTTTTCTTAGAAGTCCTTCCTGCTAAAGGGCATGCCCCTTGGAAAAAAAACATATTCCAAGTGCATAACTGGCTACATAGGCCCTTTCCACACGGGGGTATTAAAATGGTGTAGCTCGATCTCTGACGGAGGTCATCTACACCGTAAAATGGATTGGGGCGGATTAGTGTAATTCCACACCCCACTCTGCACTAGGGCGCCCGGAAGTGGCAGTACTATGTGCTTTTAAAAACCACTTTTCAAGTGGTTTTTAAAAGGCACAGGGCATGCAGCCGCGTCGCAGCGCCCAGTGTAGATTTGCAGGCGCGTGCAAGGGCGTGCCTGCAGATCTGCCAGGGGCGGGCTTTCTGGCTGGCGAGCTTCTCCGGTTGGTGGAGAGCCTCCACCAGTCATAAGCCGCCATTTTGGGTGCCGCAAGACACCGCGGGATGCCGACGAGTGTGGAGCAGTGAAAACGCGCTGCTCCACGCAGCAACAGATTTACCGGGTTTAAGGTAAGCTCCGTTTCAGTGTGGTTTCCCCCATTTCTTCGCCCGCATGTGGAAAGGGCCATAGATTATGCTATTGGGAAAGATTTACCTTCTTAGACCAAGGTCTGTTGCTTCTGTGAAGAAGAATTTCTGGCAGTCAGTAAGACTATACTTGATAAGAGACAAGGGAATACCAGTAGTGGAGAGAACATTATGAATGATGCACATTAAATTGGGGAAGTTGAGGATCTAAAAAACAGTAAGGAAGGAATCAAAAGGAAGCAGCCATGCAGAAAAGCATGGGAAATAGGATGAACTTGAATTCTTATACAAGATTAATTTGAACTCTTAACAAAGTAAGCCAAATACAATTTAATAAGTGCCATCAAAACCTGATGAAATAAGTAGAAAGTAGCCACTGAATCTAGCCACTGAAAGTAGAATGTAGCCACTGAAATATATACTCCAAAAGAATATATATTATTTATTATTTATTTATTTCCCCCATCTTTATTTTGACCCACTTTTCTTCCAACATGAGACCCAAGACAGATGGCTACACAGTTTACAACAAAGTCCAAACAGGAAGGAAGAAGAAGGAGGATTATGTAAAAATGAAGGTACACCTGTGACAGATTGGAAGGTAGGTTGAGACCATATGGATAAAAATTACAGGACAGGGAAACAGTGACATCATTATGAGGATCTGTTGTATACCTCCAACTCAGACTGAAGACTTGAATGATGCTTTTCTAGAACAGATTATCAAACATATAAAAAGAAGAACTATAGTAATGAGAGATTTAGCTATTCTGATATTTGTTGAAAGTCAAACTCTGCAAAAAAAAAGAAAAAAAGAGTTCCAATAAATTCTTCACATGTCTCACTGATATATTCATTTTACAGAAAGCAGAAGAGCCCACAAGAAGATTGACTATCTTGGACTTGATTCTTACCAACAGGGAAGAACTAGCCAAGAATGTGGAAATAGAAACCTTGGATTTAAACAATCATAATCTCCTAGGTTTCATTATACCGAGGAAAGAGAAAGATGAGTTCAAGCCAGATACACACTCTATACTTTTAAAACATCAGTTTCAATACATTTAATGAAATACTGAATGAGATCCCATGGTCAGAAATACTCAGAGAGTAGAGTTTATGATGGATGGGAGGGTTTTTTTAAAGTGAAATACTGGAAACACAGCAATTCTACTGAGAAAAAAAATAGGAAGCCCCTAAAGGAACCAGGATGAGTGTATAAACAGCTTTTGGATCAGCTGAGATTTACAGGGAGCATGTATAAGAAATGCAAGAAGGGGAAAACACCAAGGAAAAGAACCAAGGAGTAGCTAATATTTTTTAGAGATCAGGAAGACAATATTTTTGAATTAGCTCAGATTTGCAAGGGAGATTAAAATAATGCAGAGGAACATTTTATTTATCTTCAGAAGACAAGGAAGAGAAAGGAAATGGTAGGCCCTCTGCTCAGAAGATGAAAAATTGCTAATAGGTAGACAAAGAGAACAGAGAACTGCTGAACAAACACTTTGCCTTCATCTTCTCCGAAAGAAAAACTGTGCTCAGCCTTGTGAAAATGAAAACATTGTAGTTTAATGTCAATATTAGGAATGGTTTGAGACCAGATCAGTAAACAGTCAGTCAAAAGGAATGCTGTGATTACCAAGGCCATTTCCACATTACACTCTTATAGCGTTATTATTCCATTTCCAACATCCTATGGAATCCTGGGGTTTGCAGTTTTGGGAGGGGCCTTTCAATTAGCACTGCACCTCTTTGATTGCAACAGCTGTGCAGCAGACATGCTGTTTCATACTTGACTATTTTCCATTTGTGATAATCTTTTCTTAACAGAAAAAAAAGGAACAGATATATCTTTCTTTGTGCTACGTATCTTGTAAAGAATGACAAGTTTTACTCAGGAGCACAATCTAATCAAACTTTTAAGTTCCAGTGATTTCAGAAAGAATGTCTCCCAACTAACTTCAAGGCCTGAAAAGTGGTTAATGTTTACTGGATCATACCCAAAGATTTCGCCTAAGATTTTTCGAATTCTTAAGATCTTACGTGGCTGTCCTGTATCATCTTGGAAAACCTGTACCATGTTCATCACATCCTCAGTTGCATGTTTCATAGCAAGTTCTGAAACAAAGTATTTTTAAAAATCATTCAGTTAAAATTAATTTTTTCAATAAATTTCCAATGATTTATCAAATGTATACAATTAATTTGCAAGCAAATTGAAAACTATTCCTCCTCCACATCATGATCACTATCATCCTTTGATAAAATGGAAGACATTTTATTTTTCTTCATACTGGTTGAATTTAAACTCACAAACTGATCAGTGAAATGATTATGGCAGGAAGTGATCTGTCTCCAAGACAGCATTATCAAGTGTATTCCTGAAACAGTTCTCAATTATTAGGAATGAAGTCAAAAATCTTAATGGTCTACTGGCCATAAGCAAGTGATGCTGCCTTCTCCACACTCAATATAGTGTGGAGCCAAAGTATTTCTATTTCTTCCCCCCACCCCACCCCCACAGAAATTCCATTTCCCAGTTTCAAAAATTGCTTATTCATAGTCTCCTCAACCTTGCATTGAACCAACAACTCCAATCTAATCTATTCCCACCCCCAGTCCTTCTTAAACCATACCTCCTCAGCTACTAGAACAGTGTTTCAACCATAGACAGAAGGGAAATGTGATCTCTCCATCCTTCAATTTGCCAGCATGCCGGAAGTACACCACAAACAAAGGTCATTCGCTTAAATGTAACTACTCCCAACTAAAGTAAATCCATTGAATCATTGTTGGCTAATCAAGTTCGCATTGATTTGATGAACTGTCCTAACTGGTATTAACAATTGGATTTGGCCCTAGCATTCTTCAGGAAATTTTTAAGGGTTACAAGGATCTTTCTATCACCATGCCCAGTAAGAAAAATAAAGAAATATTGGACAGCCAGAGATTCTCAAGTTTATACGCAGTCTGAGCCCAGCAAATGTTTGTGGCATCTTTGTAGCTGACTTCATTTATTTCCTTTTCCCTGAATGGAGAATAAGTGCATGGCCTCATTCACTCATACATTTTGTTTAGTCAATGAAATTTAGAACTTGTGACAGCCACAATTTCAGGGGAATAATGTGTGTTCACCATCTTAAAAATTAGAATTGACATCCTGTTGTTGACATTTACTTGCATAATCTCCAATTATGTTAACATACGTACTTCTAAGATCATTGAAGAAGACAACATCCAGTGCACAACGAGCCCTCTCCCACACATCCACAAACCCTGTTGGTGGTGCCAGGACCAGACCACCATGTTTAGCAATAACCAGTGGGGCAGAGGGGATTATGGATATGATCTGATTGCAATTTTTCAGCCAACAAAAAAGAAGAGCTGTCATCCTCCTGAATTTTAATCAAATTTCAACCACTTTCTTACATACTATTCTTATCAAAGCCTCTGATTTTCTATTTATTCAATCCTGCTTTCCCTAGCCATAATAGTCCTATGCAGTATTCTTCACAGTCAAGCATTCTTATTCTTCTTCACTCCACTCAGAATCATGTTTCTGTTAATAATGTTTATCTTTTGCTGTTTTAGGCTCACAGTTGTTACCTTGAAAGCATAACCCTTACCTTCAATAATGTTTTTTGGATCTTTTTGAGTAGGTAGTGCTGGAGTAAATGGTCTTCTCTTTTCCCTGTCAAATGTACAATACTGCAAATATTACATCTAATTTAAAGAAATTGGGTGCCTGACCAAACAAAATTCTAAAAACAATTCCTAACTTTGTATTTGTTCATACATGGAAGAAGAAAGAAACTGAGAACAAACTTCTCAGAGACTATTATCTTAATGAGACATTTACTGTCTGGACTGCTCTATTTTCAATCTTTCAGTTTAATTTTAAAATCTCTGTCTTGTCGGAATACAGAGCTGTTCTGTATACACTTAACAGGAGAAGTTTTTAAACAACACAACTCTTTAGAGGTCACCACAACTGGGTATATTTTTCATTGTATTTTACTTTATTTGGGAGCTTGGTTTCAGTTCTGGAGTTTTTGTTCAATCGTATTTGAACAAAAACTCCAGAACTGAAACCAAGCTCCCAAATAAAGTAAAATACAATTAAGACACAGCTGGAAAAGAAAAAAGAAAAAAAGGCTCCATTCCACCAGCTTCTCCCACACATTCCCCTGCAAAGAATCTGAAGAATGTAGCTAACATGGACATGGAGGAAAAGTTTACTGTGCTAAAAGGTATGGCTGCACAACTCAATGAGCTCAAACCAATTATGCTATCTATGCAGACTCTGGTTACTTCTGTAAAGGAAGTTCAAGAATTAATGGGCACATTGATACCCCATATATAGAGCTTCAACTAAAGACTGAAGCCCTTTCCACACGGGGAAATAACATGTGGTAGTGCGACCTCCGTGGGAGGTCGTCTACATGGTAAAGTGGATTGGGATGGATTACTTTAGCGTAATTCCACACCCCAATCCGCGCTAGGGCACCCAGAAGTGGTGGCACCGCATGCTTTTTAAAAACCACTTTTTATGTGGTTTTTAAAAGGCATGGGGCGTGCAGCCCTGTGCAGCCGCGTCGCAGCGCCTGGTGTGGATTTGCAGGCGTGCGCAAGGGCGTGCCTGCAGATGTGCCGGGGGCGGGATTTCTGGCTGGCGAGGTTCTCCGGTTGGTGGAGAGCCTCCGCCAGTCATCAGCTGCCATTTGGGGCGCTGCCGGACGCCACAGGAGCAGCAAAACGCACTGCTCCACGCGGCAACGGACTAAGGTAAGCTCCTTTTCAGCGTGGCTTACCCGTTTCTCCGCCCGCATGTGGAAAGGGCCTGAGACTCTACAAGACAGGGTTACATACAGCTCACGAAGTGGCTATGAATTCTTCCCATAGCTTTTAATCTGCCCAGATTTCTCAGCTAGTCTCTCACCTACTGTGCTAATCTATGGATCATTGGCCTGATAGATTTGGAAGCTGGTGTTGAGCTAACTGAGTTCTTGAATAAATTTCTAATGAATTGTTGCCTTTGCATTCTGCTTTTCAATTAGAAAATGAAAGACCCTACCAAGTTTCCAGTGCTGAATGATAGTTTGGGTCTAGTCCAGTATTTGTTCAGTATCTCTATGTGGCTGTACTAGAGATTCTTCCAAATAACATGCAGCAGGGAGAACTGCAGTGGAAATCAGGTAAGGTGATGGTTTTTCCTGATTATACAAATGGTTGGAGGAGTTAATTTACCAAACCAAGAATTTTGACAAGGCAGTTAAATCTGAAGTATAACATTAAATATCTGGCTATATTTTGTGTCTTCATGGAAGCGAAATTAAAGACATTTCAACTGGCTGAGTCAGCAAAATCTTTTCTTGCTGATCTTAAAATCAGCCTCAGGGTTCCACATGAGCTGTTTGATTAAGCCTTTTCACAGCCAAACTGATGCTCTTATTTATTGAGGCAGTCCTAATAGCCACCAACCTGTTTCAGCTTCAGACTTCAGCCTGATGTGTACCATTTTTAATCTATGGAGCGATTGTCTTTTTTTTTCACTCTCTCTCTCTTCTTCTTTTTTCTTTCTTTCTTTTTTCCTTTGTTTTTTTCCCTTTATTTTATCCCCATTTTCTTCCATTCTTTGTCTGCTTTATTCATTTAATTGCATTCTATTAATTCCATTTTTTTAGAGTTCCATTTATTTTATTTTCTCTGTTTTTCTTTCTCTTTTTCTTTTCTGTTGAGGGTGTTTTGTGAGACAAATAAGAAGAGGAAGAAACACGGAACAGTGGATCACAATGCCTTCTCCACCTAGAAGTCCATAGGGTTTATCTTTCCTTTTCTTTTTTAATATCTTCACATTTTTTTGTTTTTTTAATTTAAGTATTCTATGAAGAAGGAATTGTGGGCATTTCTTTTTCTATTTTTTCATCCACCCAAATGTTTTTTATTATTATTTTATTCACTTATATGTGATTTTATAAGGTTTCTCAGAGTCTGTAAGATTACCATAAGCAGTAAAATGATGATTTATAGAATTAATAAATACAGATCACAACTTAGGAAATGCTATTTTATGAATTTTTTTAAAAAATAAGTTCTGTAATATTGGAGATCATAACTGTAATGTAGATGCCAAAATGTAGTGGTGGCTTAATGCTTAATCTAATTTCATGGTATGTCAAAGGACTGTGAGATGTAAATAAACAAAATTGAGTGTTTTCTAAGTTAAAAGAATTTAAAGTCAATATTTCATTCTCCCAAGAAACCCATTTGATGGCAGAGGATGCAAACAGCCTCCAGAAAAACTGGGTTAGTGAAGTCTACATTACAAATGTTTCTAGATGGTGGCATTCCTAATCCACAAACATCTTCCTGTTTTAGTACAGCAAGTAGTAAAAGGCTCTGATAGATGGTTTTTATTTTGATTAATGTTTCTGGGCCTAATAGTGATTACCAGACAAGTTTCTTAATTGTTTTACTAACCTCATTGACTTAGCGTACAATTATTTGGTTACTGGTGATGATTTTAATGAAATTTTGGATTTTCGACTAGACAGAAACAAACCTCCACCAGGAAAACAATCCATGATGAAAACTACTTTACAGGAATACATGAATGAATATGGTTTAATTGATGTTTGAAGAACTCTACACACAGGAGAAAGGAAATATGATTCTATATTTTTGGTCCACCATAATTGTCTCAACATAGATTATTTTCTTATTTCTGCATCTTTGCTCAGTAATATACATATGCAAAACTGTGTCCTTAATAATATCAGACCATACTCCAGTTTGTTTACAATTAGAATTTTTATAATGCTCCTAAACCCACTAGTCTCTGGCATTTTAATATTTTGCTTCTCAATGATGAACAGTTTATTGCTTAAATGTCAGCTGATCTGACGGAATATTTTAAAATGAGTGTAGGCACTGTGAATTCATATGCTATTCAATGGGAAGCATGTAAAGCCTACATTTGGAGTAGAATCGTTGCTTATTTTTCTTACAAAAAGATTTAGAAATTTAAAAAGGAATTATTGAAAAAGGAGTTGAAAGCTCTTATTTCTCAGTTTGCTTTTTCTCCATATGCACAACCATATCAAACATTTCAAAAAATTTAATATGAATTGAATAATTGAATAATATTCTCTTGCTAATAAACTGAACCTGTTTTCCATACCATTGAAACTGAACAATGGGAAAGAACATGGATGAAAAGATTAAAGTACATAGCTACTCAAAATATAAGAGAGGATATATATAAAATGCACTTGCGGTGGTATATCTCTCTGGATAAATTAGCAAAGATATACAAAACTTGTAATAATAAGTGACAGAAATATGATACTGAGAGGGGTAGCTTGTATACATTGTATATGTATGTATTATATATGATGGTCATGCCGCAAGGCTAAAAAAATACTGGAAATCAATACATTTGAAGACAGAAATATAGATATACCGTTTCAAATGAAACCAGAAATGTACCTGTTAGGGATGTTGGAAAGGAAGTATGGAAAGATATTGTTTTACATGACCATCACAGCTCAACTTTACTACACAAAAGACTGGGGGGAAATCAAAGCCCCCTAAAGAAGGAGACTGTATAATTAAGTTGGTTGACATGTCAGTTAAAATGACAAATTAACAACTTTAATAAGAGAGGGATGTTTGGTTACCTTTGTTAAAATCTGGGAACCGATAACCATATATATAAGAGACAGATGGGGCAATTTGGTGATACAAGTTTTATAGATTGATGGGAAGTTAGAAATGTATGAATAGAACTTGAAATCATCAAATTTAAGAAATTTACAATGTTTAGAGGTAGATTTATGAAATAACAAGTTCAAGAAAGGTTGTCGAGATACTAAAGAAATACTATATATTAATATAGTGTATTTATATTTAATATATTGTAATATATTTGAATGGTACAAAGCTTTTTCCAGTCTGTAAGCACCAAGACTGCTCCAACTTTACCAACATATTTTAGAATCTGGCTCCCTCTCTTCAACATTAAATGGCACCTATATTACCCTGACACCTAAACATGGTAAGGACCATACTCAATGTGCTAACTACTGCCCTATATTCTTATTTAATGTTGATATCAAAATATTGATATCTATTTTAGCTAGTAGGTTACAAGTTTTTCACTTTTTGTAAATCTTGAGCAGGTGAGGTTTATCAAATCGGCAGGGAGCCAATAATATTTATTTGGTTGTGGACTTGATTGCTCTAAACATATCCAACAAAGGGAAGGTAGGAAGTAACATGGAATACTTTCCATTTTAAAATGTACCACGTTATTATATGTATTCTGTAGATTTATAACATACATAATTTAGTTTAAGTAAATTAAGTACATTTTTTATATTTTATTTATATGAAGATATATTTCTAAACATGATCTTTGTTATCGACACTTTGGTTCTATAAAAAATAAAAAATAAATAAAACTGATCAGCCAGCCATTATTTCTTTAGATGTTGAGAAGGCCTTTCATAAAATTTACTGGCCATTTATTTTAACAGTTTTGGCTATTGCTGGGTTTCTTAAAATATTTTTGAAATGGATAAAAAAGTTATATCCAATGCTGGGAGCCTCGGTTATGACCAGTGGCTTTTTCTCAACCTTTTTTACATTGAAATGGGTTACAAGGGAGGGATGTCCACTATCTCCTCTGATATTCAATTTGTGTTTGAAACCGTTAGCATGTCCTATTAGACAAAATTCTAGGATCAATGGATTTGTGTATTTCAATTTAGAATTTAAAAATGTTCTTTTTTGCAAATGATTTTATCTTGTTCATTTCATAGTTACTGGAATTGATCCCTGTTTTGATGCGGTTAATTAATAATTTTGGCAAAATATCCAGATATGCAATTAACTGGTCTAAATCAAAAGCACTGCTAGTGGGGGGAAAAACAAACTCTACCATATTTAAAGCTTGGCAGCTTCAATCTTGCTCAAATTCTATTACTGATTTGGGTATAATTATCCCTAGGGACTTATCTCAAAAGATTAATCTTAATATAAGTAAGCTGGGAAAAAATTGCACAAAATTTACAGAGATGGGTGGGCTTAAAGCTGAGTCTATGGAGTAAGGTAAACACAATTAAAATGAATACTATACCTAGAATTGTTTATGTTATAGAGGAATTCTCCTACTTAAACCTTGCACATATTTTCAAAAACTGGATGTATATTTAGGAGATTTTTAGAGGGTTCATCTCCTCCTCCTTTCAATGAAAAGAATGTAAATTCCAGTCAAAGAGAGAGAGCTTGGCCTTCCAAATCTTCATACCATCGGGAGCATCTGTTAACTTGTATTAATTTTTGGACATATCCACTTAAAGTAATTAATCCACTATGGTCAGCCTTGGAGTCATCATTGCCAGCATCTCTGTTTAAATGGACAGTACTTCTTACCTTATTAAAAAGCAAGAAGTATTTTACCAACAATTTTAACAGTTAGAATTGTGTGGCAAATATTGTATCATCAAGTGCAATTTGATTCATACATTCTTGCCAAATTAAATTTATGGTGTAACCCAGATTTGAAAAATTGGTAAGGAACCATTTTTATGGAAGGTGTAGGTGACAATAGGACTGTTATCTTAAATAAGATAACTAGTGTTGATGAGTTTTTGTCTTTTTCAATTCTGCAACAGCAGTTTAAATTACCTCTACCAGCTTAATGGCAATATGTATAACTGAAACATCTGTTACAATCCAAATTTGGCCTTAAAGCTTTAAGTGCATCTGAGGTTCCCTTAATATTAGAGACATTAATTGAAGCCAATGAAGTAATCAAACCAACAGTTTATATATACAAATTTCTGTTATCTATAAATAAATGCAAGGTTTACAGTAAGGTTTACATGCAAGGTTTACAGTAAGAATGAAATAGATAATTAGAATACCCAATTCAGACTAATCAATAGCCTTTGGTTTTAAAATCTATAACTAGTATGACTATAGATTTCCGACTTCATTTTATGCAGCAGAAATTGCAGATGGGAAGATGAAGAGTCTGTCACTTTCTGCAAGACCCTCCTGTTAAGGGTTCTCTCACCCAAGTATATCCAATGATTAAAATCTGACAAATGACAATATAGATCTCCACATAACAGCTCTACGAATATCTGCCAACGGAACCCTGGCCCAAAAAGCAGCAGATGTGGCTGTCCGCCTAGTGAAATGAGCTATTATTATAACAGATACACACACACACACACATATACACACACATATATGTGTGTGTGTGCGTGTGTGTACGTGTGTGTATACATATATACATAGACACACACACACACAGATATAGATATAGATATAGATATCATAGAACCATAGAGTTAGAAGAGACCCCAGGGGACATCCAGTCCCAACTCCCTGCTATGCAGGAACACACATCAAAGCACTCCCAACAGATGGCCATCCAGCCTCTGCTTAACAACCTCGGAAGAAGGAAACTACCACACTCTGAGGCAGCATATTCCACTGCTGGACAGCTCTGACTGTCAGGAAGTTCTTCCTGAGGTTCAGGTGGAATCTCCTTTCCTGCAGCTTGAATCATAGAATCATAGAAATCTAGAGCTGGAAGAGACCACAGGGGCCATCCAGTCCAACCCCCTGCCATGCAGGAACACCCTCAAAGCAATCCTGACAGATGGCCATCAAGCCTCTGCTTAAAAACCTCCAAGGAAGGAGACTCCACTACACTCCAAGGCAGCACATTCCACTGCCAGACAGCCCTGACTGTCAGGAAGTTCTTCCTGAGGTTCAGGTGGAATCTCCTTTCCTGCAGCTTGAATCCATTGCTCCTTGTCCTGGTCTCTGGAGCAGCAGAAAACAAGCCCTCTCCTTCCTCTACGTGGCATCCCTTCAAATATTTAAACATGGCTATCATGTCCCCTCTTAACCTTCTCTTCTGCAGACTAAACATACCCAGCTCTCTAAGTCTATCCTCATAGGGCATGGCTTCCAGGCCTCTCACCATTTTGGTCGCCCTCCTCTGGACTTGCTCCAGCTTGTCAATATCCTTCTTGAATTGGGGTGCCCAGAACTGGACACAGTATTCAAGATGGGGTCTAACCAAAGCAGAGTAGAGTGGTACCAGTACCCCCCTCCATCTAGACACCATACTCCTATTGATGCAGCCGAGAATTGCATTGGCTTTCTTGGCTGCCACATCACGGTGCTGACTCATGTTCAGCTTGTGATCTAGCAAGACTCCTAGATCCCTTTCACACGTACTGCTATCCACCCATGCATCCCCCATCCTATATTTCTGTATTCCATTTTTTCTGCCTAAGTGTAGGACATTACATTTGTCTCTGTTGAAATTAATTTTATTTGCTCTCGCCCAGCTCTCCAATCTGTCAAGGTCATTTTGAAATTTGATCCTGTCCTTTGGGCTATTAGCAACCCCTCCCAATTTGGTGTCATCTGCAAATTTGATCAGCATGCCCTCTACTCCTTCATCCAAGTTATTGATGAAGATGTTGAATAGCACTCGGCCCAGGACAAAACGCTGTGGCACCCCACTAATCACTTCTCTCCAAGATGAAAAGCAGCCATTGGTGAGCACCCTTTGGGTTTGGTCGGTCAACCAATTACAAATCCACTGAAAAGCAGCCTTGTCCAGCCCACATTTTACTAGTTTCTTTGCAGGAATGTCATGGGGAACTTTGTCAAAGGCCTTACTGAAGTCAAGATATGCTACGTCTACAGAATTCCCTTCATCTATCAAAGCTTGTAACCCTATCATAAAAAGAGATAAGATTAGTCTGGCATGACTTATTTCTGAGAAATTCATCTTGACTTTTAGTGATTACAGCATTACTTTCTAAGTAATTACAAACTGACTGATTAATGATCTGCTCTAGGATCTTTCCTGGTATATACACATAATAACTATTATTATAACAGTTATTTAACTCAGGCTATTTTTTTTCCAGAGCTTCACCCAGGGAAGTATGAAAAAAGAAAAGAAAAGAAAAGAAAAGAAAAGAAAAGAAAAGAAAAGAAAAGAAAAGAAAAGAAGGCAGGCTTTGTGTAACCTACAGAAAGAGGTACTAACTTCAGGAAAGAAGGACGGGTCTAAAACCAACTCAACATCCATTATATAGCTCATGTTGAGCTGACAATCACCTCAACTGTGACAACTTTTGGATGGAAGTAATGGCCATAAGGAAAAACCTTATAGGATGTATGTTTCACACAATCACCATGGAAAGCTTCAAATAGTGGCTTAAGTAGGGCAATTACCCAAATTATCACAAAGGAATAGCAGCAGAGTCTGAGCTACTAGGAGCTACTCTGGCAAGTTTAAAAAGCATAGATCTATTAAGTGTCACCACCATAATGGAAATCATAAGAAAAGTGGAGTCTATTAAAAAAAAATAATTTTTGGAGCGATTTGGAAGAACCTTTCAAGTGGTGTCTTGGAGATTCAAAACATTTTTTTTTCTTATACAAGGCTTATCTAACCTGCTTGTTTCATTTTACATATGCACAATGTTAGTTTGGAATACCAAGTTTGCTGACATATATTTAATTGCTCTTCTTTTTTGTGGTGTAGGAACATATCTCTATTCTTTCCATGTCATTTCTTCCTCTATTACCATAGTTTCTGTTAAAGAAGTAAAGTCCAGGAACATATCTAATTCCTTAACTGAGATATACTTGTAATTGATGGCATGGAGGATTTCATTCTTTCCCACATATTTGAAGGTGCTCACAAACCCGCAACCAGATGCTGCTTATCTCTTTAAATGTCATGAGTCACAGAGGTCACAAAGAAGGACACCTTGAAGACTGCTAGAGATCAACCTTTGGATAGCCCTTGTAGACCCTGTCACAAAATGAAACATTTCTCGACTCAAACTCCCTTCTGTGTGGTTCATCTCTATCTAGCTATGGAAAACAGATTCACTTTCACTCAAGCGAGTGGTAAGGTCACCTCCAGGGAGTAGGAGCTGTGTGGAGGTTATGTTAAGGATTAGCCATCCACAGCTTTTCCACGACTGGTACACCTTGCTATCTGATAGTAGAGAAGATCAGACTGGAAGATAAACCATCTCTAATTCTCACAGCTAGATAGTACATCCTAAATTTTCCTTATTGGGAGTGAAAGGTAGAGATATGTATTCCTTCATCTCCATCATAATAATAATAATAATAATAATAATAATAATAATAATAATAATAATTATTATTATTATTATTATTATTATTATTATTATTATTATTATTTGTATCCCGCCTCTCCACATGGATCGAGGCTGTGAACAACATGAAATACATTATACATTAAAAGACATTAAAAGACATTAAAAACATACCCAATCCCCACCCACCCACCAAACCCACCTAAACCAACCCCTTAAAATATACACAGCAATTAACAATCCATCAATTACTATTAGCAAAGCAGCAAGGCAATAGATGGGAGGCGATGGAAATGCTAGTCTGGGAAGGCCGGTCGGAAGAGATCAGTCTTGACTGCTCTTTTAAAGCTGTCAAGACTGGTAATATGCCGGGTCTCCTCTGGCAGGCCATTCCATAGCTTGGGAGTTACCTGAAATGATTTTACCTTTTCTTTAAGTAACCAGAGCTACTCGACATTACATATCCAAAGTAATGCAAGGAATAAAGCAGCACGATTTTTTTTTAACCTTAAAACATTGCAGTTAAGTAACAGTACCAAATTACTTTTCAAACACTGTGATGGGTAATGCAGTGATCAAATTATTTTTAAAAAAGAAAGTTTCCAAGCTCTGACCAATCACAGAAAACTCTTGGACATCAGTGTTAAACTGCAGCCTATGAATCTGAATAGTCTTGTTCAGACATGTCTTGCTGCTGTGTGCCTTCAAGGTGTTTACAACTTAAGGTGACCCTAAGGTAAACCTTATCGTGGGTTTTTCTTCCCAGGATTTGTTCAGAGTAGGTTTGTCTTTGCCTTCTCTTGAGGGTAGTAGGGTGTGACTTGTCCAAAATCATCCAGTGGGTTTCCACGGTCAGGTGTTCAATTCTTGGGTCTGTATTATCTTATGAGGCTCTCTTTTTCCTTATGTTCTATTGAACTGGGAATTCTGCAACAATGAACTAAAGAGGATATTTCCTCTGTAATGCCATGCCATAGTATGGTAATATATAGCACACTCAGGCTCACATGCTCTTTTCCATCCTGTATGATCCCATTTTCCCTATTATGTCCTACTTACCAGCAAACCATAGCCTGCTGCTGTATTTGAATGGCAAACAAAAGTTAAACACTTAATTAAAAAACAAGAGGGGAAATCAAAAAGTGTAAGAAGAAGAGCACATACATAAATACAGCACTCATTTATATAGCATCAAATCATAATTTAACAGGACATTTGAATCAATCCATTAACTCCAGCAACATAGACAGATAGATATAGACATAGATAAAGACAATGATATAAAGATAAAGATATTTGTTCCCATCAGTATGTGTCATAGGCCTTTTCCTAACTAGGCTGTTATAGTGCAATTATTCCACTTTCAACATCCAACATCCTCAAGTCACCAGCACCCTAAAAAGAAAACAGTCCTTCCCACTTACCAGCAATTATCTGCCTAATCCAAATGGAAAGACTTTTTAGCATTGTTTAACATTTTAGCACTGTTTAACAATCTCTGACTTTGCATGTATATTAATAAATACAATTATTCTGCCTTAGCAAATGAAAAGATCAATTACATTTTCTATATAATAATCTATATTTTACTGTTAGCAAACCTGACTCTTACTGTTTAGGTGCAGAAAGTTGGATAAGCTTGGGTAGCTCCTGAACACGACCTTTCAGTTCTTCAAGTCTTTGGATGCGGTTCAGTAATTTACTAATGTTATCCGTTATGTTTTTATCAGCTACTGGTATTTCCCAATCTGGAATAAGTTGTTCCACACTTATCTGAAACATATTAATATCAAAATATTGTCAAAATATTAAAACAATCTGCTCCTTATTAACTGACTTTTTCTCAAACTGCTTGAAGGGAAACTATCCCAAGTCATTTTCAATGCCCTTCTAAACTGAATGCTTTATAGCTCAAGTTATGTCAAGGCGACACATTAATATACTTACAAGTTTAACATGTTAAACTGAAATTTATTTATATATATTAGTTTTTGCACAACAGCATACATATCTGGAATATTATTTAATATAAACATGGGCAAGAAATATGTGCAATCTGAACAATAAGCACTATGGCAGAAATCCTGGTATTACAAAATTGAGCGGTAAGATTTCTTATCAGTTTCAAAGTTCTAAAACAAGAATGGGAAAAGTGTGACTGTCTAAATATTGTTAGACTTCTATTCTCACCATCCCTCACAATTGGCTTAAGTTGGTAGGAATCTAGAGGGCTACCTCCAGCCAAAGATAAAGAACTGGAGTTCCAGTCTCTTCTTGCCTTCACCACACACTCTCTGATGTACTAGGAGCCTTCTTCCAAGCAGAAAAAGGCAGATGTTTTTAAAGATGTTGTTCTCCCTGTGAACAACAGGGAATCTGGCAGAATTCTCACCACATGCTCATTCTCACCTCTAAACTAGGGCCCAGACAGATAGAAACAAAAACAACGTTGTTATGTGATAAATTTCCCTTCTTCTCATGTGTAAAATCAAAGAGCACTCCATGTTGGGTTAAGTCCCACCTTTGCATCTGGAAACTTAGTGCTAAAAAGTAAGGAGGGAAATTTCTGCCTCTTTCCAGGATGGCTAACCTGTGACTAAAGAGATAATGGTTAAAATCCTTTGTTTACTCTTGCTGATGGGTTCATTTCTTGAGCATGGTGCCACATAGTGTCTTAGGACCTACACAACAGGTGCCACAGTCCTTGGGGGGATGACTAATGTTCCACTCCCTCCAGAGGAGGAGTGGTTCTATAAAAGAATCCTACAAGGAGCTGACCCTAGGTTCCAGAGGACAGTCATGTTAAAAAAATAAGGGCAGAATGGTCCTACCTAGGATTACCATGTCTCAGCAAAAAGCTCACAAACAGAAGCAAGCTATTTACCTTTAACGGAGGTTCTTTGAGTGGTCTTCTGTGAACTCACACGTATGGGATTCTCTGTGCCTGCACACATCATCTCTAGAAACTTCTAGAGCTGGATCTAGATCTAGATCTAGCCTGCCCCCCTATACCACACATGCTCAGTAGGATTCCCACACAAACCTCCGCGCTTCCATGTCCTCCAGAGCAACCAGAAATCATGGTAGTCGAGCACAGCAACAGAAGAGAGTGGGTAGGTTGCATGAGTTCACAGATGACCACTTAAAGAACCACAGTTATAGGTAAGCAACCTGCTTTTCTTCTTCATAGTCTCTGTGACTCACACATACAACAGATTAGCAAGCTATTCCCACCTGGATGGAGAGTGAGACTATGCTAGTAAAAAGTGAAGCATAGACAAGACAAAGAAAGTAGAAAATCTGGCCTGAACATCAAATCTATAGTCCTTTACAAAACTAATTGACTGAGCCCAAGTAGGTGCTTGCCAAACAGTCTATATAGGAACACCAGTCAAGAACACAGATAAGCAGCAACAGACCTTGGGGAATGAGAACAGATAAGAAAGGCTCTGGCATTCTGGTAGTCTGGTAGGCTAATGAGATGGTTGCAGCCACTTACTTGGAAATGTGCTGTGAGGGAAGTTGACAACCTTGCCTGTGAGTAGACAAAAAGTCTAGGAGACTTTGTCCCATCAACATAAAAGACGAGGGCACACCTGACATCTAGCATGTAAGAAGTGCATTCATCATCTCTGGACAGGTTCAGGAAGAAGGTTGGAAGCAAGTGGTGCTGAGGAACCCACTTTAAGGAAGAAAGTAACATCTGGAAACAGGACCACCTTGTTCTTCTGGAATTTGGAAGAACAGCAAGTCCACCCTCAGAGTGGTCAGCTCACTTGCCCTCCTAGTAGATGTGATACCCATAAGAAAAACAGTGTTCCACATGAAGAGCTGCAAGTCACAAGTGGTGGAAGAGAACCAGCCATAAGTCCCAGGGCAGGAAGGATGGGAATTTGAGAAGGAAAGATATTCATGAAACCTTCGCAGAAAAGATTAACCAAAGGGTGCACAAACCAAGAGGGGAAGTAAGGTCAAATGAAGGCTGAAAGAGCAGCCACATACTCTCTTATCGAGGAGATGGAGAGGCCCTGCTATTCCAAGGAATGCACGAACTAGAAGATGGTTAATGGGCCCTTGGTGCCAGTCCACATGAATGTCACTGAGAAAAGCAAGGAAGCACCTCTATTTATAGCCATATGGCTTCCTGGTCAATTTGTTTCACACAGAATGAAGGATAGCCAATGTCTCCAGGAGAGCATACTCCAAGCTATGAGATGAAGGGTGCAAAGATCCAGATGTTAAATCCAGCCTTCAGCTCAGGTGAGGTCCCATGACAGAATGGTAGTTTGTAAAAGTGACAATGAGACAGGTGCAGGATTGTGGTGAACCATGGCTGTCAAGGCCACTGAGGTAGTGCTAGAATGTAGTCCATGTCATTGTCCCTAATCTTCAACAGTGTATGAGACAGGACTCAGAATATCAGTCTGAGGGAAGCCCTGCAGCTCTCCCTCTCAAAAGGAAGCCTCAGGAGCTACAGAGCCCAGACCCACTGATTGACAACTTATCAAAGAATCAGCTGAGGAAGTAGCCTCCATGGTCCCAGGGAGTGGAGAAGAAAGGACAGCAAAGCAAAAATGATCAATGAGGCTCCTTGCCAAAAAGCAGGAGGAGCACTCTCAATTATTAGTAGCTGGCTGCAGCCATTTAAGAACCAGCTGGGACTGGGGATTTGCTGTAAACAACTGTCTGCTTTCCAGCTCATGGACCTGCTCATGATTCACTTGGTTCTTGGACCTTCAAACGTCTGACAACCTTGCCTGATTCTTGGACCCTTGCATAAATCTTACACACAGAGAAATACTTTATACCATATATTCCAAATGTTTCTTGTCAAAATAGATCAATGTTATGTTTTAGTTTACCTCTTCCATCTCCTGGACTTCCTTTTCAAACCACTGGAAGAAAAACAAATAAGTACAATTAGGTATTGATAAGATTATACTTTTTTCCTGAATTATAGCAGATTTTAAAATGTATATATTATGAACAATTTCTTACCTTAAGCAACGATTCCAGTATCTGTAAAAAAAGGAATGACAATTTAAAACCAAATTTCTCTATAAATATAGCATGAAAAATTCTCAGTGAATAACTACCATGCTGGTAAATAATTCTATCCCTTGATGACATACAATGTCAAATAAAAGGGGACTGATGTATTATAGATCAGATACCACATGCTTCTCAAAATCATCCTTCCCCAAATTTCTTTTCTTTGAAAAATAATATTATTTTATCACACAATAAAATATTTGATGCAATAATGCCACTTCTACCATGTTTTTTAAAGTAAGCCCAACGTACCAACTATCGACACATCCCAGCATCAAAGGTAAGCATGTGAAAAGGAGGTGAAGTCAGGATTCTCCCACTTTAAGCCTTCTAGAGGCCAGATGATATGGCCATGCCCCAGCAATTTGATCTTATCCAGCATTCCCAGTTATTCTGGGAGAGTCAACTAAGAAAATGATACTGCTCTTCCCTGTGCGTCCTCCAAACAGAGAGAAAAAGCAAGGAAGAGGTCCCTTTGATAAGTGTCTACAGAAAAAAAAAAGAAGTTCTCTCCAACTCCTCCTTTCCTAATGGGAATGATTTTCTCCTTTTACTTTCTGAATGGGAAGTATGATGTGTTCTGAAGGAGAGGTTCCCTTCCCCTCCCTTTCAGGATCTCACCGATTTCACATCTGAATATTTTGTAACTATGAGTTCCTATAGCTTGCTGATGCTAGGATATGTAGACAGAATGTCCAAAGGCCAATGAAATTATACATATATTTAGGAAATTGACAAGATTATATGTATATATGCATATGTATGATATATGCGTGTATTTCAAAAGGGCCATTCTTCAACTTAGCAGAGTTGGGGAGAGAGAGAGAGAGAGAGAACAAAGCTATTCAGGCTGCTTGAATTAATTGCCAACAACTCTGTCCTTCCTGGACTCAGCAGTAGCCACTAATTCTGCTTGAAAAGATACTCTTCTACTAGCCTGTAGCATTACATGGGGGGGATTTTTGTCAGCAGCTTAGCTATTATTATTATTATGATTATTATTATTATTAATAATAATAATAATAATAATAATAATTAAGCAAAAAGAAAAAGAGTAACAAAACAAAACAAGCTAAAGCAGCGGTTCTCAACCTGTGGGTCACAACCCTTTGGGGGTTGAACGACCCTTTCACAGGGGTCGCCTAAGACCATCGGAAAATACATATTTCCGATGGTCTTAGGCTCCATTCCCTCCTCGGTGGTGGTGCGCAAGCGCGAGCCAAGTGCTCATGTCCTCCTGCCCCCTTTGGCGGGAGCGCGTGCGGTTCCACTCCTGCTGTGCAGACACCACTCCTGCTGTGGAGATGCTGCTGAGCCCCCCGGTCTTCCCTGGGTGGTGGTGCGCAAGCGGGAGCCACATGCTCGCAT
Source organism: Ctenosaura bakeri (assembly GCA_948474755.1). Classification (NCBI taxonomy): domain Eukaryota; kingdom Metazoa; phylum Chordata; class Lepidosauria; order Squamata; family Iguanidae; genus Ctenosaura; species Ctenosaura bakeri. The sequence continues at coordinate 167,278 of CAOLHI010003659.1, read as the reverse complement.
CCTCCTGCTCCCTGTTCAGAAGGGACTGAAATCGCTCTCCTTCTCCGCTACTGGGAGAACCTCCCATCTGACAGGCCAGCTTGGGGGGACAGCGGCAGCAGCATGGGGGACAGTCCCCCTCCTCGCCACGGCCCCCGCCCCACTCACCACGGAGGGGGGCACTGTGGAAGGGCCGGGGGGCCGCAAGGCAGTGCTTTTCTGGGACGGCGAGCTGCGCCCGGCGCAAAAGACAAAGGTGCTGGGATTCCTCCCCCCCGGCCAGGATCGACACTCTGGAAACTTTTCCCACACTGCCCCCCAGCAGAAAAGAGAGCGAAGCAGAAGCAGAGCCTGGGGGGTTCTCAGAGTTTTTTCCCAGGGGAGACGTGCAGCTTCTCTTTCCCTTCCTGCCCGCCCTCCCTGTTCCTGGCTGGCGAGGCGGCCTTTGCCGGGGGGGGGAGGCACTGTTGGGCCCGCACCTTCCCACATTCCAGAGGGACGCAGCACCTGTCTCCGCAGTGCCTGTCTCCCTGCCAAAGGGGGCAGGAGGATGCAAGTGTGTGGCTCACGCTTGCGCACCACCACCCAGGGAAGATGGGGGACTCAGCAGCGTCGCCACAGCAGGAGCATCCTGAGGGAAATTTGTGCCTCTCCTGAGGAGGTACCAGCGTGGGAACGACAGCAAGCTGGGCCGGGCTTCTCCCGCAAGAGCCACAGTGATGACTTCAACCGCCGCTGCCGCCGCCATCATCATGCGCTTCAACTCCCCTGAGGGCGTTGGAGGCAATACCCAGCCTTGGCACCTCTCGCCTCCCCCGCGGAGCAAATGCTTGGTAAGGAGAGGGCGGCTTCTTGGCTCGGCCCTTGGCTTGGCACCCTGCTGGCCTGGATGGAGGGATGGAGAGGGCCTCGGCTTCTTTCACTGGCCCTAACGTGCACCTACCCCCTCCCCCGATTGGGCAGATTCCTCCATATCTCTTAAACTTCCATAGGCCCGGGGTTTCTTTTTATTCCCCTCTATTAATAGTACTGTGGAAACTGATTTGGGGCTAAGTGGACACCAGGAGTAGGCAGTTTGGCTCCTTCCGAGGATTTTGGACACCTGTCTTACTCAGAGCGGCCAGTGGTTGAGGATTGTGGGACCTGTAATCTGAAATATGTGGAGAGTGTCAGGCTTCAAATTGCCAGATTGAAAGCTGGAGAGGGTTGTGTAGAAGAGAGGATTTCAGCAGCTGCCAGGTAACAAGCAACACCTGGTGAAATTCGCTTTTCTATACAACCCTTAAAGGTACAGCAGGCTTCTCCATTTCTTTTTCCCCCTCCACTGGCAACCCTATAGCGGTCTAGCTGCTTCACTTGTGTTAGTGGCAAGGGCAGCTCTCCCTGAATTTTTCTACATTTTTGTCCCCAGCCTGGACAACTGGAGTAATGAGTCTGGAAGTCTTGGGGAAAGGCGGGATATAAATAAAGTTAATAATGGTGATCATGATGATAATGATGACAATAACAATAATAATGGCTCTTTTCTCTTTGGATACCATATTGTTTTAGTTGGGAATGTCATTGCAAAATACTGATTGGGTCCTTTAAAGTACTGTAAATAGAAACTATCCCCTTGCTTAATAACCTGTTCACTAGAGGCAGAATGGAGACAAAATTCAAGACCTTCTATATTACTTGTATGTACTTTAAAAGTGACTTCTGGTTCTTTCTTTCTTTCTTTCCCCCAAGAATTAAAAGTGGAAATATTTGTTATACAGTAAATTAGAGTGAGCAACTGTGGCTTCAGAATTTTTTTTTAAGTGACTGCAATACCCAGGTTTTGTTAAGTGGTTGCAACACCCACAGTTTTATTAGGGCTGCTAAGAGTTCTTGGTCAGAGGCATGCAAAGAGGGCTGCAGTTGCCCACTCTGGTGCAAATGGTTTTTGCCATTAGACTTGAAGCACAAGTAGTTTTGTGTGAGGAAACATCCAGCATGTGGCAGAGTTAAAATCTGCATGTAGGAACTATTTCTCAGTGTAAAGTCGAAGGCTTTCACGGCCGGAATCCATAGGTTGTTGTGGGTTTTCCAGGCTTTAAAGCTGTGTTCTATTAATTTCTCCTGGTGTTTTGCCTGCATCTGTGGCTGGCATCTTCAGAGGATCTGAAGCCACAGATGCAGGTGAAACATCAGGAGAAAATACTAATAGAACACGGCCTCAAAGCCTGGAAAACCCAGAACAACCTATTTCTTAGTGTTTTGTGTCAAAAATCCATTTTCCTTCTGCTCTCTCTCTCTCTCTCTCTCCTTCTCCATTTTCCTGCTTTGTCCTTAGCTTACTTTCACTGCTGTAAACTGAGTTCAAAGTCCACAAATAATTGATCTTTGTTGTGCTCTTGCAAAGACTGCTCCAAGAATTTCTGATCTGGTGAGAAAGAAGCAATCTCAACCTTCGAACTGACGTTGGCTTTTTATGCATACTATCGCAAAATGTAGCAATATAGTTTACTGTTGTTATATTAAGACTGTTAGCCATGCTACAGCATGCTTCAAGACAAAATTTCATTTATTTGTAATTAGAAATAAATATTTCACAATATATAATTACATATTGTTTTTGTGATTAATCACTATGCTTTAATTATGTTCAATGTGTAACAATGAAAATACATCCTGCATATCAGATATTTACATTACGATTCATAATGGTAGCAAAATTACAGTTATGAAGTAGCAACAAAAATAATTTTATGGTTGGGGGTCACCACAACATGAGGAACTGTATTAAAGGGTCGCGGCATTAGGAAGGTTGAGAACCGCTGAGCTAAAGGAATCTCTAGAAAACAGAAAACTTAATGAAGAGATTAAAATATTACAAAAATGTTTGGAAACAGAACACACACAAGAAATTGAGAAGAAACTGAAAGCTTATTGAATGAGAAATTTTGATTATGCTAATAAACAGGGAAATGGCTAGCATACAAATTAAGAAAAGAAAAGGAAAAGAAGCAGATTTTGGAAATACAACATAATAGTGAGAGAACTGTTGATCAAGTTAAAATAAAAAAGATTTTTCATAAATATTTTTCAGAGCTATATCAGGAAACTATCCCTACCCAACAAAAGGAGAATTGCATTGTATCCTATCTCAAGAGACAAAACATATTACAGATCACAGTTGACAGAACTCAGATTTTTGGCCAATTATATTCATATCAAGTTCAGATTTGCTGGCCTCTATTATTATGAAGTAGTTGTCTAAATGCAGTCAATACAGATTATATAGTTGACTATGTATGTGACCAGGAGATCACAAAAAGTACATAACTATGGCCTCCAAAGTTAATCGGTATCAGTTACATCCCAGTCCATACATGTCAGTAGATCTGGAAAACAGGATTGCACTGAAATGAAGACAATTTTCAAAAATTTCAAGAAAGCATTTCTAAAAACTTTATATTATATTTCACAATACATACCTGTTTTTCTTCACGAAGTGCACTTTCTAATTGGTTATTAAGTTGTGAACAACAAATCAGGAAAGAGGTCATATCTTCATAATCTTCCTTCTAATGAGAGAAAGCAGTACTTTCAAACTATGTATTCCTAGTTTAATTTTTTAAAAATCCAATAATCGCTGTAAAAAATATTATTGAAGTTTATATACTAACTTTATTTAAATTCTTGGGGTTTTTTCCCAGCTCCAAATTATTTTGAGCTGTTATTATGAAATTAAATAGTGCCAGTATTGAATTATTCTATCACATTGGAAAAAGACTGGCAATTTTACTTAGGCAGCAGTCCACTGCCTATTTAAAATACAGTAAGATACAGTAAAGTACAGTAGGCACAACCTGATCATTGAGATTTATTTCCAAGTGGAAAAATGTATTACAGCTACTAGCTTCTGATCTAACCCGTTGCATTTTGATGATGAACCCAAAAATCATGAGCCCACAAAAAATGTTTTTAAAACATTCATGCTGTTCCCACAGCAGAATTCAGGATATGGAATACTCTCTGTATTGCTTTTAGAACATAAATGTATGGTAAGGGAAAAAAATCAAGTTTTCCCATGAATTTCACAGAAAGCATCCTTAAAAATAGGCAGGCAAGAAGGGAGGAGCAACTTAGTATCAGATTACTTTCTGCAGAACCAACAGTTCAAATGCCACACCTGCAAAGTCCATGGATCAAAGTTCAGGTCATTGCTTTACAAATGTCTGTCACTAGAATGTCCCCCTTAAAAGCAGTGTCATACTTCCACTATTCTAATGAGAAAATGCACAGTAATTTCTCTCTTCCAGGAACTGTTTTCCCAAGGTCTAGACTTGGATACTTTACAACCTATAGAGCCAGGAACAAAAGAAACAGAGGCTTGATACCCCAGAGATCAGCAGTCTTGTCTAGATAAAACTGGAGAGCTCTACAGACACCTATGGTGGGTCAGATTCATTCTTGAAAATGAGTATTTTTTTCCAGACACAAGGAGGACAGTGATATTTCATGTAGATGGAATTCATGCATGGCAGAGGGAATTCACCTTGAGAATAAAGGACTGATCACAATAAAGCAGAGCACAGCTTTATTTTCATGGAAAATATATATCTGCAGACAGGCCCTTAGTCAGAGACAGTATATGCTGAAGTGATAGCCACTAGGAAAATTATTTTCAAGAATAAAGAGCTTCAGGAACATGTGCCTATAAATTCAAAAATCTTTTCCTGTCAGAACTCAAAGGTCCCAGATTGTAAATTTATGCGTAACTGACAGATTGAGTACACCTGTCCCCCTAAGACAGAGGTATAGCCTTCCAGATGCTTGCAGCTCTCACACCACAGCCTTTTATTTTGTTTAAAGGATTCAATTTATCTAGACTCTCTGGATTACTGCTTTACTGGGCAAAAAAGTGAACTTCCTCTCCTGAAAGCCTACAGAAGAGGCAACTCACAACATCTTCTTTGATGTTGTGTTTAACATCAAGATACTCATTATTCCAAACCAGAAGTGGGCTACCAGCCACTTTCATTTTCTGGAGGCGCATTTGGGAGGAGAGGGCAATCAATGTGGCTGTTTAAAGATTCTGGGGCAGAAAATTGGTTCCTCAACCCACTATAGCTCTCTGTCCCTGCCCCAGGAACTATTGAAGATTAAGATGAAATAAATTTGCAGCTTTTCTTGGCAACCTATCAAACTAAGACAGCTATCTGCTGGTGCTAAGCTAATCTAGAAAGGGTCTTGAAAACACTCAAAATTTTCTTAATCCTACCCAGCACTGGAAAACTGTTATGGTTTGGCACCATTTCAAGAGGGCTTTTTCATGCGATGCTGTAAATCATTTGAATGAAAAGTTCTTTAGAACCTCCAAAAGATACTCAACTTTAATAGCAAGCTTTCAAGCTGTTTGCTGGAAGAGATCTACATTAGGAGACAGAACTGAAATATTAGCAGATTTGGAAATCAAAGACACCTCAGCTAATGTGAGGCTATCCACATCAATTTGGGCAAAATGCTTGTGACGCTTTGGGCAACCTTGGTCAACAGAGGGGACTTTTGAAAGACAGAAAATAGCTTCACACCTACTTATGTAGTAGTGCATTTGCGCTTTCCTCTGGTGGACATGGGGTTCTTGAGATGAACCTTGAGCCCTGACAGTCCTCTGGTGAGAAAAACTGATGGGTCAATTGAAACAAACCTTGAATTGATGGACTACTTGCCAAATGAGTACCTACTCTGACTCATATAGCAATAATAAGTTCAAGAAATAGTTTGTCAATTCAATTTTTTTTGTTAAGTTTTTTACCTTGAAAGAATCCGCAACAATTTCTGCGTCTGCTGATTCGAAAAAGATGGTAGGTCCCTTAGTTCATTCATATAGGTCTTAAATGTGGCAGTGCCCATCCTGATAATCAAGTTATAGTTCACTACTGTGTCCCAGGAATGCCAGAGATATTTGTGCTTCTGTACTTCTTTTTGTTGGATCAACTATCCTGAATAAAGAGCTTGCCCTGATGACTTTCTCAAAAGTCATCCAAAGAAAAAGATCTGCAGTTAAAATCATCCTAGCAGAGGCCCCTTGACAGTATTGTTGCTTCTGCTCCCTCTCTGAGACCCCTCTTGATATATCTCAGTATTTGAGTCTTCAGTTACTATACTTAAATGTATGACATGTGTTCTAGGGGTGACTGCAAAGTTGGATCCAAAACTGTAGCCCATTTACTACACTTCTGTATGAGATTTTGAACTATGATGATCTCAGGAAGACATTCAGATAGAGCAACTATTATGTCAGAGGTAGCTGACTCTTATCCACACAGAAATTAAGTTAGAAGTAGATGACTCTTGCCTACATACAAAACCATTAATTCAGAAGTAGGCCAAAGTCATTTACACCCGTTCCTGGAGGGAAACTATATCAGCTAAGGATGCAAACAAATGTCATTTATCCAGAGATGAGCAGTTACTATAATCAACAACTTGATGAATATGCTAGAGGTCAATGTCAGCTTGAAGGAAAGCAATCCATAATGAAAATGCCTGATAACATAACATAATCTCAAGACCTTTGTGGTGGCTGTCCCACATTGGAATAGGAAGGTAAACCTCTGAAAGACCAAGGAGGCCAGAAATTCTGCCTATGACAAGTTTTCCACTCCTGGATGTCATTTTGAAATGTTCCTTGGCCAGCCATTTGTTAACTATTTATGGTCAAGGATGTCTCTGATGTCCTGGAAGGAGTGGTTAACACATACGAGAATGGATATCAATCAAAGAAAACCATTCTGTTGTTCTGACAGAGAACAGACTCATGGAACAACTAGGTCCTCAAATGGTCTTTGCAAGTGGACACAGTGGTATACAGTGGTGGGTTCACCGTTGCCTTATCAAATACACTGAGTATTCTCCCAGGACATGAAAGGGAGTTTCAGTTGCTAGTTCCAAAGCTCATGCTTCACTTATTTTTCTGTTAGTGCAGTACCCCAACAGGATTCTGGCCACATGTATGCAAAGGGTAATTCTACATGTATATATGTGAACAGATGTAGACTTTCATGAAATCAAGAAACTTGACTTCATAGGATTCCCAACTATAAGGAAGTGTGCATGCACAAGTTTCTGTATAGCAGACATGGCAGACAATATAGCAGACATGGCAGACAATATTTTGACAAGCAGGGTAAGGTCATAGCATGTGCTACTTTAGCAGCAGAACTGGGTACACAGTTCCACTTCTCAGGTGACTATTTATCCCAATGCATAGAAGGCAATAGCTGCAAAAGGCCTTTTTCCACAAAGCCTTCATTTGTTTAATCATGTAATGGACAACTGGAATCTTTGTGGCAGAGAGAGTACAGAGTGCACCTAGAGAAAATGGGGACAGTAACCAATAGCTACAATCAATAGGTCTTATCCTCACCACCACCATTACCACTACTGACTTTTTTTTCTACAGATGACCTTGGTTGTGGGGCAAAGAGCAGAAAAATGCTTCATGCCTGTTTGTGGAATTCCCAGAGGCACTTTTCTGACCACTATTTGACACAGGATGCTGAACTAAAAGGACTTTGATTCTGATCCATTTTGATCACACTTAATTTAATCTTTTAACATTGAATTATCCTATACAATTCTCTGACTGCCAATACTTATATAGCCAAAATGGCACATCCTTAAATTAAAGGGGATTATCAGCAGGCTTGGTTTGTAGAAAGTAGTCCTTTGAAATCCTAACAAGAAGCCCACAAAATCATTTTAGGGAAGACTGTGTATAGTCAGTAAGGATAGAAGACTCATTCCTGGCAAAAAGGGGAAAACAAAGAAAGAAGAGATTAGAACTTGGTGCCTTTGAGTAAGGTAAGGTTAGCTGTATGGCATCATGAGTAGGAGCATTTTGATCAGATTTGCATGGAAATTTGATCCCATTAAGAAGGGGTAGGCAATCTGTGGCCTTTCAGATATTTAACTCATATCTGCTTCAGTCATAATAGCCAATCATCAGTGACGATGGAACAGTGGGTACAGGTTCCCCATCTATACCATTAAGATGTGGCTCTCAATAATAGTATTAACTAGCTACATCCAGGAAGTTGTAAATACCACCTTGCAAGAAAAAAAAACACCAATCTATCTTGAAGGAATCTGTGGTACAGAAGCCAGCAAAAGGACCACAGGGTTTAGAAAGTACTCTGATGCTTGAATATATAACTGTATTGCAGTTCAAGGTAATTTTGGATGAGGTTGAGTTCCTAAATTCATTTCACTTATCCTTCAGGACTTTAGTATGGTAATGTTTTAATTCTGCTCTATGCTGAAAATTCTGGAAATGTGTGACTTAGTAGTGCCTAAGAATTCTCCAGTGACTTTTTTTAACACTAACCACAGTATCTTTCTTGACAGGCTGTCCAAGTTGTGAACTGGAGGTAATACATGCATTCTATTCCATCTCAATTGACACTTCCAGACTGGTTCTGAGGGATAACTGGTTAAATCTATGGTATTTATTTTGTGATATACTTCAGTGCTCTATCTTGTCTGCTATACTTTAAAATATTCCCACCACCACTCCCAAAAAAACACTTCCTCAGGACACGGAGTGAAGTGTTATCAATGTACAGATTACATTAAATTCCATTTCTTTTTCTCATCTGATTTGGGTGAAGCAATTCAAATCCAGAATCAGTGTTTGGGCACAGTAATAGCATACATAAAAGCTAATAAACTGAAGCTTGACAGCATTGCTCTTGGCACACTGTTTATCTGCCTGGTCTACTAGTGTTCACCTGTTCTGGACACAAGAAAATTATTCTAAAAGATACATATTCACAGTTTTGAAGTTTTACATCATGTAGCTCAGTAAAGCGATCTTGTAACACCTTCGAGACTAAGTGAGAAAAAGAAGTTGGTAGCATAAGCTTTTGTAGACTTTTACATCTACTTCATCAGATGCATGGAGTGAAGAGCAGGCTGTATGTGTGAACAGTAGTAGAAACGCAAAACTTGTGGGTACAGTGATGAGATGGTAAGTTCAGTTTTGTTGTGGGACAAAGGCAGGAGGAAAGATGTTGCCTAAAGCTAAGGTAAGTAGATAACCACACGGATGGTAGAGGCAGTTTTTGGAATGTAGTGTGATGGCAGCTGGGAGCCAGAAACGAGATGTGATAAACTGTCCAAGACAGCCCCCATGAGGCTGAGGAGTTAACCATGTTATAATATGTGTAATGTGCCTGAACACCATTATCTCAGTCCAACCAACAGTGAGAAAAATGGAGTTTGCAGATATGTTCCAGTTCTGCTGTTTTCTTTCCAATCTGCTCTCCTGAGGTCTGAAAAGGAATGTACTCATAACCCACATGCCAACTCTGCCCATACAGCTACTTAGGAAATGTCATCAGCAGACCTAATCACATCACCCACAATATTAGAGGTACTTTCATTTGCTAATCCTCTAATGTGATATATGCTATTCTCTGTCTACAATGGAATACACAGAAAACAGTTGCAGAACACTTCAATCTTCCTATGCATTCCATCTTGAACCTCAAAACAGCAGTCCTTGAACAAGAAAATTACAAAGGAAGATTGGAAACAGAAACAGCAGAATGGGAATATATCTACAGTCATCCCTCCACATTCACTAGGGTTAGGGGCACAGGACCCCGGTGAAAAGGAAAAACCATGGATAACTCTAGGCCCTCCCAAATCATATTTAACATATACAAAAAAAGTATGATCACCATATTCCACTCACAGATTCCTTTGAGGCATCAGGGTTCCTTCACAAGGCAGAAGTGGGGGGCTGGTGGGGCTTACTGCCATCTCCACAGCTGCCCCACACCATTTTTAAGAGGGACTTACAAGCCTCATTCACAGTTTCTCAGCCTCATGAGGCTTGTAGTCCCTATTAAAAATGGCATAGGGAGGCAGCAGAGGTGACAGCAAACAATCCACGAATAATCAAATCTGCAGAAGTGAAACCAGCAAATGTGGAGGGCTGACTGTATAAACGCTAGTTCACCACATTACATTCCAATAACTCTGTCCACCATTCATACAGTTATCTTCTCACCTTGGTTTTAGGCAACATCTCTCCTCCTGCCTTTGTCCCCACAATGGCCATCATCAAAACTGAACTTGTCACCTTATCACCATAGCCACAGATTTTGCATTTCTATTGCTATTCACACATACGGCCTGCTCATAAAGGTCTACAAAAGCTTATTCTACCAACTTCTTTCTCTCACTGAGGCCATTTCCGCCTGACACTGTTATAATGCTATTATTCCGCTTTCAACATCCTGTGGAATTCTGGGGTTTGTAGTTTATTGAGGCCAAAGAGCTCTCTGCCTGAGAATTCTAAATGCCCCTACCTAAACTGCAAACCCTAGGATTCTATAGGATGTTGAAAGTGAAATAATAGCACTATAACAGTGTAGTGCAGAAATGGACTTAGTCTCAAAGGTGTAGAATACCCTTCACCAGCTGAGAATTATGTGCCAGTAGGTGGTCTTTCTGGTAAGAGAAAGTTTTGTGTAGTCTACAGATCAGAGTAACATGATGTGTTATGTGTGAGCTGAAGACAGTTCAGAAACTCAAGTGAGTTCAAACTATAGCTACAGTGTTGTTAACTTGGGATCTCTATTATGCTATGCTTTGTTGACTGTCATAGCTCCCAGTTCATTTCTGGACACAAATTAAAGTGATCTTAAAAGGCCTTCACAACTGGGCACCAAGATACCTATAGGATCACTTCTCTCTACACATCCCATTTCATTCACTAAGATCTTCAGCAGAGGCCCTTCACTGAGTACTCCTGCTGAGATGTAATAGGTAGCTTAACAAGGAAAGGCCATTTTTGATGGTGGCATTCTGATTAGAGAATGTATTTTCCAGAGATATTTGCCTACTCTGACATCTTATGAACATAAGGTAATTTCTTTTATTTTCCCAGGTTTTTATTTTCCCAGGATTCTCTAATTAATTTTGCACTGTTTTCTTACAAGTGTGGCTGTTTTCAGATCATGCTATGTATATTTTAACTGGAAGCCACTCTAGGAAGTACATGGAGGGCAAGGTAAAAGTTTTAAGATAAAATAATGTATTTCTACATGACTGACAATCTGCAGTTATCTGTACTTCTGTAGCAGCTGTTTAAGTGGCATACACTGTTATTCACAAAACATACAGAAGTTGTCGGTTCTTCTTCCTCTTCTTCTCCTTCTTCTTCAGCTTCCATACTCTTTGCATACACACCTTCCATGGTGCTTACAATCTGTGGAAAGTTGCATAATTATCACTCACTAGCTATACTTTGAACTTGTCTTACATTAGAATCCTGAGTCCAAGAGCCATCATTTTATCTATGGGGACAACAGTATTTCCCCAAGAAGCCCATTTCTTTTTCTCTTATTAAGTAAAATAATATATATCTTTTATTAATTGGGTACCTTTATATACTGCTTTTCCTCCAATGAGGTCATAGAGTGAGTATACATGACTATCCTTCTCCCCACTTTAACCTAGCAACAGCTCTGTGTGATAGGTTGGACTGAAAGTAACTGTCCAAGGCCAGTGAACCTTAGGGCTTTATCACACTAGCCTGTTATCTCAAAGTAATCCCATTGTTTAAGCAAATGGAAACATGAAAACAATCACTTCTGTACCTCTCTGCAATAAGACTATGGTGCCACTTTGGTGATGTATGTTCCCAAGCACACTATTTGTTTTTGTTTTGTTTTGCCACAATTGAGCAATTTCAGTTCCCTGGTATGTATTTCGTTATTTTGCCCTAACTGAGCAATTGCTGCATGCAACATAATTGTGCAAATTATGGCAAAACAGATTTTTAAAAATGTACTGAGGAACAGAATAAAAGCAAAGTTGTTCCTGTTTATTTTTTTTCCCTTTTTTGCTGTAATTGGTAGCATTTCTTTTTTTTAACTTGTTTTGATGTAATTGCATAATTGCAGCATGCTGGTAACTCCCATGACTATGCAATTGTGCAACTACAGCAAAGCAAATTTTAAAAAGGAAGTATGTACCAGGGAATAGAATAAAAGAAACATTGTTCCTGTGCACCACGATGTCTTCTTTGTCCAGGCATCAGAACTGGAGTGACTTCACTCTGCTTGGGGATAGGGAGGTAAAGAAGAGAACTACACTCACTCACACCACATGACTGCTAGTATACTGGAACTACTGAAGAATGAAATGATCACACCAAGAAGCTATAATTGAACAGCAGTGACATTGCAGTCATTAATGGGGTTTTCCTGTCAATGAAAAGATGCAATCCAATAATGACAGAAATGCAATGCCACAATGGGAGAGTCATAATTTTGTATGGTAAGGAAAGATCAAACATGGAACTAAGCCAGTGCAATCATGCAACAAGTCTATGGTGTCATAAAGTCCTTAGATGTCTATCATACAATGCTATTATACTGTTCTAGTGGTGCATTAATCCTGCCTTTAGCTAAACTTTATCCTATAACATTGCAGATCTCCCAGTTGCTATGTTGTAGAGTAACTGGGAATTCATTTTTATATGCTGGAAATAATCCATTAAAGACCCTTTTCTTGCTATGTTTGAATGCAAATACTTCACTATGATTCCCTGATGAACATACCCACTCTGAGTACTTCAGATAGCCACCAACCTATAGACCATCTCAAAGCTGGGGGAATTTGCACACTCAACCAACACTTCATGGCAGTCTTATCCTGAAAGGACAACAGAGCTTCCTCAGATGAAAGTTGGCCCAAAGGATGATGCATGCCATTATTAATCCTAACGAACTAGCCCACACCATCAGCCCTGATACTGATTGATTGATTCAACACTACTCTAACAAGGGACTGCAGATTCTTCCTCCTGTCTAGTGGCAGAAGCACTATGTATTGCATCATGCCTATGGTGATGATGACTCCCAAGTGCTGGATCCTCTGAATAGATCCAGATAGCTCTTCTCTCAGTTGATCACAAACCCATAAAACTCCAAAGAATTCATAGTGGCTAACACATCTTCCCTGACTTTGTTCAGGAACAGTAAACAAACTGTATCACCAAGATACAGGTGACCCCATTCAGCCTCAACCCCACTAGAATCCATTAGACTCCATTCAGCCTCAACTCACTAGAATCACTAACACGTTTGTAAGTATCCATGGAGAAGCTGAAAGACCAATGGCAGAGCCCTGTAACAGTAGTGATCCTCCATGGAAGCAAATCTGAGTTACTTCCGATGAGCAGGCTGAGCCAGGATGTGCAAATACACTTCCTAGAGATTGAGGGACACCAGATAATCCCCTTCTCACACCCCTCAACTGAAGGGTTTCCATATGGAATTTCTGCTTGAGCATGAACTGATTGATCCTGTCAGAGGAATAATAATAAATAGAGTGGAGAGGAATTATTATTATTATTTTTAATATTAATATTAGTGAGGAAGAGGACAACAACGACGGCAGAGAGGAAAAACAGCAGCTCCAGCAACCCTGAGTACTGCTGCTGTCTAACCTGAGGCCTGTGGGGATTCCAATTACATCTGTAAGATCTGAACTCCCACTGATTGAGCTGGGTTCGAACTGGTTGAAGGGACAGTCACCCAGAATGAAATGGCTTATCTTCCTTCGTGGCCAATCATGCTAGAGCTTTCTTCTATCTTTGGTCTCCACCAAGACATCGCCCAGGGCATCTCCAAACAATTTAGCTCTCTTAAAAGGACAGATTGCCAAATTTGCCTTAGATTTAGTGTCTGCATTCCAATTTTTCAGCAATAATTGACACCTGGCAGCAACACTATCTGCCTTAGCGGTGAAAGCAAATTAAACCAAAACCAGACTGGCATTCACCATAAATGACTTGGATGACAGAATAGAGAGCATTCTTATCAAATTTGCAGATGACAACAAATTAGGAGCAGCAGCAGTTAACACCCCAGAGAACAGGATCAGAATTCCAAATGACTTTAACAAATTACAGAGCTGAGCCAAAACTAACAAAATGGATTTCAACAGAGAGAAATGTAAAGTACCACATTTGGGCAGAAAAAATGAAATGAACAGATATAAGTCCTCCCTCCACATTCACAGTTCACCATTGCAAATTTGATTATTTGTGAGGTGCCTGTGCTTCCCCGCCACACATTCTCCTCCTCCCACTGCTTTGCCTTTTGCTTTGGTGTGCCTGCCTGCTTTTTCCATGCCCAGGCAAAAAGCAAGCAAATGGAAGGGGGAGCACCATGCAGAGAAGGAAGGTGCACATGTGCTTCCCCCTACTTCCCTTGCCTTTTGCCCAGGCACAGAGAATGCACATGAGACAAAGGGCAAGGGATTCAGAAAAGAGAGCACTGTGCGGAGAAGGAAGGTGCACATGTCTTTGTCCACTCCATTCCCTTCTCTTTGGTTGAGGCACACAAAAGGAAGGCACAAACGTGAGGGCAAAAGGCAAGGGAATGTGAAGGAAGAACCCTGGAAGTGACGGCAGGGGGAGTACCAAGGGGCGTTATTCATGGTTTTTCCATTTTCTCAAAGGTTCTCTGCCCCAAACCCTTGGGAAAGTGGAGGGACCTCTGTAGTGAATTTATGGACTTAATTTTCTTTTCTTTAGAAAGGAAGAAAACAACCAAACACTTAAAAACAGACAGAGCATTCCCAAAATGCTGCTCCGAACTGAGGTAGACTGATTGAATAGTACAGGTGTGTGCACTCGAGGAAGTGGAGATTCCACCAAAAAGATGCTTGATTAGGTTTAGAATGTTCCGTACAGATGCACAAAGTCCCATTCATATAAGTCAGTATGTCTTTCATTCTCCATTTCATTTCTTTTGCTGCTCTCACTGTCATTGTGCTATTTCTTCAAGAGCAAATTAAAAGGTTTCCTCCTCTCAAGGCAGATTTTAATTTCCTTTTGTTCCAGCCCTTTCAGGCAAGAAGAGATTTAACCTCTTCCTGTTGGGCCTACTCCTGTGCTAAAAGAGAATATTATGGTCTGCTATTTCTTGAGAAGATGGTGAGGCACATTTATTGGCTAGGCTTGGAAAAAGAAATTGATTTTAGGTATGGGAATCTATTTATATCTAGTTCTCCTAGCAGGGAGAATGGAAAAAGGACCTAGTTTTTAAAGTAACATGCCACTGTATTACACGGCAGGTATTGAGAAAGGTATTAATAGCATGAAATGTAATTTTAACAAGCTGCTTAACTTTTGGTGTATTAGAATACCATGGTATTTGTTATTATCTGTCTTTATTATTAATTCTTTTTCATTGCTCAGTTAAAGGGAGCATTCAGACAGAGGAATTCTGATTTGGAGTAATTATCTATGAGGCCATCCACTTTGGGATACTATGTCATTTTCTCTATTACTAGAAATACTGCAATGAGATTGAAGATAAGTGAATGTTGTCAGCACACTTATTGATCATGTGACATCACCCATTCATTTGTAAATCAGTGAATATTAGATTATCCCAGACTGTATTTTTACCAGTTTAAGAGAGAAAATAGAAAGCATAAAAAAGAAAGGGCAGCCTTACTTGTTAATTCTGTCTAGATTAAATAATGAAGGAGCACAAGTACTAGTCTTAAGCATAAACTTACCTCCTGGAACAAGCTAATCAGTTCTTCCACCATTGCTGACCAAAGAATTAGTACAATTCAGATATGTACTTACAATCAAAGACTAACTTATGATGTAAAATAAATACAACAGCACATATGTACAGTTGAACTAAAAAGAATGCAGAAAATGGGGGAGTTAACCTACCTCATTTAGATTGCCCGTGATATTCCTAAGCATGTCCATTTCATCTAGCATTCTATCTTTGTTGGCTGATGGAATAGCTAAAGAATACTGTGCAACAGACTCTGTGGGAACTGCAGGCATTATAATCATTGTCTCAGGTTCATACTTCATTTTCCCTCTTTTATTTGTTCCAGGAGGTGAAGCTCTGACCAGTACTTCTTTCATTTTTGGTTTTGCTTCTTTTGCTGCTCTCATTGTTGTAGTTGTGTTGTCTCTTGAAGAGGAGATTTTTAGCCATGTGTTATTCCAAATTATTAAAAGTGAGAGAAAAGAAGTGCAAAACAACACATTCTGATCTTTAAAAAGCTACATTTGCTCAATGAAGCTTGCTCAATCAAGTTCCTGATAGATTTACCTATCTAACTTCCAGTTTGCAAACACTGCATCTTGCTGGGCTAATGTGAAGATGGAAAGAATCCTCAGAAAAGTGGGGTGAGGAAATATTTCAACTGTCAGGACTCCTTACTAGGAAAATGTAGATGTATTGCTGCAGTGTCAGATCTTTTTAATAAAAAGAAAAGTCTGTGTTAAACAAAGGGGGGGAGGTGAACCAGAGAATGTGTTTCTCTGAGCAAGAAATTTTTTGTCAGAAAAAAATGTTTCTTTGTGCCACAAGCCTCAATTTTTCTCCACAGAAAATCATGTTTTCTACACAAAAAATGTGATCATTTTTGTACAGAGTACATATTCAGAAGAGTCCCAAAATGCAAACTGTTTTCAAAAATTATGCAGTTTTCTTGTCTTCTTCCACAGTGGGGGGAAAACTATAAAAACTAGTCATTCTTGCTTGCAAGAACAAAACAAATGAAGATTTACATCCCAATGCTAATGCTCCCCCCCCTTTCCAGAAATATCAGTAGCCTTCTGGTACCTTTTCAGGTTTCCTTTCACACTGATATCCTTTAGCATTTGCATGGTATTTCTTTTCTGTAATTAGCAGGAACTGGGGCTAAAATTATAGTTCCATATGTCACTTAACATATTGCTACACTATCAAGCAATGTAAGTAGGCCGCAGTGTTCAAGAGCATATTATAATGTTTACTCAGAGCTTACAGAAGATATTGCATAATTGTACTTTTGATTAGAAATGTGGTTTAGCAAAGTAGTAGTCCTGTACAATTCAAGACTATAGCACTCTTATTTAAAAGATTCTTCATGCAGCATCTGATCCTGTAACTGGTTCCTTCCTGTTTACTCACAGGTATCATGGCATTTGTTAACTGGCTCTTAAATAGTGGGGAAATTATCATTGGTTTCTGCAGCCCAATTCAAACTATGAGGAGGTTGTTAATGCAGTCAGAGCAATTGCTCATTCAGGTTTATTTTGCCACTGCATTAATGTCAAGTAACAATTTAGAAAAAAATTTAGCTCTGCCCCTAAAGAGGAAACTAGTAATTTAAGACAACTATGCATCATAATTAATTGGCAGACTACTAGTGCAACTGTGTTCGACTACAAAAAACTATAGCAAATTTTCCTCAAAAAAAAAATCTAAAAGTACAACATAGAAAAGATAACTGTTTGGCAACAATATATTCTGAATCCCATGTAAAAGATAAATGAACAAAGTACAACAAAATCATATTAAATGGCTACCTTAAAAAGCAACAAAAATTGAAAAGTCCCAGATTTTGTTCCTATTTGGCACATCCAGCCAGATTAAAAAGACTAGAAAGTCCCAGATTTTGTTTCTGTTTCCAGTTTTCTCCAGTTTCATTTTGGAGACAGAAAAGAGGACCCAAACAATTATCACCCAGTCAGCCTGACATCAGTACCCGGAAAGATCCTGGAGCACATCATTAAGCAGTCAGTTTCTAATCACTTAGAAAGCAACGCGGTAATCACGAGAAGTCAACATGGATTTCTCAAAAATAAGTCATGTCAGACTAATCTTATCTCTTTTTATGATAGAGTTACTAGCTTGATAGATGAAGGGAATGCTGTGGATGTAGCATATCTCGATTTCATTAAGGCCTTCGACAAAGTTCCCCATGACATTCTTGCAACGAAGCTAGTAAAATGTGGGCTGGACAGGGCTACCGTTAGTTGGATTTGTAATTGGTTGACCGACTGAACTCAAAGGGTGGTCACGAATGGCTGCTTTTCATCCTGGAGAGAAGTGACTAGCGGGGTGCCACAGGGTTCTGTCCTAGGCCCGGTGCTGTTCAATATTTTTATCAATGACCTGGATGAAGGAATAGAGGGCATGCTCATCAAATTTGCAGATGATACCAAACTGGGAGGGGTTGCTAATATGCCAGAGGACAGGATCAAAATTCAAAATGACCTGGATGGATTGGAGAGCTGGGCCAAGGCGAACAAAATGAAATTCAACAGAGAGAAGTGTAAGGTCTTACACTTAGGTAGAAATAATGGAATACAGAAATATAGGATGGGGGACACGTGGCTGGATAGCAGTACATGTGAAAGGGATCTAGGAGTCTTCATAGACCACAAGCTGAACATGAGTCAGCAGTGTGATGCGGCAGCCAAGAAAGCCAATGCAATTCTTGGCTGCATCAATAGGAGTATGGTGTCTAGATCGAGGGAGGTACTGGTACCACTCTACTCTGCTTTGGTTAGACCCCATCTTGAATACTGTGTCCAGTTCTGGGCACCCCAATTCAAGAGGGGTATTGACAAGCTGGAGCAAGTCCAGAGGAGGGCAACCAAAATGGTGAGAGGCCTGGAAACCATGCCCTATGGGGACAGACTTAGAGAGCTGGGGATGTTTAGTTTGCAGAAGAGAAGGTTAAGAGGGGACATGATAGCCATGTTTAAGTATTTGAAGGGATGCCATGTAGAAGAAGGAGAGGGCTTGTTTTCTCCTGCTCCAGAGACCAGGACAAGGAGCAATGGATTCAAGCTGCAGGAAAGAAGATTCCACCTGAACCTCAGAAAGAACTTCTTGACAGTCAGGGCTGTCCGGCAGTGGAATATGCTGCCTCGGAGTGTAGTGGAGTCTCCTTCCTTGGAGGTTTTTAAGGAGAGGCTTGATGGTCATCTGTCGGGAGTGCTTTGAGGGTGTTCCTGCATGGCAGGGGGTTGGACTGGATGGCCCCTGTGGTCTCTTCCAACTCTATATTTCTATGATTCTATGACATTTTGTTTACTCCAGAATATTTTCTGTTAGCTCCCAATACAATATAATATTTTTTATACTAACTCCCCAGGTTGGTTTATTTTAATCCAGTACAAAATCAGAAAGAACAGGAACAAAATCTGGAACTTTTCAATCAGTCTGAATGCATCGTTTTCTGATTTTATACAGGTTTAAAATAACCTGACCTGGGGACCAGGTATAAAAAGTCTGATTGTACTGGGAGCTGACAGAAATATTCTGAGATAAACAAAATGTGCATGGATCTCCAAAATAACATCAGAAAGAATAAGAACAACATCTGGGGCTTCCTCGTCTTTTTTCAGTTCAAATTGTGTATGCAAGGCATCCTAACAGTATATTTGAAGTAATGTACCTGCATTAGGAGAGTTTTGTTCAGTTCAGTCTTTCAGTGGCTCCTCAGGTGATTTATCGTTCTCAAACTTAAACGGAAACACAAACAGAATTAAAACAGCAGTATCTACCCCATGAAACTAGAGTCTTGAAGAGGTGATGAATGCTCTAAAAGGATTAAAGGATGCACATTGTTTTATTTATCTTTGTTAACTACAATGGCAAATGTGGGAGAATTGATGGGAGAAAAATATCAGCTAGATGGCAGGCATGACTTGCTGCCCTATATTGTTCTTTCAGTGACACTCCATCTTTTTTTTCTTTTTTTCAAATGAGGAGCTACATTTTATTGACTGACACTTTTTTTGCTTTTGCTTTGTAGTCAACTCATGGCCATTTAGAGTTTGGCTTGTTTTCATAATCTGCAGAGGGCTTCCTGCTTACCATCTCAAAGAACATGTAGACCATATGACTCTCGTAACATCACTTTTCTTCCTTCCTCTTCTTCTGCATGCTTTCCCCCTCCATCTCTGCCTGATGAAATGTGTCTGTGCTTCAAAAGCTTGCACAAAACTCTTGGTGTAATATGATCTTTGGAATTTGTCTTAAGTCAACATAGCCACCCCTTGTATTTATATGACTTGAGAAATACCAGGTTTAGCCACTCAGCAGGGGTATCCTACAATCGTAGAACATTAGAAGGAAACTTTTGACAACAGTGATTCAGCAATGGAGTCAATTGCTTGGGGGGGGGCTCCTTCTCTTCAAAATGAAGTTGGACAACTACCTGCTGAGGATGCTGCAGCTAGAGCTCCTGCACTTGAGCAATGGGTTGGACTTGATGTCTCATGAGGTCCCCTCCAACACTATCAACCTGTGACTATACTGGGACGTGATTTTCTAAGATTTATTTCTTCCAGTCCAAGCAATCAAATGAGGCCCCTATAAACACGCTTCACCTGATTCAACAACTATGTTTTTATCCAGTCGTGATAATGAGGCTTCCTGAAAAAGTCATCACACCCTTCCTTTAAACTTTGTAGTGGATATGTTTGGCCTTTGTGGATGGCATTTCTCCAAACAAGAATCAAATTTTATTGATATTCCTTCTCTGTCTTTGTTCATTATCAGCTCATGGTCAAGGGGGGGCAGGTGACCTAGTCTAGAGATACCTGATAACACTTAAAGAGTACATGACACAACATCACTTTCTTAGCCCTGTCTTCCATGGCATGCTTTTTAAAATTGTCATTGCTTAATGAAGACAAACATGTGTTTGGACACACAACGAGATCAGGAGCCTGCGATCTAACCAACTTCATGAGACACTTTGTCCCCTGGAAAGAGGCAGCTCAGAGGGACTCAAAGGGGACTTGATACCAGCTGCCATTGTCCAGGAGGGAAGAGGAAAAGAGGAGGTGACATCTGGATATGGATGGTGCTGAAGGAGCTTTTGAAACTCAACCCACATGTATTATACAATGCAAAAATCATCCTTTGCAGTGCTGGATAAAACTGATTCTGATATTTTCATCTCTACAAAGATTTAAACTTCTAGACAATCTTCTTTAGTTACTTTAAATTTCTGGACTTTAAAATGAAGCATAGGTTTAAAAGAATTTGCCTTTGCTTGAAGGAGAGAGTGAGTGAACTGCCACAAAAGTAGCATTTGAGCTATCGAACTTTAACACTGTTGAAAGTTTGTTTCTACTCGTGGAATCTATTTGACATAATATCTGTGACTGTGATATTGAGACTTTACTCATATATTTATAGGTAAGGGCATTTATTTTATTTTATGGTCAGCAGAGCAACTATTGAAGTTACTTCCCAAAAACTCAGGCAGGAAAGTCTGGAATAATTATGGTGCTCCAAGGAAGCCTAACCCTTCCCCTGCAAAAAAATACTGCTGGCCCTCCATATTCACTAGGGTTAGGGGCACAGGACCCCCTGCAAAAGTAGAAAAACCGTAAATATCAAAATGTATGGGGGTGTCTTTGGGAAGGGGACCAAAGCATGGTGAGGAGAATGGCCACTCAAGATCCAAACCAGGTCAGAAGGAGAGTGAAAGGGGGTGGGCTGGCATGGTGGCCCTGTTCTTCACTCTTGTCCATCTCCTTCCTTTGGTGCTGAGAAATCATGCTGTGAGCCATCCTTATCTGGCCAGGCAGTATCTGGTGGAGGAAGAAGAGGACCAGAGGCAAGTTTTTAAAGGACTGTCTGGCCTGATCAGAGCTGCTGAGAGGGAAGGTTCCCACAGAAAAGAAGTGCCTGAGGTGGGGGGGGCAGAAGTTGAAGAAACTCACAAATAATCAAATCTGTGAACCCCACAACTGTGGAGGGCTGACTGTACCATACTGTCTCTGAGAATCCGTTGGTGTTTCAACAGCCAAAATTGCTGTTCATCACCAACAAACTTAATAGGATGAGGTCTTCAGGGCTTTGCAGGTTACAATTCACAATTATCTGTTTTTCCATATATGACTAGATTTGATTTTGCATAGGTTTGGCAGTGAGCAAGCTTTGCCCTTCATGGAGAAGGCAAGAGCTGGCCACAGCAACACAAGCTGTTGTCACTTCCACAATAGATTACTGTGACATAATCTGAACGGGGCTGTCCTTGAAGCATGTTTGGAAACTACACTGCTTGTGTTATTCAGTGGCCAGGAGGCTTCTGTGTGCACTTTTCAAGTCATGTTTTTCACATCAGTTTCACTGGCTTCTACTATACTTTAATGGTAAGAATCTTGAATTGAATCCCAAAGCCCCAAACAGCATGGGGCCAAGATTCCTGAACAATTCTCTCCCATATAGGACTATCATAAGTCAGTATCATTTTCAAAGGCCCTGTTCAAAAGAGGACAGATTGGTATAAAAAAGATAAGAGCCTTTCCTGTGGCAGCACCTGTTATAGAATTCTCTTGTGAAATAATTTATGACTAATCCCATCTTATTTCCATTTCTTAATAGTTATGTTAATTTATGAGGTTAAACGTTCAGCTTCTCTTCCTTTTTATCAATGGTTTTAATTTTGTTAAAATATTTACACTTTTTTCCAATCACATTTGTAATAAATTGTGTAATGATATAGTGTGCTTTTTCCTGGCGTGACCTGTGTACACAAATGCAAGGTAGCATGAAGTGTTGCTCCTATGATAGTCAATGGATGTGGCAGATGTGCACCTGCATGGGTGCATACCCACTGTATCCACTGATTACAAGGCTAAGTGACACTTGCCTCTTTTTTTTTTCATTTTATCTAGGTGTTCCTAGTACGGAACCCCCAGACGCACAGAGGGCACACTGTATACAGGCCTAAATCCAATTGCTAATTCCAGCTTGACTAGATGCACTTGGATTCACAGAAACAAATTAATTTAACTTTCAGAAATTTATTCAGATTTAGGATTAGCAACTTAAGACTTTATTATCCTGTGACAGAGAGTGAGATACAAATATTTAAATAAATATACAATAAAGAATTTTTAATAAAAGTTGGATGTCAGGGGAAGAGTTCTGTGCTTATAGAGTAGATCTCTGTACCACTGATTTCCACATGGAACACAGTTTACTGATTTCTATAACCCACATAAGAGTCAACATAATACAGTGGAATTTTTAAATTGAACAATGGAGTACAATTTGTTTAAATCAATTTGATGCTAGACAAGCAGGAAATGCTGAATTCAGAACCAGGTTCAAATTTCCACTCAATCTTAGGCCAGACACAAACTTTCAGACTAGCCTATCTGACTAAGTTGTCCTAAGGATAACAGGGAGAGGAGAGTGTGTACTCTGGCTTTAACTTGTTGAAGACTTGAATGAAAATATAATAAAGATATGCACATTCAGAGACAATGTCAAGATTTAACTGTTTCTTTAAAAGTTACTAAGTTACAAAGGCCATCCCTTATCTGAAATGGTGATTTTCCTCATTCCATTTTTATATTGGCTATTCTTTTAATTATTCTAAACTCTTTTGTTTTTCACTATCTAATTATATTGTAATAGATGTAAACAGTTTCCATTTTTTCTACATTAAGCAGTATATAAAAACCAAGAAGAAAAAAGAAGAGTAATAATTTTAAAAATATCTTATATTTCAAAAGACTTTACGTTCCTTTTAATTCAGCACTGTTTAAATCTCAATTTTTAAAAACATATGATTAGCTGTATTCTGTTTTTAACAGTAGTATAAGCCTTCCTGTGTCCTCCAGGAGGAGAAAGGCGAGCTATAACTAAAATAAAGATAATATCAGGTGAAAGAATGGGGCTTTATTTTCATGACACATGCTAATTTAAGGAGCTTCAGGGCATGTTTGGAGTACAGCTAAGAATACACTTCTGGAATTATGCCCCCCGCCCGTTTGTCCACAGAAAAAGCAAGAAAAAATCACTGTCATGCTCTTCTCTGACAATGACACAACAAACAAGGTATCAATGCATTTTAAACTACAAGTTGTGACTTTTGGACACGCAGTATAGAAAAACTGACATGTATCGCTCAATCAGTGAACTGTATGACTAGCATCGGTTTCAATGTCTTGAAATGACACTGCAAACCAAAAATAAAAATAGTCCCCAAACATATATATTTTCTCAATTCCAAATCAGTTGTTTTTAAACTATTTTTTCTAAGCATTCATAAGACTTCTAAGGAATTTTATTCTTGTTACTTCAGATATTTTCCGGTGGTGGGCACCTCCCTTTAAAAAATAATCCCTTTCAACACAATCTGAACGTCAGGAGAGTATGTAATGGAGAACCGCCCACTCATGAACCTTTTGAACTGAAAAAGACTCATGCTATTTCCGCACTAGACTGTTATGGTGCTATTATTCCACTTTCAACATCCTATGGCATCCTGCGGTTTGCCGTTTACGGAGGGGCCTCTGAGGTCAGGTGTGGAAATGGTCCCAGTAATAGTCTCTTTTTTAAAAAATGCCTTGCGCGATAGGGATATGTAGAGACGCGCCCGCACGCCGATTATTTTAAAAGCACTTCTGACAGGATTGTTCCGGGCGCCAGACGGGTGCAGTTAATCACTAAATATGTATTTGTGTGTGTTTGCCTCACTTTCACAAACCCACCTAACCGAAAGCAAAGCTGCTGCTTTCTTTGTGTCCTCAATTCTTTCTAAAAGATGTTGTCCAACTACGTGGGCGCCTCATCTCCCCCAGCCCGCGCTTCGGCCGTCTCGTTGCTTTTCTTTCTGAGGCAGGAGGCGCAGAACCGAGTGGCCTGGAGAGGTGAGGAGCGCGCGAGAGAGAAAAGAGAGCGCGGGGGCGCGCCCTGTGGGCGTCGTTAACGGCCAGTTGTTTTGAATCCGAGGACGGCTTTTGCGAACGTTAGAAACGCGCCAGGGCCGGTTGGTGGCGTTCGCGGCGGGAGTTTCTTTCCCTCCCTCTGTTCCTCCCATTTTTCTTCTTCTTTCTGTGACGCTGTTACAATGGCTCCGAGGAACGTGGTTTTTGAGCAAAAATTGCTAGAGACAATATCCACAAAGTCACATAGCAGGGGGAATTAGCATAATTAAAGGGCCACGGGGAAATCAGCGTGGTTGCGAGATCGTCGGAATTCTTCCGCAGCCTAAATACTGTGCTAAACGCACGCGCACACACACACACAACGTGTGGAGGAAGGGAAGTGAATGGCCATTTCCTCACTAGACTGTTACAGTGCTGTTATTCCACTTTCAACATCTTTGAGGCCCCTCCCTAAACGGCAAACCGCAGGATTCCATAGGCTGTTGAAAGTGGAATAATAGCACTATTAACAAGCTAGTGCGGAAATGGCCAATGTACCACACCCCAGGAAAATTTTCTGCTCAGTTTTCCATGTTTTTGTAACTGCCCGCAAACTGAGTAGGTGGCAAACTTGATCATTTCATTGTGGCCAGCTGGACCTAGTAAAGACGTTATTTTAACTTTTTTTTTACCTATTTTACCTTTTGACTTCTTTTTGAGGGCTACTTAACAATTTATCCCTTTATTAGAGGCTACTGTTGTCTGCTGCCTCCTACTGAAATCAATGGAACCTACAGCACAATTCTATACAAATTTACTCAGAAGTAAACTCCACAGTATATAATGGGCCTTGCTCCCTGCAAGTTTGCATAGGACTGTAACATTACTTAGGAACTGGATATACCCTTTCCCCAGATCCACAATATAATAAATTGAGAGGAGGGTTTGTATTTATTTCTCCAACAATCAGAAATTGTTGTTACTGGTCTTGCTTTATTTGGATTTTACAACTTGACAGTGTTCATACATTAGCCACCACTGAGTTTAATAGGGCTTACTTTAGACTGAGTGAGTGCAGGCATGCAGTGCAAAATCAACAGCACAGAAGTATCCCCAAAACTATATTCAATTATAATATGTATCATATTGAAATGTGTATAAAAACATTAGAAAGCCCAAGCAAACATTATATGTCAGTGTTACTCAAAAGAGTGGCCTCTGGCCTGCTGCCAGTCCCTGAGCCATTTGACTGCCTGTCCCTGACAAGTTTTCGGAAGAAAAATATCTGCGGGTCACCCACATTGCATAGCCTGAGAAGCACTGTTCTACTTTATTCTTGTTACCAAATCCAAAGTACAAAATATAAAATTATATTATTTCATAAATACATAGCCACAAAATCTGGGCAACTACTAGCGTTGCTATCTGTTTTGCCTCTCACACATGTACCAGCTGGAGATCATCAACAGCAGCTTTTCCCAGCACAAGATACAAGGGGAAGAATACTGATTACTTTTTCTTTGTCATGCAGCAGTTAAAGGCACAGCACCTCTGAGTGGAAAGAGGTATCCAGTAGTTTGGAGGTTAAACTTATTGTCTTCTATATCCTTTCCCATTTGACTTTCCATCTGGATGGAGATAGCAACTGCACTCGTCATCCTAGCAGATAACTTGTCCTGGGAGAGAAATGGAAGTGGGCAAGCCTGTTGATTCTGCTGGACTGGAGCTGCACAAAAAACAGTTTAATAGTTTGTGTATGCTCCTCAACCCAGCACTCTTGCTAGATATGCAGGTGGTGACATTTTTTAGAAGATTTTTCTATCTGCATTGATGGACCCTGCCGCAGTCATCATAGACCAAGTGAATTCCAGATTAGACTACAGTAATGCTCTGACTACAGGGTGTCCTTACATAGACATTACAAACAGTGCAGAACATGACAGCTAGGTTGATGGCAGAAGCTAGATGTTTTGACTATGGTGTGCCTCTTTAAGAGAACGAGACTGGCGTATTGCTTTGAGTGTGTGACTACAACTCTGGAGACAAGGGGTTTGCATTTCCACTCAACCATGGAAACCCATGGGTGACCTTGAGCAAATCACACTCTCAGCCTCAGAGAAAGGCAAAGACAAACCCACTTGGAACAAATCTTGATAAGAAAATCCCATTATAAAATTGCCTTAGGGTTGCCATAGGTCAGACTTGAAGGCACACAACAACAAATAATGCCTGTTTGAGTTGCCACAGATACTATTTTGTCTCTTGTTTTCCATACAAAGCTCTAAATAGCTTCAGAGTAACTTCTGTTATATGTTCTTCCCTGCATGGCCCAGTCAACATTGGAGCATCGCCTCAGATCTCTAACCTAATGAAGCTAGGCATATAGTCATGAGGTCTGGAACCTTTTTTGTGACTGAAGCCACAATATAGGATGCTCTGTTAGCAGAGATTAATCCACTATAACACCGTACTGTTTTAAGACAGCATGCTCTCCCTTCTTTAAGAAGATATTTGGCTAAAGAATGAATAGCCCAGGAGTGTTTTACCCCTTATGGCCAACTGTTATTAAAAACTTGTTGGCATTCTTTGTTTATTTGGGGTTTAAATTAATTTTAGACATTGGCAACTTTCTTTCAATTCCATTCCAGGGAAATATACCCTACTGTAACCATATACAGCTGTGACAAGGACGTGCCCACAGTACTGTGGCTATAATTGATGTCAGTCATTTCTAACAGCTGTGTAACAATCACATATTCATTCAAAGTATTAAATGCAGTGACAAAGAGGAGTTCACATGCTGAATTCCTGCTTGTCATGTAGTTTTCAAAAGCACTGACCATCTCAGGTGCAGGGGCAGTAATACTAACTGCACCAAAGTGGTGACATGATAAATTTTATGGGGTTAACCTAGATTTCAGGCACTGTATGGATGACACTGTAGGCAATCTACACTGCAGGGAGCTACAGTTTATTGTTTAGATGGGTGATGCTCCACAGAAGCTCAGCAGCTAGAAGAATTTCTGATAATTTTATTATGTTGCTAGGAATTTGGATTCTTAGTAATCTATATGTATTTACTATGTTGACTTTATTAATCTGTATACAGATAGAGAAACCAGAGGAAATTTCTAAGCTTTTTAAAAGCTTACTGACAGATTATGCTTCTTGATAATGTACACATTAACACTGTGCTAGAGAAATAAGTTAAATTATAATTATTCCTATGCAGCTAATTTTTGCAGACTTCTGGATTCTATTTCAAATAATGTGCAGTCCTGAGGGTTTCTTCCCCACTCTAGGAAGCTGATTAATTAATAGAGATATATCACTTCCTACCTTCAAGATCGTAACAGACTTTTAAAAACAAATGTAGTTAGAAAAAAATAAGTTATAGTCAGTGAAAATGTTTAGTAAAGTCTTAGTGAAATATAAGGTATAATCAGTGAAATTTTAAAAAAAATTAATAAGAATGTAGCCTGCTTTTCCATCCACTAGTATCTGCAAAGTGGTTGAATAGCAATATAAACACAAGCATATACAGTAAATGCTGTCAAAGCCATAACCAGTTTAACACCTATGCATAGCATAGGAGCAATATAAGAAATTGCCACTGTTTTTATCTCAGAAGTACTCTGAAATAGTAGTCTTGATATCTGAACCTCAGAACTGGGGAGCTGGAAGAAGCAAGCATCTCTGGAGTAGAGTTAGAATCATATTGCTGGAAGAGATCACAAGGGCTGTGAAGTCCAACACCCCACCATGCAGGAATATACCATCAAAGCATTCCTGACAGATGGCCATCCAGCCTCTGTTTAAAAACCTCCAAAGAAGGAGTTTCCAGCACACACCAAGGCAGCATATTCCACTGTCAAACTACACTTACTATCATGAAGTTCTTCCTAATGTTTAGATGGAATCTCTTTTCCTGAAGTTTGAAGCCACTGCTCTGTGTCCTAGTCTCCAGAGCAGCAGAAAACAGGCTTGCGCCATATGACATCCTTTCAAATATTTAAACATAGCTATTGTGTCACTTCTTAACCTTCTCTTCTCCAGGTTAAATATATCCAGCTCCCTAAGTTGCTTCTCATAGGGCTTCATCGTTTCCAGGCCTTCTACCATTTTGGTCACCTACTCTGGATATGTTCCAGCTTGTCAATATCTTTCCTGAACTGTGGTGCCCAGAACTGGTCACAGTATTCTAGGTGGGGTCTGACCAAAGCAAAATAGAGTGGTACTATCACTTCCTTTGACCTAGATTGCATTGGCTTTTTTAGCTGCTTGCATCACACTGCAGATTCATGTTCAGCTTGTGGTCTACTAAGACTCCTAGATCCTTTTCACATGTACTGTTTGTCCCACAGTGTAGGTTTCTGTACTGAACACCATTAGCCCATGATCTACAAGATGAGTCCCACTATCCTGATCAGACCATAGACCACCAGTACTACTAAAAAGGTTCTGTCTCCCTAGTTTTACCAGGTGGCAGGGAGATCCAGGTCTGGGCCTTTGAAGGATAAAGTGAGTATATATGTTACTATTCATATGGTGTCAGGTTTATACATTGTCACAATGTATTAAGTGTTTGGCTTACTCATTTCTGAATGCAGTTACTTTCCTCTTTCTGGATTTAGCGTAAGTTTCCATCACAAAATATAAATTGCTGCAAGAGTCGGTCAGAGAATGAGAGAAAGAAACAGAGAGATTTTTACATCAAAAGGAATTAGACCAGATGTATGACTGAAATTCTGAGCAATTCATAGATACAGAAGACTGAAGAATACAACAACACAAGTGGTCTTTGTTTCTTAATAGAGTAAATATGAGTTGTCAAATAAAATGGGAAGGAGGGGAAAGTGACAAAGAATATTGGAAGTCTCTATCTATTACTTTCTGAAATTTATTTAATGAGGTCTTCTCCATAATTTTGAATTATTTTGGTTAACAATTTGTATGTTATATAACACAGTATCTTCAAGTTAGACATTATTATATTTTGTTCTCTGTGGAAGCAATGAGATCATGGATACTGAACATGTTAGGCCAGAAGTATGCATTATAAAGGACAATTTATTACAAGAAAGGCCTGCACATCCAGATAACAACTGTAACAAGGGACCCGATCCACTCGGTTTCCAAGCCAACAATGGCTTCAGTGACTGACAAAATGAAATGTCACAGATGCACGAAAACAATGCTTCATTGATCACATGAAGATATTAAATGAGATGCAGCTATAAAATCCAAGACAAAGGCAAAGTTAGCTCATGTCCCTTAGCTGATCAAAGCAGTGCTTCATTCCAGCTGCTGGTCACTAGGGTCCCCACAATGAACTAGATGTCCCCTGCAACAGGCTAATTTCTTGGGCTGAACTTCTAACAAATTAACTTCCCCCGCCAAAACACACACAAAACTGATAAGCTAATCTTTTTTGACTTTTAAATAGAGGAGAAGGGAAAGTGGGGAGGGAGACAATCACCCTATGATAACTAACAAAGATAACAGTTTCCTAGGCATTCCAAAATGGAGACAATCTTGTCTACCCCTTCAGGATCAACTGACCTTGCACAGCCTACCAGAGAAACTGCAACTACTGAAAGTGGAATTATTGTTGTGTTGTAGTACAGGCTGCTTGAAGAACAAGTAAATGCCCATTTATCATGTTATCCATCTCTCCAGAACAGTGGTTCTTAACCTTGGGTCCAGAGACCCTTGTTGCACCCACAGAGTCCTCACAGGGCATCTGTAAAGCCCTGCTGCTGGACAGCAACAGCAGCGGCAGCAACAGGGATATGGCAGTGGGGGGAGTGCAGGTGCTCCAACTGCTCCCTCATTTGCAAATAAGGGAGCAGTTTGGGTATATGCATGCTCCTGCCACCATCTTCCTTTCATCACGGACATGGCAGCAGAAGGTTTGAGAACCAAGAGACACAGCAACAGGTCTGTGTGCATGCCCAAACTGCTCCCTTGTTTGCTAATGAGGGAGCAGTTTTGGCATCTGCACCTCCCACTGCAAAAAAGAAACTGACAAAAGGGACATAGTGGCAGGCATGTGCATGTGCCCAAACTATGACTTTAGAGACCAGGGTTTGAATCCCCAATTGGCCATAGAAACCCAATGGGTGATCTCAGCCAAGTCACATTCTATAAGCCACAGAGAAAGGCAAAGGCAACAGATCTTGTGAAGAAAACCCCCATGATAGGTTTGCCTTAGGTTCATCATAAGTCAGTTTTCAAAGGAAGGACGTATGATGGCTAGAAAGAACCTCCCCCTGTTAGCGGCACTTTCTTGACATGTGCATTCAAGTCACTTCTGACTTATGGCAACCCTAACATGAACTTATCACAGTAGCTGGGGGGGGCAAGATTTGTTCAGAGTGGGTTTGCCTTTGGCTTCCTCTGAGGTTAAAAGAATGTGATTTACCCAAGGTCACCCAGTGTCTGAGTGGGGATTTGAATCCCAGTGTCCAGAACCCTTTCATAAATAAAAATGAATATTTAAATCTAAATTTAAATATTTAGTTAAGTCTTGAGAGACCCTGGCAACAAATTATATTTACAAGGGGTCCTTGGTAAAGAAAAGATTAAAAACCACTGGTATATAACACATACAGTGCCCTCTTGTGGTGCACCCTCAGCATATATGAATCTGAGGTTCTGTTTGTTATTATCAATGGACACAAGGGGCATGCACCCATGCTGCACTGGGTGCGTGCACGGTGCATCCATTGGAGATAATGGGATGGGAGCATTCCCTTTTTTTCTTTTATGCGGTAGTTCCTGGAACAGTAACCCTACATATATGCAGGGTGCACTGTACATATGGTGAATATGGGAATTACCTATACTCCTCCCCAATTCTTCTGGAAATTCCAACCCTCTATCAGTACCACTCTTTTATGTCTCCTTTCCCCCCGCCTCCAAAAAGAAATAAAAAATTGGGCATTCTAACTGTTATTTTGGTAACTTGTAGCCTGATTCTGATGTAACTAAGGAAACGTCCCGTGGGGAAAAACATATGGGCCCGTCAATATAAAAGAGTAGATCATCCCAGAGCTGAGATAGCATATTCTCCAACTGTCCTGATTTGGCAAGGACAGTCCCAATTAATTCTCTGTCATCTCACTTTTTCAGTGGTGTTCAAAAAGGTACAGTTTCTATTTCCTACCGCCACTGTTCCTTTTAGTCCTCAGCTTATTTCAGCTGCCGCAAACTGAGTTCAAAGTAAAAAAAATAGCTTGGACTGAATTACCTTAGCCGGTGGGGGTAGAAGAGAGGAAAGAGTGGAATCTTGCCCTTCCCAGTAAGCTCAGGCAAAAGCAAACTGCTGTAGCCTCTTCTAGCTTGTGTGTTCTTCCTCGTTAATAACTTTTGTCATCTTGACCACACTCAGATGTTGCTTGGCCACATGTGTCCCACTTTTGATCAGCGAAATGTTGGACTGTATGACATAGCAGCCAATGGTACTTCTGTATGAAGAGTTTAGTCATACCCTTTCGTGTTGCCCATCCCAAGGAAGCTCAGGTTAAAATTAAAACCTTACTTTTTATTTTGTTAGCAATGTAGAGACATGCTCTAATCCATCCAAATATTCTCTGTTTCTTCAGGTTCGGCCCTTTTTTCTCCAAGAATAAGGTTAAAGGCTTTTTATAGCAAGGGCAGGGTACACTGTACAGAAATTACAGTATAGCTTGAGCTACATTAACACAAATGTGGATAGTATTGCGGTTGCTAAAACAGCCTCTTCAGATTGGGTTGTTTAGACGGAATCCTTAGAAGGCCTTTCTTTTAAGTCTCTTCCATTGAAGCGCCCTTAACCAATTTAGTCCCACTATAGTTTATTGCCACCAGAGGAATGAAAATAGTTGCAAGTGCAAAACCCCTTAAAGTGGTTTGTGTGGCTTGTTCTATAAAGCTGTGATCCTCAGAATCAGGCTCTTCAAAGGGACTGCTGCCTAATTGGAGGCTTCCTAGTAAAGTTGTTTTACTTGAAACCAAAGTTACGTTTATTGTTTCAGACGATGAAATCAATTTAATTTTAACAAACAATATAACTTCCCTTATTGTAAAGAAACAGAAGGGTGTTAATAGCCACACAACTGATATTTAGGATTATTCCCAAATAATAGTCATTATTAAGCTACAAATGTTTATGTACATTGTAACACCCAGTGCTTGGAAAGAAAGTTTAAAGCTTGTATTTATGCAGAGCCAACAGTCTTAATCAGGCCTACCATTAAAAACCCTTCCAAACACGGAATGAGAAATGGAGGACTGGGTATGCCAGAGGTTATTTTTGTTTTTCTTTGTTAGGCCAGGATACATTTTTACCAGCCCGAACAGCAACTGACTCAGCTCACAACTGAAAGACACACAGCATCAAATTTCCCAGCACCCTTAACTTGAAAGCTTGCCAAGATAGGTGAAAGACCTTATACATATGTAAAGCAGGAAGTTCAAATTACACAGCCAAGTAAACTCCCTATGATTAATGCACGTTAAAAAAAAAAAAACCCCACAAAGTCCCCTAAAGATAGGGCAGCGTTTTGTTAAGATCCCTTGGCCTTTCTGATGTTGTGTGGAAGCCACACCGCGCACTGTACTTTTGAGGGCTGATTTATTTTGGATTTCGACCACTTCCCGGAGGCCGCGGGAGGGGGGGGGGAAGGGCGGGAGGATCCAAAAAAACTCAGCGCCACAGCCATTTTGTTTGTGGGCAGCATGGCAGAATTCTGTCAGTCAGTATGAGGAGGGGTTTTTAAACAGTCTTTGTGGAATAACTATGCCTACCACAACGGACGTATCTATTGATATTAATATTCTTAGCTCTAGGCACGACGGCAGGTAGGCAGATTTGTGATTTAAAAAAAAAAGGAAAGAAAGAAAGAAAGAAAGGCCGTCCTTTCCTGCTATTTCAGTATCCCCTCAATATCAACGAGTCATGGATTTTTGTTCCAGGCGTGACTGGCTTTTTAGGTGTTGTGATATCATTCAGGCAAACTAATGGTGCCATATTTTCTTTAAAATTGGACTAGATGCCTTGACCAGAGAGGGCAGCCAACCAATACATCCAATACTCGAAGATGATTTTTAAAAGAAATATTTAAAGAGGGAAGGAGAAATTGCCCAAAGCCCCTGTATGGGAAGGAATGGATTTTTTTTTTTTTTTTGCGTGCATGTGCCTCTTTCTTTCTTTCTTTCCTTCCTTCCTCACTCTCTTTTCTGTCCCCCCCCCAAGGACACGCTTGTGTACCAAAGGAAATCTAGGAAATCTTTTCAGGAGCTCTGGCTTTTGTAGGGTCACAAAATAAAGCCTGCGCTTTCGGTGCTTGGATGGGGTGTGTTTTAAAAAGCCTGTATAAAATGGCACACTGCATTTCTGCATTTTTTCCAGGCTGCAGAAGGGGGAGAGCGGGGGATAGTGCAGACTGTGTAGGGACACTGCCCTCCTAACCAATCAGAACACGCCTGTTTGCCATTACAAAGTTGTTAACCCCAGAGTCTTCTGGCTCCTGCTGCCTTTGCTTTTAATCTTCTTTGGATATTTCCCTGGTTTACCCAAACGCCCCCACAGATCGCGAGGAAAACCTTCGGAATCAACCACCGATCGCGGGAGATTGCCTCAGTTTTCCTTTACGAAGATTTTTAAAGATGTTTGGGGATCCTTTCGCTGCGTGGAGGTGGCTGTTTGCGAGCGAGAAACTATGCACAGCCTATTTTGTTACAGTCGTTGTGAAGAGGCAGCTGTCTGCTTCTTTTCGAGGTAAGTTTTCTAATCCTTTGGTTGGAGGGGGGGAATACATATATATCTATTTCTTTTGCGGTAATCCGATAGCGTCAAAGGTATTCCTTCGGTTAATGAATCAAAGGTAGGCTCGTCTTTTCCTGTATCTTACCTATTTGAACTAATTGCACGAAGCGTCGCCTTATTGTTTTTGGCCACGAGAAAACAATTTTAATTCTTTCCTTAAGGATGAATGTCTTGGAACCATATATTTTACTTACATCTTTTGTGGAGATACCAGGAACTCGGATACCTACAAGGTGGAGCTAGAGTCTCCAATATTGATCATAAATATGTCTAGAACGAAATATATATATTTTTATAAGGGATCACAATGTATTGTTTATTCGGAGAAAGTAATGCTTCGGATATTTATGTTTTTAAATTAATGGGAGGTGTGAATGGGTGGGCTGGTTTGATGAAAAGTACAAGAGAAACTGCCCCTAGTGTAATGAAGAAGGAGACTGACATAACAGGGTTTATATTAAGTTATGTCTGTTACTAAACATTGGCCTTTTTATTCGCCAATCAGCTCCTTTTTGGTCAGTCATCTTAAAGCCTTCTTTATATAAAGAATCTGAATGAGCATACCTCATCTAGGTGTCGTGTTCTTTTGAGAAGGTGCATTTGGGAGACATTTTGTAATTTTTGGCATTTTTATAGGCTTTTTTTTTTTTTTTTTTTTGCACACGATGGGAAATCTTTTTTGTTTTGTATTGATCTGTGTTGGTGGCGCTGTGGTGCTCCTAAACAATTTATGTTCGTTTCACCAAGAAAAGGGGGGGGCGAAGAAAGGTGGGGCAAGATTTGATATTTTGTCTCATTTCCTCTTTTTTCTATCAAATCTAGCATATAATCTTATAACACATCCTATATTACTTGTGTGTGCGTGTGCGTGCATATATTTATATAGAAATTGTGTATTACAATCTATGTACCCTAAGTACACGGTACACCATAACAGACGTGTCGTCACAGTCCTTTGTTGTTCTGTGAGGATAGAGGCAGCGTTCAGATTTTTCCCTTGCTTATAAAATACCTCTTAAGGTATGTGAAGAACTATGCTAGTCTTTAGTAATGTCTTCACCCCGGTCTAAAAATATTTTTTGGAATATTTTAATTACATATTTTTTGTGAAGTGTGCCTGTGCGTGCGCATGTGTGTATATGTGTGTGTGTAGCTTTAGTGTGATATAGATTCATTATCAGATAGTAAGTTTTTTAAAAAATTGTTGGCTGAGTTTTAAAACATTTTT
The DNA here is from genome assembly GCA_948474755.1 of Ctenosaura bakeri. Taxonomy (NCBI): domain Eukaryota; kingdom Metazoa; phylum Chordata; class Lepidosauria; order Squamata; family Iguanidae; genus Ctenosaura; species Ctenosaura bakeri. The sequence continues at coordinate 131,770 of CAOLHI010003659.1, read as the reverse complement.
TTCTTGCTTAAGAGTTTTTAAAAAGGGTGGGTAGATGAACCAAAATTTGTGGGCTGGGCCCTTTCTTTAAAATCTTGTATATTTGAGGATATTTTTTAGATGGTCATGTTTTAACTGAGATTTATATGTATGAAAATTAAACTTTACAAGAGAAGTAGTTACACAAGCATTCATACACCAAGCAGACTTCAATGACTGGTGTGTGTATATGTGTGTACGTGTAACCACAAACACACTCACTAAAAGCACAAATGTATCATGTCCCCTGCAAATATCGGTATTCATATATAAATGAAAATTGATTAATGTGATGCAAAGAAGGCTGAGAAGATATATCTGCATGTGCTAAAATAATTCAATAAAATGACTTATCCTTATAAATGCATAGTTTTGAAACGACCAAAATATCTTAGAAAATGCAACAGGTTAAGGAATCTATTAAAGTATTGTAAAGGAATGTTTATTTTTCTCTCTTTAGGAATTCCTCATACTAGTACTCTGAAGCCTTTTGTAGGAGTAATTTATTTATATAATTCTATGGCACATGAATCTGAACACAAGGATTATAGAGGATATTGTTGCTTTGTGTATTGTGCCAGAAATATTTCTAGCCCTTACTCTGAAATAATTCGTTCATGTCCTTGAAACAAAATTTCTTTACAATGAGTTGGATGCTGCAGCATCCATTTAAAGGTTTCAAAATAAATTTATTCAGTAAAGGTCAGCTCATTATAGATAAAGGTAATTAGTTTTAGGAATGGCTTACTAAGGATTTCCACTCTTGAATCTGATAAAATAATCAGTTTAGTTAAGGTTAGATGAACAGCTAAAAATGCTTTTACTGGGTATGGGCCCCACTGTATTAACAATGGTTGTTTGAAAAGGCCAAACATGGATGTTCTCTTGCAGATCTAAGAATGCAACTCATGCAGCCTCCATCTCAGTAATGGGGCAGTGCAGCACATGATTGCACCACACAGTGTTGCAGGCACCTTGATACATGGGTGCAGTTCCTAGTGTCTTGTACAATACAGCTGTAAAAAAAGGTGTATGAAGACATCATGACTGGCCCTGGTGGATTAGCTTTTATTCATGTTTAAGTAGAGATTGTTTATTCTCTCTGCCCCTTCCATCCTGCTAGGAAAGTCTCCATGTACACTTAGTCACAATAAAGTGTGTAGTAAGGCATTGTTACACCTGTGCTCCTCTTTTTCTTTCAGATAGTTCACAGTAATATACAGAACAGATCTGCAATGTAGCAATAGACCATAATTTTTGCATAACCTCTGAATCAGAGTTTCTGTTCTTCCTACCTCAGGAACTCAGGTAGCAGCATTATGAAACATATGGACCTGAGACTTCGGTCTGTCTAGTCAAAGTGCTGACGAGTGAAGCAAGGCAGTGTAACATATATGGTTTACAGGCCTGTATAACAAGATCAAATTCAATTGAATTAGGCATAGCCAGGTTGTTATTCAGGATATTTCAAAGCTTCATGGCTGTACCTCTTTAAATATGAATTATTACTAAACTGCAATAAGTAAGCCCCCTGCTAATCTCAATATGATCTATACCTAAAGGTATCATTTTGGTTGCAATAACTGCCAAAGACCAAGTGGCATGGGCTATGCTAGCAAAGCTGTACCTACCTGTTGCTGCATTTGAGAAAGAAATATTACTTATGTACATATGAGCCTAAATGCCCTAAAGGCACAAGATCCCATCTGATTCTGAAGCTAGACAAAGTCAGCCTTGTGAGTATTTGGATGGGAAACCACCAACAAATACCAGGTGCTGTAAGCTATATTTCAGAACAAAGAACTGGTAAAACAACTTCTGAGTATTTCTTGCCTGTGAAAACCTTGTGAAATTCATGGGGTGGACATAACATGTGACTAGAAGACACATACATACACGTGTGGGAGAGCTGGCGTGGTATAGTGATTTGAGTGTTGGCTGTGACCCTGAAAACTAGGGTTCAAATCCCTGCTCAGGCATGGAAATTTACTGGATGACCTTGGGCAAGTCATACTCTTTCAGCCTTCAAGGAAGGCAAAAGCAAACCACCTTGAGAACAAGTCTTGCCAAGAAAATCTCATGACAGGTTCACCTTGGGGGTCACCATCAGTCAGAAACAAAATGACTTGAAGGCACACAACAACATGTATATATGTCCAGTTTAACAGGATACATTATTAGATGCCTGAGATTTATTTTGAAAGCAAGTCCACAAAAACTACTACCCACTCTTTGTTTTAATTACACAGTGCTGGGTTGTTCTAGGTTCTGTGCAGAATACAATAGACGAGAATTAAAGCCAAGAATTGTCAATCTGAATAAGCAGTGAAGATGGAGTAGGGGAGCTTGTTAGTGCAATGCCTGAGTTGGTATGAAGCTAGGAGTTTTCAGAAATGAGATGTAAAGAAGCTGCATTTTCTTGAATAGATAGTTGCTGGTAGTGATGGTGGGTACTCCCAAGCACAGGCACTAATATGACAAGATGTGACAGAGACAAAGTGACATCAGGCCTCAGAGTGAATGAGTTTATGCAGAATAAAGTAGTGGGAAAAGAAAGCCATGTAAGAAGAAACAATCAAGAAAAGAAGGGTGGCAAAGTATTGGAGGACTAGAAACTTGACATTCACATATAAGCATGCAAGTTTCAGAAACTGATTCAAAAGATAACTTCAAAGTATAGATTATGGAAAACATTAGTTTAATGCAGACATTCTGAAATGAGTGAATATAGTGCAAAAAGGAAAGCTAAAACGGGAGTCTAAACAAGTTGTGGCCTGGGGCAGAGTTTGAGCTGGTTGTCACCATGGCTCTGTCCTGGTACCTATTCAGTAAGAGGACTTAGAATTTCTGCCTGTATAACCACAAAAAAAGCTTGCCCCCATCTAGGACTGGGATAAGAAGTGACTTGAAACAGATTTATTATTATTTTCTTTATATGCTGCCTTTTCCCCAATAGTGAGACTCATTGCAACTTATTAAAAGCTTATTTTCTCAATCAAAACAGTACAGACTAAAACTATACAAAAACATCAGAGACAAGTATAAATATAAATGTTATTTTAAAAACAATTAAACAATTGGTAAAGTTACAGCCATTAAAATTCATTTAAAAAAAACTGTGTACAAAACCAGCCAGACACTAGATCTGAGCCTTACTACTTTGTTTCTTGGAAAGTAGGCCCTCGGAAAAGACATGGATGAGGGCTGCATGGTATATGTGCAGTCTAAAGTATGTATTCTGTTCTTGTTCATCTAAAAATGTTCAGCTTTTTTATAAAACTGCTGTCTCCCCACATCATTCTGCTGGTGAGGAACTACAATTATGTTTGCTACTGCATTTGAAGATGGACTGTTTCTGGATAATGGTGAGTGTTTATGGTTTGAACTGAGACAAGCCTTAATTTGGGAGATGCTTGTGTTGATAAAACAGACATTCTGCATCTGGCAAGGTCCATGCAACATACAACTGTGTTTAAAAATGCCTTAGAGTAGAGGTGGGCAAACTGTGTTCCTTCAGCTGTTGTTGGACTGCAGGGTCTGTCAGACCTAGCCAACATATAGGGGGTGTTAAGAAGGCTAGGAGTGCAGTCTAACAGCATCTAACTTTACCCATCCCTGATTTAGAGGAAGCAAGCATAAAAGAAACCGGAAATTATAGACAGGTCAATTTGTGTATATTCCTCAGCATTAATTACCCTGAAGATCAGGTGGCGCCTTTGGCACTGGTTTGTGTTCTCTGTTGTTGTTTTTTAATTGATGATACTGAGCAATAACTGAGTAATACTTAAGTTACAAGAAGATAAAGTGCAGTCCTATTCACTTTCATCCTGTTGAGGTGTCTCCATTATAACCCTTTCGTTACCATCTGAGAACCCTTACAGTATAGTCCTATAAATGTCTACTGAGAAGTAAACCACAGTGCATTAAGTGGTACTTACTCCCAGGTAAGTATTTGCAGAATTGCAGTATTAGACTTTCCATGCACTGAAACCATTGGATCCTTGTGGTAGGCATGTTTGCATCACATACTCCATAGACCGACTGCTCAGGTGCATGTCTAGGCTCTGCAAATATGTAGAGACGGATGGAAAGGATAAATAGGACCTTGAGCCCTGTGTGGTTCTTCCACCTGGAGAAGGGCCATTTATATTGTACTACATATAGTACATTTTCCTAGTGAATTTTACTTTGTACCTATCAAAACTGAATAATGTTATGATATTTTATTCTCTAACCATTTGGTTATATGAGATAACTCCATGATTCTTTATAGCCAGCTTCTGCCTAACTACTGTGAATAATTTTGTATCATTTTCAAGATGGCTGGAAATGTAGAAAGTGTAACCCATCTGTTCATATTCAAAAAGCCTCTAATGTTTTTTTAAAGTAAATAAAATAGCAGTGAGGTGCGCTAATATTTTTAATTTCACATAAACAAATTCTATAAGGCATTATGTTTGATTCCCTCCCCTATGCTTCTATGAATATAAAATTTTGTGCAGCAGTTGGAATCTTAAGAGTATGCCTTCTCCAGGACCTCAGTTTTGAAAAGAAAGAGAGGGAATTCAACTTTACATTCCTATGAAGAAATAATAGAAAGTGGTATCTGCAGAAAGCTTTTGTTGTTGAGGGCATGTAATATCTGCATGTTGCACTGATACTGGTGCCTCAGTCTCGACTTACAATTTGGTACACTATGCATCTAGTACCCTCATTTCTACCATTCTCATTTGTGATGACACCATTCTTTAACATTAGGAATCTGAACTCTGATTCCAAATTCCTAGGTACATAAATGAATTGGAACATTGAAAATAAACAGCCCTGTAAGTTTTAGCTTATATGGACAACTCTAGCCATTTTCAGAAAATTACCATGGACTGTAAGTGCAGAAACAAAAGTAGTTTCTCAAGCTTCTGCCATCCTGGCAGAAGCCAGAGGTTGGGAACATGTGATACTCCATATATCTTTGGACTGCAATTCCCAGAAGCCCTTGCCAACCTGGCCAGTTTTAAGGGTTCAGAAGAGTAGTCATTTAGCCTCAGGACAGAGAGAAGTTCTGGTCCAGTCTAAATTTTCAGAGTTGGTGAGCACCATTATAGTGAATTCTTCTGAGAATAGACATGCATAATTGGAAATAAAGTGAAAAAGGCTAAGGGAAGGATGGCATGTTTGGAAAATCTCTGAATAAATCTATCAGATGGGTTAGAAACAGAGGGGTATAAACTATGTCTATAACAGATTATAGGAAGGATATAACAACTCATGACAAGAAGGATCTAATGACTGAATATTCTGTCATCACATCAACTAACATTATGTTCCTTATTTTGTAAAGAACAGAAATAAGAGAAAGTCTTATCTCTTTTGCATTAGTCTATATACTTCATGGTGCCAGTACTTTCATCTGGTCAAAACTGAGCCAATTACAATATAGTACAGTTGGCCCTCCATATTCACAGATTATGTATCCACTGATTCAACCAACTACAGCTTAAAAATATTTCCATGTATTTTAGTGTCCACAGGGGGTTCTGGAACCAAACTCTATCAGATACAGAGGGCCCACTGTAGTTCAGAATATCTATAAGCTGTAGAAATTCATGGTAAAACGTCAGCAAATAGGTTTTTTCATCCACTTAAAAAAAACTCCTCGACTCCCTTGTTACTGTCTTTAATAGTAACCTTAGCTGGTGAATGTCAGTGGAAATGGGGTCTCTGAGAAACAAGCTGGAAAAAAGAAAAAAAATTTATAAATAAGAGTTGGCATTGACATGCTCTGATTCTCAAGGTTGAAGTATGAAGCACTAATAGTTTAGCCCCTGAAAATTTAAGGGGCAGAGAAAGAAACCCAAGAAGAGACCAAAGAGGCAAAACAGAGCTGACAGCTTAGTAACCACAAACTGTTGCATGTCAGCTGGGGAAAAAATATGCAGATCTGAAAGGGAGATAAAGTTCAGAACGAAGTGTCCTTAAAGAGGGCATGGCTGGCAGGCAAGCACTCTACACAGGAGATCTGTTAAAGGTAAGGACCATTGTAGGTCCTTTTTGTTCATCTTGCAAAATCAGCAGAAAGCTATTCCTTACTCAGGTTCCTCTTACAGTTGTTATACCATTAGACTAGGCTGAGAATCCATCTAATACAGCAATTGATCAACAGCAGAGTTAGCAAAGCTTTTCAGCAGTTGTATTCAAGAAATACTGGATGTGATAACACATAACACATAGAAGACAAAATTCTGGTTTGTTATTGACAATTTGTGTATTCTTGTTCGTTTTCGCCTATCTCTTCCAATTAGCAAGCACAGCTAAAGTAGCCAGAAACTCACCAGGAACCAACAGTTGACCTTTATGTCCAAACTAGGCTTCCAAACTTTTCAGAACTCAAATGTTGCTTCCAAATATTCAAGAAACTCAAAGCCAGCTACACATTTTGCCTTCATCCTCTGTATGGTTAGGCAAATAAGTAACCAAGAGCCTTGGTTCAGATATACATTTGCTTCTTAGTCAGATTTGCCTGCTCTAGGCAGTAGCAAGAGAATGTGTACCACCACACTGATCATGCAGAGTAAACCAGGATCCTCCGGAATTTTAAATTTTGTCTTACAATGGAACATTGGCATTGTCTCTGAACAATACTTCTTTGCCTAATATCCATCAATAAGACTGTATTCCCTTGATCTTTTTTTTTTAAATCTAAGCTAGTAGCCACTACCAAAATTCCATACTGTGAATTTCATATAAATTTTGAAAAAAATATTACAAACTTGCATACTGGACTTTTTTTTTTAACCTTTTATTCTGAAACCAACATTTTGCCAGTAATCAGAGAATTTACCCTAAGTATTAGAAATTTTGCAGGTGTCTACAGGCTTAATTTCTGACTCTTACACTTAACTATTCAAATTCATACCCAACCACACATTTTAAACCTCTATTCCCATCCAGTTCCCATTAATTTCAATGTTTATTATTCTAAAACAATTTTCTCTCTTCCCTTGATGTTTTTCCTCCTAATTACTTCTCAAGATGTAACATAACTGCTGGGTGAAAGGCCTGTGCAGCTTGATAAATCTAGTTTGAGTACGCTCAAGATTTGAACAGAGACTACATAATCATGTATGTGTTCTGTTCTATGATGGAAGGAAGGTGGATAAAACTGCAGTTAATAACAAGAAGTTTCTTTGGTTAACTTCAAGATCCTTTTAATATGAAGTGGAATTAGAAGATGATATATCTGACTTTATGTCAAATTTACATTTAGAAAACGCAGTAAGGCTACCATTTTTGACATTTTTGTGTGCTTCTGAAAAAAAAGTCACCTTCACAATTAAAACTGCTGCCAGCTGTCCACATTTGCAGGTTTCATATTCATAGACTTGATTATCTGCAAATTTCTCCAACCTCTGCCTCCCCCACCTCAGACATTTCTTTTCCAGGGGAACCTGCCCTCTCAGTGGCTCCGGGATCAGGCTGTGCAGCCCTTTAAAAACTTGCCTCTGGTCCTCTTCCTCCCCCTCCACCACCATGACCAGTTGCCTGGCCAGCCAAGGACAGCTTACAACCCAAGTCCCAGCACCACAAACCCTCTTCCGTTGCCCTCCCGCATATCCAAGGAAGGAGATGGGTGTGAGAGAGAGGAAGTACGGTATATAGGGTCACCATTCCAACTCACCCCTTTCCTTCTCCTTCCCCTGGTCTGTTTTGAACCCTGGTGTTGTTCTTCTCGCCATGCTTCTGCTACCTTTACACACACACACACACACACACACACACACCTATTTTGATATTTGCTTTTTAAAATATTTTTTAACTTTTGTGGGGCCCTGCGCACCTAACCCTAGCAAATGTGAAGGTCTGACTGTATTTTGGATTACTGTGAAAAAATATTCAGTTGACTAGAACATTCATTTGTCTTTACAGTCTAATTTACAGCCAGCCTCTTATGAGAACATAATATGATTGTATGTAATCGTCATCATCATCATGATAAAAAAAAACCCTCCACCTTTCACAATAGCATAAAAATGTGCTGAAAAGAAAAGAAAGTAATTTTGAAATACTCGTAATGTAAGGATGGTGAATGTGTGGTGCGCCAAACATCAAATTGCTACTCCCATCATCCCTTACCATTGGCTAAGCTGGCTAAGACTATGAGAGCTGCAGTCTAACAACATCTCAAAGGTTGAACATTCCCAGACCCTATGCTACTATCACAATACATTTTGATTAATGCATTCTTCACAAGTAACTGGATTATAATTTTAAGGGTTTTTTTTAAATATTTAAAAGTATGAAGATCAATTATGCATATTCAGTGATACAATGTTTCTGATTTTCCCCTGCAGGCAGATTTAACAGATCTGTTGATAAACATTCTATAGGTCTACATATTCCTGCATGTTAGCTGAAATCATAAGGACACCTTCTGTCTAAAAGAAGAGCAGCAATATCCTAACAATATTTTTTAAACAAAGAACAACATAGAAATGGGTGAAAACTGTTCTTAAATGGGTGGCATGATTGGATCAATACAAGTCATTGCCCTCCCTCCAAAATCAGTTACAAAAGAAATGAGAAAGCAAGAGTTACAACTAAACTAATTTAATTCCTCAAAAGAGTGATTATACCATTCTTAAGCAATCCATCAGACATAATCAGGAGAGAGAATTTTTAATCTTACACTTTAAAAAAAGGAGTACATATGGAAGAAGCACTATAGGACATTGTATTTGTAAAACATGAGAACTGCTAATATACTATAATTGATCTGCATAGCTCTTTACAGAATAAAAACAAAAACAAATATATTTCCTAGGAGTCTTACAATCTAAAATAATCTGCACTAAAATTAATGGGGCATTCTCCACAAAATGGGTGGGATTCAGTCTATGCTGAATATTAAACTTCATATTAAAATCAATGGGACAAATACAGTAGGATAAATATATCTTAATCTGGAAACAAACCATTGTGTTAGGCATTGCCCTGTAAAACAGTAGTCAGCCTCTGATGCAACCTTGCGTGTATACCACTGGCAGAGGTCATAGTGAGGGATAGCCCTGGCCATTGTATATTCGTAGATAACCTTAAATGCAAATCACCAGTGTTTATACACGTCTGTTCAGAAGTAAGCACCATTTGGTTTAATTGTGCTTACTCTAGGGTAAATATATATAGGATAACAGCCAAATGCTTCAGATAGTTTGCCTGGTAAGCAGAAGAGAGAGGCAGACAGCAGAGACATCTTTGATTTATTTGCTGATTTGGATGCTATTTTAGCTTAGCAGTACTATCCATCCTTTTTCATGTTATAGCAAAAGCAGAATATTGATCATGCAGCCTGACTTTCCCAAGAATGATACAAAGAGACTACAGTATATCTGTGTTTATATAAGTTATCTACTGAAACTAGCAGTCACTTTACAGAAAGGGAGAAGTGTTCACTTTAGGATTACACTTATGGAGATTAAATATATTATTAAAATATGAGCAACCTATTTATCTACATATTTATAATGTCCCCAAAATCTGGTTCTAGCTCACAGTTTTCTATTAGAAAAACTATTTGTAATGCTTTTGTAGTTAGGAAAAAACAATTAACTAGTGAATTCTGTTGAGTGATTGTCAAGTACTGCCTCTTCAGCTTCAGGAGGACCTGCAGACTATAAAATTCTCCTGCTCAGATTAAGAGTAGGTTAGTTATGCAAACCACAGGTTGTAGAGCTTATATAGGGGTGGGAATGAGACCCTCCTGAAGCTGTTAGATTACAGATCTCAACAGCCCTTCCCAGGATAGCCAGTGGAGAGGAAATCTGGGGGGTGCATTTCAGCAGCATCTGGAGGGATGTACAGTCAGCCCATCCACATTTGCAGGTTTCTCTTTTGCAGATTTGATTATTCACGGATTATTTGCTGTCACCTCTGCCGCCTCCCTATGTCATTTTTAATAGGGACTGCGAACCTTGTGAGACTGAGAAACTGTGAATGAGGCTTGTAAGTCCCTTTTTACAGTGCCATTGGGCAGCAGTGGAGGTGGCAGTTAGCTCTACCAGCTACCCACTTCTGCCTTGTGAAGGAACTCTGATGCTTCAGAGGAATCTATGGTGGATTGAATACGGTGATCATACTTTTTTCTGTATTAAACAGTTTGGGAAGGCCTAGATTTATTAACTGTTTTCTACTTTCATGGGGGTCCTGTGCCCCTAACCCCAGTGAATGTGGAAGGATGACTGTACTTGGCCCACTGCTGAATTAGTAGGATGTGGTTTTATTCCTCATTCAGGAGAACAGAATGCTGCAGCTACGGAAGAAGGTTGCAGCTTTAGACAGGAGTTTTAAAAAAGGTGGTATCATTATTATCTCTGTTTATAACTCTCCTTTTCCCCCCTAAATGGGACTCAAGGTAGCTTACAGATTAAAATGATTACAATATAGTTAAAAGCATAGAAAAGGTCAATGTTAAAATAGAATTAAACTATTAAAAATATTAAAACAATTTTAAACGCGGACTTAATAGGGATAAACATTTTTTTAAAAAGTACAATTGAAATAATGCAGTACTCTTAAAAGCACTTTCCTTAAAATCTTTCAGATATAAAAGCATATTAGATTAAAAAAAAAAAAAGGGTTTTTCCTGCTGATAAAAGGACAGTAAGGAGGAGGCTGTTCTAGCCTCCCTAGCAAGCTAGTTCCAGAGCTTAGGGGCAGTCACTGAGAAGGCCCTTTTTCATGTCCCCACCAGCTATACCAGTGAAGATGGTGGGACTGAAAGAAGGGTTTCTTCTGAATGTCTTGGGAACTAGGTAATTTCCTACTGGGAGATAGGGTCTGTCAGCCTGGGCCTAAGCCATATAGGCCTTTATAGATTATAACCAGCACTTTGCATGGTGCCTGGAAACTGAAGATATTGGAGTAGGTGAGTTAGTGTACCCTCCGTATATGTGGGGGTTGTTCCAGGAACCCACATAAAACAAAGTGAATTTGCATCCTGTTATCTTCAATGGACATGATGTGTGCACACATTTGGTAGTGCAGCCTTGTGCCTGTTGCATCTTTTGATGATAATGGACATAACAGCTTGTGCAACCTCAAATTCATGTATGCTGAGGTCACACCACAAGAGAGTACACTGTTTATGATCCCTGTAAATAGCCCCAATTAACACTTTGGTTGCCAAAGCTCTTTGACATGCAGCCCTTTGTAGAACACATAATCCAAATGGGATGCAACAAAGACATGTGTCACCATGGCCAGATCAGTCATCTCCAAGTATGGGCACAACCTGTATATTAGCTTTGTGTGCAAAAGCACTCCTGGCACCACAAAAACCTGAGCTTCCAAATTCAAGGATGAGTCCAGGAATATATCCAGAATGTGAATCTGCATCTTCAGTGGGAGTGTAATCCCATTCAGCATGCTGAAGTCCCTGACCCACCTTTCAATTGACCAGGAGCACCTGCCTTATCTATTAATAGTTATTCCAAGTATTCTTATGCAAGACAACTGTATTCTGATTATCCTACAGTGTTTCAGTTCAACATGAGAGGGAACAAAATTGGGATCCAACAAGTGCCACAGGCAGATATTCCTATTAATAAGAGATCCTCCAGAAGTTGTATCAAAGAAGATTTGATACTCCTTTTTTACTCATTCAGATTTAAAGATGGAGATAAATCAAGGAGAATCCAAGATTAATCTAATTTCTCCAATTCTATTCATATTTCTAAGATTTTACTAGAGGTTGTATCTCTCCTTCTAAAGATTACCAACAATGCATTCTTCTGCCCTAGCATGGCATACTTAGTACAGATATTTTTGATGTGGTGTAAATAAGTCTAACAAAATGCATAACTTGTAATTAAGACATAAATCCCTCACAAAGAATAGCTAAGATTTGTAAATTGCAACAAGGGTATACATGAATCTATTATCTGTCTTTGCAACATACAATTTCACTTAGTTCTCATATGGAAGTGCCTGATACAAGAGAAATAGCAGAGTAAACTGGTTTCATATTAACTGTCTTCACATGGGCAACAGTAGAGTCTTGTTCCTGTAGTTATAGAAAACATTGTATTACAGCTCTTAAATGAAACATTTCTGCAGCATTTCCTTATAATCCACAAAGCAACTAAAATAAACTGTATGTGCTAGACACTACACTCCTATTTGGGGAGCACTGCACAAGATGATTAAAGCACTTGAAAGCATGTTGCTTTATTGGAACATTCCTTGAACTTATGATTTAATGATTTAATCATGTGCAGAGTAAACAGTGATAGTGATTTCCATTAGAAATTCTTCCTCCATCACTGGTATTATGTACAGTTAGTTTATATGTATCTTTTTGTACAGTTTTCCCCTAGAGAAAATACATGTACCTGATAGTATCAGTACAGCTGCTGCTTTTAAACTAGAAAGGTCTTCATGAAGCTGAGATGACCATGGTATTCCTGTTTATCTCTTCAGTCTTCCAGCCCAGATCGCAAATGTTCAGTGTAAAATACCTTCAGTATAGCTGGTGATATCCTTTATCAAACATAAAAAGAGAGAAATAAAAGCTGAGAGCAATCCAATGAGCCATGTAGTCTAGCTCCTGCTTGAAGACTGCTATACTGCTGGGACCTGTGTATGCTCCATACATGTGTTCTATCTGCTAAAATGGCTTCAAAGACTGTACTTTGATAGGTAGATGGGTTTTTTTCAGTTGAATGTCAAATAGTTGCACAAAACAAAATCAGACTCTTAACTGTTAGTGTATTAGTAGCACTTGCTTTTTTATTCAAAAGCTCAATTATCCTTATTCCTGTGTCAGGATGTACAGGACTGCAATTCTAATATATGCATAATCTAAAATTGAGATAGTTCAGACTGATGTATTCTGATTATATTTGAAACCACTCAGACTTATTCCTTCTCAGTATCTTCTTGGAAAACACCTCTCACTTCTTAAACATTTGTGTCTGCTTTTTCTATCAGTTTAATGTGTCCATCCCAACCCACCACAGCGTGAAAGACTCTGCAAACCATTGTTTAAGTCAGGGTGGGTAAAGTATGTCTTGGGACTGCATGCCTTTGTGCCTGCCAGCCTCAAGGCTGTTTGTGTCACATCTCATTTGCACATTTTCAGGCAAAAAGAGTGAAGAATTGCCTCTCCTGGAAGTTACCAGGAGTGGTGATTCACCTTCTAAAATGTGAAATGGACTTGTCACCTAGTTTTGTTCTGTTCATCTTTTGGTAGTCCTTAAAGCCTCTGTTGGCCACAGTCCTGCTGAAATGACCCATCCCAGTTTAATGATAATAAACATAGTTTTCATGTTTCCCCCTAGAGCTATAACCATATTTCTTGTAGCAAAACAACAAGAAGAACAAGTTTTGTGGCACCTTCAATTTAGTGTGGTGTAAGCTTTTGTGGACCAGTGCTTCCTTAATGCAAGGTTCACTTTCACATTGTCTCAGAAACTATGGGATGCAAAATTCACTATAAAGACTTAGTATTATACCAAATTCTTAAATCATAGAAGCTCAGAGGCAAAGATTGTATAGAACTGTCCGAGTTTTTTGCCCCATCTGTCTTCTTACATGGCTGTAGTTTACGCAATCACTGGATGCTATAATAAACCAATGTTTGGTCTGGTACTACTGTGTCAGAGTGCTGGTGGAATCTGATGGAATAAATGTATATAACAAACACAGGGAAGGTACCATGTTCTAGGGAAGCTTGGCCAGAAGTTTCCTGTCCTGCTAGTTTTCTGGGAGTGTGTTTCCCCCCGCAAAGCTGTACAGTCCAGCCACAAGTGTAGTACCCCAACTGCTATTTTTAAGAAGTAAACTGAAAATGTCCTGTTCTCGTTCTCTTTTATTGCTCTCTTCAAATTAGGCAGCACCATTTTGGAAATTGTGTGGTTATGTGCTTGTCAAAAACTATGAAGTTAGGGCACATTTAAAAGGCAGCTTTTAATTTGAAAAGCTTTTAAGGAATACTAGTTTAACATTTCATATAAATAGTATTTGGAAAAAACTTCAAGCTGTTGCAGCCCAGGGCCCCAATATTGTTAACAAGGCATATGACAGCAATGGCTTTTTAAGGGTGTGTTCTATATATATACAATATATTTAATTGTGCCTTTAAGAAATTATCCCCATATGCTCTAACACATCTAATCTCATGGGATTTTGCAGCTAAGTCAAGTCTCTTTAATAGTTGGACAGAAAACCACAGAAAATGGCTGGGTCTCTAATTAGTACTAGAAGGATTTCTAGACAGACCAGAAAAGAATTCTGCCTGAAACCCTGGAGAGTGGTTGCCACTCAGAATTGACAGTACCAGTCTCTAGATCAGAGCTTTCCAAACTTTTCATGCTGTTAAGACACTTTTTAGATATGCATCATTTCATGACACGGTAGTTGAGCAAGTGGAGGCAGCCCCTCCACCTGAGCCTGGCCTGCCACTGCTGCCGCCCTCACCAGGGTTTTTCTCGGCCTGGTGCAGCAGCGGGAGAGGCACCCCCCCCCGGGCCTGGCCCAGCACCACTGTCACACTTGCCGGGGTCTTCCTTGGCCTGGGACAGCTGTGGCAGTGGTGGGAGTAGCAACCCCTCCACCTGTGCCTGGCCTGCTGCCGCCCTTGCTGGGTTTACGTTCATATGACACACCTACACACTGCAGCCAACACACTAATGCAGAGCTTTTCAGACTGTGTGCCACAACACTTTAGTGTGTTAGCCGCATTGTGTAGGTGTCACACAAACATAACAGGTGGAGGGGCTGCCTTTCCCACCACCACCACTACTGCCCCAGGCCAATGAAGACCCCGGCGAGGGCAGTGGGGGGCCAGGCTTGAGTAGAGGGGCTGCCTCCACTTACTGAATTACTGTGTCACGAAATGACGTATGTCTATAGTGTGTCACCAACATGAAAAGTTTGGAAAGCTCTGCACTCACATGTTGTGCCACACTGCTCTAGATGGACCAGTGGCCTGACTCAATATAAAGAAGGTTCTTATGTTCTTAAGTTCTAGTCCATCTATTTAAAGAAAGAAGAGTGTAGGGAAATAGGCATTCAGTTTAGGAGCCATGGAGTTTTGAATAACTTTGTATAATACACTTTGTTCCTAGTTAATTCTATAGAATTATTTGATGTCACAGAGCTCTAGTAGAGCACAAAATGTCCAATGGGGGGGAGAGAATAAATGATGGTTTAGGGAGAATATAGGGGGCATGATGTTTCCACCATTTAACCCATTACCTGTAACAAATACAATTAAAAAAAAAAAGGACTCCCGAAGTGTCTGTGTGTCAACCCTCTCTCTGCTATAGCAGGGCGTCTCTGCCTTGCAGGGCTGTGACATCCCCACCGTGGTGCACTCTGCTGCCCTGTTGTGAGGAGATGTTCTTGGTCTCCCTCAGCGGCGGGGATGAAGGCCTTTTCCCCTCGGTGCCTCCTGTGCCTTCCTCCAAGCGGCAGTGACGGAGTCATCCCTGGCTCTCCTATTCCTTAGCCTGCCAGGGGCCACTCCTGACGGCGGGCCCCACCGATTGCCTGGCGCATCATAATGAAGGGGGCGACTCCCAGGCAGTGACGGCTGCCGCGAGGGAGCCCGGCGTGCCTTCCTGCCTTCCTTCCCGGGCAAAGGCAAGCGACGCCCGAGCTCTCCCGCTCCTTCGTGCCCGTTGCTCTCCGTGCCCGCGCCGCGCGCCCCCTTCTCCCGGCAGCGTCGTGCCCGCGCCTTTGCGCGATGCAGTGTGGGAATGGCTGTGGCGCTGGGGTTGGCTGAAAGAGGCGGCCAGTCGAGGTTTAATGTCCGCCATGTTGGCCGTGGCGTATTGAGCAGAGCCGGAGCGGCGGAGGAGAGAAATCGGCACCCCGAGCTAGCCGCGCCAGCCGGCGCTGCTGGGACCCGCCTCGGAGCGAGCCCCGCCCCGCCGCGGGAGCCCCGGTCCCTCCATGAGAGCGCTCGGCGGGGTCCGGCTCTCAGCTCGGAGCGCTCTCGCTGCCTCCCCCCTCCTTAGCCGGAGCAGCAGCAGCAGCCGCCATAGCAGTTGCAGCCGCCGCCGACGACTAACATGAGCAAACTGTCGTTTCGGGCCCGGGCGCTGGACGCGTCTAAGCCGCTTCCCGTCTTCCGCTGCGAGGACTTGCCCGACCTGGCCGAGTATGCCTCCATCAACCGTGCTGTGCCGCAGATGCCCACGGGCATGGAGAAGGAAGAGGAGTCGGTACGTGAGAGACCCCCTCCCATCCCTACTCCGGCCGGGCCCCGCCATCGCCCTGCACCCGGGCCCCCACCATCGCCTCTGCGCAAGCACAAAATGGCCGCCATTTTCTCCCCGCTTCCTCCCGCTTCCCCCCTCCCCGAGGGAGAGAGGGAGGGCGACGCTGAGCCCTAAAAGCCCCACCGGCTTCCCTCTGGGAGGCCTCCGCCGGGTTCCGTGTCGCTCTGGGCTCGAGTACCAAGGCCACCGGCCGGGCTCCTCTCAGCCCCCCGAAAGGCACAAAGGGCGTCACGTGACGCGGCGGCTGGCCGCCATTTTGTTGTGCCTCGAGTTGGGCTGGGCCTGGTGCAGCCCGCCGCCGCGAGAGCGCGGGTTGGAGGGCGAAGTTTCCCCACTTGGACGCTAGATGGCGTCTTTGTTTTGTAATAAACGGGGCCCGGGAGGATGTGTAGGGAAGTTGAGGCTGCCCATGTGCCGGCGGCGCGGCGTGTTTTTCTCGGCGAGAGTAGCTCGATCGGGGCTTGGTGCAAGACTTAACGACTCTTATCGGACAGTTTTCCAGCGGGAACTCTTGCGTTGATTGTCCCGGCCTCGCACCATAGCTTAGAGTCCTGAGCTCTGGATGTAGAAATAAACATCTCAAGTTCACATGGTTCAGATTTTGAGACTATAGCGCGGGAAAAGGTCTGCAAAGCAGGTTGCTGCCACGGAAGAGCTTTGGACTGCATGCCGTTTGTGATCTTAATGTCCAAATAAAAACTGATTTATTGATGTAGAAGAAGGATTCGTGTCACATTAGTCCGTAAACAACTGATTCACCCGTATTCGATTCCGGAAGCAGTAGTTAAAAATAAAGGATGCCTGAAGTATTTTATTTAACTGCTTTGAGTGAAAGTCACCATGTTTTCAAAATCTTAGAACGCTTGAGAATGATAGCTATGACTTGAACTCCGATATAGTAAAATCTGTACTTCAGGAGCCATGTCACTAATTTTTATTTGTTAAATCAAAGAATTTTTAATGCTTAATACAGTAAGGTGGGATTGCAGAGCAGGAGGAATTGTTTGAGTGTTGCTGTGCAAAACAAGTCTGGCCTTACAGGTTTCCTCCGTTTAGCATCTTGTTAAAGCATTGCTAACTTTGTATAAACTTCTTAACGTGGAGATTAAGTTCAGACTCTAAACTGCAGACAATCCTTTTTGTCTAAGAAGGAAATCTGTTTGGTATGTCTGAAAAGCATGCTTTGGATTTTTAAGTATAGCCTCTGCAGTGTGAGGAGAGAATGCAGTCTTAACAGTTCACTTAAATGACAGATTCTGAAGAGATGTAAATACATGTGAAAAAAGTTATAGGAAGTTCTACAATTCTAGTTAGTATCCTATAAAGTTCTGGTGAATGCATGGGGTTTGTCACTTTTTTTTTTAAAGAAAAGCTAGATCTCTTTAAGTACTCTTTTCTAGAGAAAATTCATAGGATGTGGATTCAAACATTATATCATAGCCTAGCTGAGTGAACATAACGTAACATCTTAGGAGTGTCATTTTAAAGATTGTATTGTGTCCCATCTATTTCATTTATATTTGTTTTAGTATGGAGATTGCTGATAAAATGCAAATTCCATTAAAGTAGTGAATATCAGTATGGTCTGAGATAGTGGTGCTAACACTTTAGTAGCAGTCTTGAAGCATCAGCCTTAACTTAAGAAGGAATAGCGTTTCCTTCTAAATAAAGGTGCATAGGATCAAACTGGAGAGAAGTAATAAGATCTGTGTTTTTATCCTGGTTGAGCCCCAGTGTCCTGTGACTAATATTTATGAAATTCACTTTCCCTACATTGTGGTCTTGTGTATTCTATGTGTTAAATTTGTGAACTTTCACCTGCATGGTTAGGTATTTCTGAGCAAGAGAGGATTAGGAAGTCACTAGATTTTTGATCTAAGTGGCAAAAATGACCATACTAAGAATGGAATCCCTTTAAATATCCTAAAGGCACCAGAGCCCATCCGATTGTGGAAACTAAGCAAGGTTAGTCCTGGTTAGTACTTGGATGAGAGAACACCGATGTATACTGGTCCTGTTGACTGTATTTCAGAAGAATCAATCAGCAAAACTACCTTTGAATGTTTTTTACCAAAGAAAACCCTATGAAATTCAAGAGGTCGCACACACAGGGAAGTAAAATCTACTGAGTTCAATAGGAGTTACAGTACTCCTGTCCGGATGACATGAGATTGAAACCTCAATTGACAAGATGTGCAGAGGAGAATGAGGCTCTGTGTAAACTGGTGTTTTGTATATTAGCCAAAACAAAGAAAAACTGATATAAAGTATGAGAGAGAGAGAGACTGATAATCACCAAGAAGGGAAATATATAAGTTTAGAAAAATTTTGGTACAGTTTTTATTGTTCTGATAGTTGACACATAAAAGAGATGAATGTGAGACAGTTACAGATTCTGTAGTGACTGCTTCTTATATGATGCTGTGTAATAAGTGCCTTGAGAAGTTGCTACTACTTCTAAAAACAGAGTTGGGGGATGTATGGTCCTCCAGATGTTGTTGGATTGCTTTTCCTGTAATACCTCACCACTGGGTACGTTGATTAGGACCAATAGAGGATGCAGTCCAACAAGTGAAAGTTCATGAGTTCTTCTGCAACTGTTTTCTGCAACTGTTCGTGAAAAAGTGCTCAAGTGGGATTGTTACGGAGTAAGTAGTGGTCCATAATGACTGCCCAGGTACTTGGAGAGTATGGAATATACTGTTCAGTCAGATCAGAATAGTTCAGGTAAGAAAGAGATTTGTTAAAAATGAAAGTTTATTAAATAGCATAGAATGTCGGTATGACCTAGTGGCATAATCTCTGGGATTTAGAGAAGTAAAACTGCCAAGTGTTCATATCGTAGCACCGTTTGAATGACATTGAACGTGCACATTCTAATGCAACTTTTCTATAGCAGTATTAATAAGCTAAGCAACTAATGGCAGTATACAAATAGAACTTTTAATGTATGCCCCATCTCCTAAGAGGAGTATTCCTGTTCAGGATTCCAGACAGCCTGGAACAGGAGTTTATAGTTTTGTGTCATCTAGGTATGGGAATTTCTTGAGTAAGAAGGGCATAGAAATTCTGTTGGATACAGTAGCTTCAATGGTCTGACTACCCCGAACTTGATCGTATAGGTATAGGTAGGGAGTATTCAGGACTGATAACCAAGACATCAGTCTATAATGCAGGGAAGCACTCTAGTATACTCTTCTGTAGAATGCTTACTAGAACCATGTCAGGATCTTGAGTAAGACAATGTCTTCTCTCTTGCTCTTGTGTGCCTTCAGGGAAACATTTTCAAAACTGACATTCTAACATTTATGTTTACACAAAATGGTGTAGCTTATTGTTTCTTACTTTGTATGAACAGAGTCCTGATATGCTTAGCTTGATCAGTCTTCCTTGAGTATGAGCGAATAAAACTAACCAGGAAATAATAGCTTATTTTAACACCTGAACATGATTTTTGTTTACTCCAGAGTGAACTGGAATCAGTGTTTATAGCTAGGAGGTTATCTTTTAGGGAGCAAGCAGGCTAGCTACACCAATGCATTGTGTAACAAACAATGTTCATTGTGTTCATTGTGACAAACAACTTGAGCTTTACTGTTTAGAATTGTGCCTTATTGTTATGCATGAATATGGCACTGGTGTCTCAAGTACTCAGATGCATACTTTTCATGACTTTTGCTTTCTTTAGACTGTTTTTCTTCTGTAGCAGGGATGAGAAGTATGTGGCTACTCAGATGTTGCTAACTGTAGACCCCATCATCCGTCACCATTGGCTGAGTTGGCTAGGAGTGATGGGAACTGCAGCAGAACAAAACCTGAAGGACCACATTCTTCCCTTTCAGTGTGTTATAGGCTTAGCTGCCATTAGCATTCTGTACACTTAAAGATTTGAATAAAGTATGTAGTTGGCTGCATTTTGAGATGCGTTTTTTTGTTTAGTTTATAAACTTGCAGGCTTCTGTATACTCCCTTGGTGGCTTCTGCAGCCTTTATATTTGGGTATACCTGTTCTTGACAAATTGGTAGATAGTCAGTTGACTATTTGAGGGAGAGATCTGACTTTAAGTTGATTGATCTTTCAATCTTGCATTTAAGTCTAATTTTTGAATGCAGTTCAGCCAATAGGTATCCCAAATCTGTTATTATACATACAGCTCCATATTCAGTTCGTCCCCATAATGAGTTTTTAAAACTGGCTTAACTTTTGATGAGAATAGCCAGTTAGCCACCTATTCATTTTGTCCAGATAAAATATTTGTACCTTAATGTTAACAGAATTGATGCCAAAGAATTAAATCAGGTGAGGGCTGAAAGTGAGAAAAGCTTATGTTAATTTTACGGGAGTAATGTGTTTGTATATGTCCCTTCAGGTCATTTTGTTGACTCATAGATAGCAGAGATCAAATGTCTTTATTTGTCAGTATTAATCTAAATTGATGTGTAGAAAAAATGATACTTGTTATCAAGTTCCTACTTTGTTAGGAGTTTTGTTTCCCATTTTGCTAGGATTCTGGATTTCTTTTGAGTGCATCAGAAGATGCATATATGTGATGGAATATTACAATCTCAAGAACTACTTGACCATGTAGAAAGAAGCTCTGGCTGAATTGCTTGAGACTCCTGTATTTCTGTTGTGGACTTCATGTAACTTCATGTAACTTCATTTGTAGTTCTGAAAAAAGGAGCACTAGTAACATAGCTGTAATTGTTTTTGCCCCAGTAGCAAAGTTATTACCTATCTGTTTTAAGATAAGCATGGCAGCAGGGTTCCTTAATCTCCCATGCCTCTATCTGTATGTTGTCTTTATTTTTCTTAGCATTAATACTTTCCACGAGCTCTATTCCAATTCTGCACATGAATTGGTCTATACAGCTGTTTTTGGAACAGTAAGCATCAGCAATTGGTTTCTTGTCTTGTTGTAGTCAAGATTTCCCTTGAAACAAGTTACTAATTAGTGCTTGAGTTTGGAGAGGAGGGTTCTCCCTCATAGTTTGTTATTATTCTTAGCTACTATTTTTTAGAAGGCTGTGAAGAGTATGATATGGCTAAAACGGGTAGAAGTGAGGGCCTGGTGTTTTGGAAATCATTAAGGAAGGCATTTTCTGCTGTAGTTCATCAGGCAGTGGTACTGATGAACTTAAGTCACAACAATTGTAAAAGCAAATCTCAATGAAACTCATGATTTAAACAGTTAGTGTTTCTCACAGCTTGGAAGACTATGTTCCAAAGATGTCTGAATGTTTTTTTAATAACACATTTGAAGAATAAATAATTGAACCTTGAGTTTGTGAATTTAATTGTGGTAGAATTTGATGTATTAACTTGTTTGCATATATCATTGGCAATTGTCAGAACTGATGTGTTTTGACAGTCATGCAGATGAGAGAAAAACTATTTTCCCCTCTGACATGTGGAGGAGTTAGTTGTGCTTTCCAGATTTTTCACATCACTTCCTTTGAGCTTCACAGTATGTGCTTATAATGTTTTCAGAAGTTACTATATTGGATTATTAATCTGCACATGATCTCTGTGTGATGTGCGCTAACATCTAATATTGATATGTGAAAGTTGTAGAGGTCAGTACATCAAATCTTGGTTATGTGTCAACCTTTTTTTTTTAATTCCAGACAGTTCTATCTTGTTTTGCAAGGTTGCTTAACATTCCAAGTTCCATAGTCAAGGATAAATTAGCCCTATACTACTCAGATCCAGGCGCTTTGAAGGGCTGTATCTCCCTACAGAGCCTGTTTGAACTCTTAAGATCTTTCAGAAAGGCTCTTCTCTCTGCCCCAGTACCTTCCCAGGCACATTTGGAAACAAGAGAATTGGCCTTCTTGGTGGTTGCTTTCCAGACTTTGGAACTCCCTTTCTAGGGAACCCAGGATGGCTCCCTCCTTGCTCTCTTTCTCCTGACAAATGAAAATCTGTTTATTCTGCTGGGCTTTTAGGAATTGGCTGTGATGGTCCTTTAATAATACACTTTTTGTTGATTTTTTAATATTTGGTCTTTTAATGGTTTTTAGAGGTTTTAGCTCTGTATGTGGTGTAATTGTTTTTAAAATAATGTGTGTGTTTACTGTATGTTAATAATCTGTACTGGTTTAATTAATTTATAGACTGGCTTGAATCCTCAGTATTGGGAGGGAAGTGGACTATAAATGAGTAAAATGGTCATCATGATGATCTTGAAAAACTGAAAGAATCAACAACGGCATATTAAAATACTCTTATCCATGAACTCACAAAAGCCAAATGTACTGTATTTCTTTCACTGACCAAATATTTCCTGAAATAAAGGGCTTTACCACATGCTAAAGGTCTGATCTCCAAGATAAGATCTCCCAGTTTGTGTTGAGGTGTAAAATTTCACGCAGCTCATCAGTGTGTGTCAAAAATTTGGTTGATATCGATTGTAGTCAGCATATTATGTTTAAAAACACTGCTATTTCTGTAAGGAAGCTATTATGTGTTGTTTAACTTCAGGTATATGGACCTCAGATTATAGACCACTTCTTTCTGTGTGAAAATGTATTGTTTAATCTGCCTTGTTTGTGGGTTGATTTTTCCATCCTATGAAGGAAGCCCAGGTATGCTTGAATACAGATTGTCAATTAGGAGATTGATTTTCCCCAGTTTTCTCCTAAATATAAAGAGCAGGCATGTTGTTTCAGGATTTGAGTATTAAAAGGGAATGGATAAAAATTTTGTTCTTTCACTTAAAATCAATGTACATCTCTCAAACTCAAACACAGAACTGGGTGTTATTGTTTTTTTGTTTTGTTTTGGACATAAGTTTCTGAGCTTGTCATGCATTCCACAAAAGAGAAAGAAGTTTGATAACATGGATATATTTGACAAATACAGAGTAGGGTTCTGAAATGTGCACAGTTGTGTTTAATAAATGTGTGTGTGCGTGTGTGTGTGTGTATACACACACACACACACACAGAGATATTATTCCTGAAACTTAAATACGTAGAAAATACAAATTTCTGTTTCGTGAGAGGGTCTCATAGAGACCTGGGCTATAACAAGCTTGGCACTAGGACAATTGATTATTAAATTAAGATTATCAGGACTTGGGACTGGTGGATCAGTCTGTACTTATGGAACTAGTGATGGCTTGCTATAACCAGTGGTTTGCACAAAAGATTGCTCCTAGAAATAAACTGAAAGCATAATTAATTAGTTTGATATTTGTGTTATGTTGGAAAAAGAAAATGATTGTTTTGATATAATTAGAGGAGTGGCATATATGGTTTATTCCAGAAGATCTCTCCAAATTGCAGGATGGTTGGAGCTTGATTCTCTCAGTGGTAGATTTTGATGATTTAGGTTTTGTCAAGTTGGCTTTGACTTATGGTGACCCTGTGAATGAGGGATCTCCAAGTCATGCTGTTGTCAACTTCTCTAGTAGGGGAATGCGGTCTTCTTCTTTTCCTACTGTCTTCTTCCTTACCAAGCATTACTGTCTTTTCTAGTGAGTCACGATATGTCCAGAGTATGACAGTCTCATTTAGTCATCTTGGCTTCTAAGGAGAATTCAGGCTTGATTGGTTCTAGGACCCATTATGTTTGTCTTTTTGGTAGGTGATATCCTCAGAACTCTCCTCCAGCACCTTGTTTCAAAAGAATTGATTTTTATCTTCTCAGCTCCTTCGTTGTCCAACTTATACAACCTTACATAGAAAATGGAAATAGACATCAGGGACAGTCCTGACTTTAGTGTTCAATGGTGTATCTTTATGTTTCAAGACCTTGTCTAGTTCTTTCATAGCTCCCCTTCAGAGTGCTAGTCTTTTTCTGATTTCTAGGCTGCAGTCTCCATTCTGATTAATAACTGAGCCAAGCTGTGGAAAATCTTGAGCTATTTCAGTGTCTTCATTGTCTGTTTTAAAGTGGTCACTATTTTCTTTTCTTAATGTTCAGTTGTAAACCTGCCTTTGCATTTTCTTCCATGACTTTCTTTAGCAATTGTTCTAAGTCTTTGCTGTTTTCTGCTACTAGTATGGTGTAATCTGCATGTCTTAAACTGTTGGTGTTCCTTCTTCCCTTTTCATGGTTCCTTCAAGTTTAATCCTGCTTTAGATATGATACGCTCAGCACACAAGTTAAAAAGATTGAGTGATTAAATGTAGCTTTGCCTGACCCCCCTTGCCAATTGGAAACCATTCCATAGCTCTGTGTTCTGTCCTGAGGGTAGTTTCTTACTGTGAGCGCAGATTACTTGTTGGAATAATCAAAAGTTGTGGCAGACACATTTCTGTAAAAGCAATCTATAGTTTTTCACTATCTGCACAATCAAAGACTTTGCTATAGTCTATAAAGCACAGACTGATATTCTTCTGAAATTCTTTAGTGTACTCCCATTATCAAGTGTATGTTTGCAATATAATCTCTAGTCCCTCTTCCTTTCCTTGGACAGCCGACATTTCTCTCTCCGTATATGGTAAAAGTCGTACAATTTTGAGCGTCAGTTTGCCTGCATGGGAGATTAATGCGGTCCTGTGAGTACTGTAATCCCTGGTGTCATCATTCTTGAAAATGGGAATGCATATTGAGTATATTCAATCCATGGGGCGTTCTTTTGTTTTCCATATTTGTTGACAGGTTTAACTTAGTGCTGGAGTAGATTCTGTCTCTTTAACTTGGAGCTGCTCTATTGTTATGCCATGTGACCTTGGTGATTTGTTTCTCCAAAGTGCTCTGAATGAAGCTTCCATTTCACTTTCTAAGGTTGTAGATTCATTTTCAAATGGTTCTTCCTTGAATGAATCTGTCATTCTTTAACGTCTTTTATATCATTTTTCAGTGTATTGTTTCAATTGGCTTTTTATTTCTACTTCGTCATGTAATGTGTTAGCTTGCTGGTCGTAGAGCATCCCCACTCTTGGTTTAAATTTCCCTTTGATTTCTTGGATCTTGTGGAAGAGATGCCTTGCTCTTTTGTTGTCATTTTCTCTTTGTCTGCACTAATTATTCAACTGATTATTCAGTTATTAATTGATTATTATCTCTTCATCCATGCACACAAGTTGCTGAACAGTTGCTTTCAGGTTTCTGATTCTATTTCTGTCACCCTTCACTTTGCTTCTCATCTGTCCTTAACTGCTTGGAGAGTTTCATCTGTCATCCATTTATGCTTCTGTTTCTTTTTGGCTGCAGATAGTTTCTTTTTGCATTCCTTCCTCACAGTATCCCTGGCTTCTTCCAGGTGATATCCATGTATACAGTTGCTTCTTTGATTGCATGAAGGATGTGTGGTGAGCAAACTGTTGCACTCACAGAACTCAGTTATTTGCTCTCCTGCGTCATTTCTTCATCCTAGGCCAAATTTTCCAACAGTCTTTGGTTCTGCTGTTTTTCCTAGTTTGGTATTCCAGTTGCCAGTGATTGTCAGCATGCCCTGTTTTAGTGTGTGATCAATTTCCTCCTAGTACAAAATCTTTCAATTTCTTCTTTTTTGCCTCTGTAATAGGAACATAAATTTGGATTGTGGTTATATTATTGGGTTTTTCTTGAAAACTTATATTATTACAGTCAAACATTGCATTGTATCCTATTATATTATATGTAATGTTTGCCACATCTTTTTCTCACTGTTAATGCCACCCAATTCCTTTTTAGTTTTTCACTTCCTAAATAAAACACTGTCTAATTATGTGACTGAAAATGTCCCATTCCTGTCCATTTTAACCTACTCATTGCAATTTTTATATGTTCCTTTTCTTGTTTTACAATGTCTAGCTTCCACTGATTCATGCTTTTCACATTCCATGTTACTATAATATATGATGTGCAGCCTTTCACTTCCAAGATGATTAAGACTGCATGTCATTTAAAGACCACATGTCATTTTAAGTTTTCATTCCTAATTAAATGTTCCTTATAGTAGGCTTGTTCTGTTGAAGATAACAAAAGCAATTCTGATTTGTGTGACCTAACATAAAGATGGTTAATCAGTGGATTTCATTGGACTGGACAAGTGGGGAGCCTTTCATCACAGACGTGCCACTTTCTGGAAAGTCAGGGAAATGGACATTAGGTCAGAGGAAGTCAGGAAGTAATGTTTAAGATATGTTTGTGTAGCTGTTCTTCATGTGGGGTTGCTTCAAGAGAACAGTCTGCATTTGTGGAAGTTGTAGGAGGAAGATAGCAGAATAGAAGTGCAATGTAGCACTGCATAATCAAAAATTAAAAATTGTTTGTTAATAGTACAAAGGATAAAACAAAGTTGTAAGTAGTAGTATTTTATCCTGTAGAAGCTGGCTGGCTGCTTGTAACTAGATAGTTTGAGTCTGCAAACAAATTGAATTCAATTGATTTTAGTATGGTACTGTTTTGAGTGGATCAGCTGATCAAAATATACATTGTGGCAGGTTGAGATTACAGTGACACCTCAACTTTTGCAATGGTTTGGGTCACAGGAGCCTTGCGAAAGTCAGAAAACCACAAATAACCCCCCCTAAGTGAGTGCTCCCCCTCCCATTCGCTTCTGGAACTTGCCCTTCTCTTGCCTTTTGCCAGGGTGCGCATGCCTTCCTTCTCCATGCACGGGGCTCCCTCATCATTTGCTTACCTTTTGCCCAGGCAAAAGGCAAGCCAATGGGAGGGGGCAGCCCCATGCGCCTTTCTTCTCTGCATGTGTACCTCCCTCCCTCCCTTTCCTTGTCTTTTGCCTAGGTGCATGGAAGGAAGCTACAGCTCACCTAGGGCAAAAGGCAAGGGGATGTGAGGGGGAGAATGGGGAGCAAGCAGATACCTCACAAATCAAATTCCTGAAGGTCAAACCTGTGAGTGCAAAAGGAGGACTGTAGTAGCTACAATGACCCATTTTCATGTACCGTGTATATTCGCGTATAGGACGACTTTTTTACCCCCAAAAAACTTTTCAAAAGTGGGGGGGTTGTATTATACGCTGGATGCTTCCCCACGCCTGGAAAGGAGCTCCACCGCCGCTGCCATTCCTGCCCCCCAGCTTCCCCCGCCCGGGAAAGAAGCTCCGCCGCCGTTCCTTCCCCCCCGAGCTTCCCCCCCCCCAGAAAAGAAGCTCCGCCGCTGTTCCTCCCCCCAGCTTCCCCCGCCCGGGAAAGAAGCTCCGCCGCCGTTCCTTCCCCCCCCGAGCTTCCCCCACCCAGAAAAGAAGCTCCGCCGCTGTTCCTCCCCCCAGCTTCCCCCGCCCGGGAAAGAAGCTCCGCCGCCGTTCCTTCCCCCCCGAGCTTCCCCCGCCCGGGAAAGAAGCTCCGCCGCCGTTCCTTCCCCCCGAGCTTCCCCCCCCAGAAAGAAGCTCCGCCGCTGTTCCTCCCCCCAGCTTCCCCCGCCCGGGAAAGAAGCTCCGCCGCCGTTCCTTCCCCCCCGAGCTTCCCCCACCCAGAAAAGAAGCTCCGCCGCTGTTCCTCCCCCCAGCTTCCCCCGCCCGGGAAAGAAGCTCCGCCGCCGTTCCTTCCCCCCCGAGCTTCCCCACCCAGAAAAGAAGCTCCGCCGCTGTTCCTCCCCCCAGCTTCCCCCGCCCGGGAAAGAAGCTCCGCCGCCGTTCCTTCCCCCCGAGCTTCCCCCCCAGAAAAGAAGCTCCGCCGCTGTTCCTCCCCCCCCGAGCTTCCCCCGCCTGGAAAAGAAGCTCGGCCACCGTCTCCTCCCCCCCAGCTTCCCCCGCCCGGAAAAGAAGCTTGGCCACCGTTCCTCCCCCCCCAGCTTCCCCCGCCAAAGGAGCTCCGCCACCGCCAAGGTGAGGGTTCTTGGTCCCACCTTTGTAAAGTCCTCCTCCAGCCATGTGCTCTGCTCCCTTCTCCTTGATACTCTCGCCGGCTGCCCAGGTGAGGGTTTTCAGTCCCACCTTTGTAAAGTCCCCATCCAGCCATGTGCTTTGCTCCCTTCTTGATACTCTTTATTTGGTGCTTGTCCAAATTTTATATGGGTTTTGCCCCATTCCAAGAGAGTGAAATGCGTTTCCTGAGGCTTAGGTTGCTGCCGAGTCCCCCACCCCCGGCCCGCCAGATGCTTGCAGGCTCACTGGGGAGGGTGGGCCCCGGCTCCAACTCTGAGGAGGCTGCCGCCCCTCCTCCCATGTTTCAGGAAGTTTCAGCAACATTCCAGCAGCTGCTGGAGAAAACTGCCCAGAAAAACATGCCTCTTTCACCTGTCTGGCCCGTCCTTGGTAATAGGATACAGGGGTGGGCCAGACAGGTGAAAGAGGCATGTTTGGAGACAGGGAGGGCTGGGCAAGCAGGAAGAGCTGACCTATCGAAGCAGGCTTTGTAACACAACCTGCCAATCACCTGTAAAGGTACATGGCTTGCCATGATTGGCTGGTTGTTGTATACTGGGTACCACATTCAGTTCAGCATCAGTATCTGTACCTGTTCTACTACGGTGATGTCCAACAGTCAAAACCCCATCATGGCTCTACCAGCAAGAAGAAAGAAATATGAAGCCAGTTTCAAGCTTAAAGTTGTAAAGTTTGCCATGGAACATAACAACTGCACTGCTGCAAGACAATATGGAGTAACAGAAAAGATGGTTCGGGACTGGAAAGCAAATGAAAAAGCATTGAAGAGTATGCCAAGGGGTAAGTGTGCATTAAGAAGGGGCACCCCACATTGGCCAGAACTTGAAAAACATGTAGCAGACATGGTGCATGAGCATCGCCAAAATGGTTATGTAGTGACACGGAATACAATACGTTTGTTTGCACTTCAGTGGGCCAAATCTAACCCAGATCACAGCAACGGGTTTAAGGCCACTGCATCCTGGTGTACTAGATTCATGGGAAGGCATAATCTGGTACTGAGGCAAAAGACAAAAATTGCCCAAAAATTACCTGCAATCTTGAGAGCAAAGTAACAAGTTTCCATCGATACATAATACAACAGCGCACTAAACATGGCTATGCGTTAAGTAGTATTGGAAATATGGATGAAACTCCAATGAATTTTGACATGGTGGGAAATCAGACTGTCGATCAAAAAGGTGAAAAAACAATTTTAATTAAAACAACAGGACATGAGAAGTCCAGTTTTACAGTGGTACTAGCATGCACAGCTGATGGCACCAAACTGAGACCAATGATTATTTTTAAAAGAAAAACAATGCCGAAACTCAAGTTCCCTGATGGTTGTTTTGTACATGTGAATGCAAAAGGATGGATGGATGAGGAAGGGGTAAAGTTATGGCTTGATAATGTATGGAGCAGGCGACCCGGTGGACTTATTCAAAAACGTAGTCTACTGGTGTGGGATATGTTCAGGGCTCATTTAACTCCCAGCACCAAGCAAAGACTTGCTAGACTGAAAACAGATGCGGCAGTTATTCCTGCAGGATTGACATCGTTGGTACAGCCACTGGATGTGTGCCTAAACAAGCCATTTAAAGATCGCATTCGAGAACAGTGGAATGAATGGATGGTTAGCGGCGAAAAGTCATTCACAAAAGGAGGAAACATGCGTGCTCCACAGCTGGATGTTTTGTGCAAGTTTGTCATAAAAGCCTGGAATGATATTGATGCAGAAACAGTAATCAAGTCTTTCAAGAAGTGTGGCATATCAAATGCGTTGGATGGTACGGAGGACGACTACTTGTGGGAAGATGAAGAGGAAGCCCAAGCTGAGACCACACCATCTGATACGGAAGTCAATCCATACGATGACTGCCTTACAAATGTATCACAAGATCTCATTGATGTACTTATGACATCAGATGACGAACAGGAGGATTTTGAAGGCTTTTAAAGGGAAACTGTCATGCTAGCATTGCTCTCTCTCTCTTGTTTGTTATCTTCCTCCTATCCTCATCAGTTCCAGTTTGGTTGACAGCTTAGAAAACAAGCAGCATGGCAGCTCCCATGGGTTTATTGTCTTGTCCTTCTTTTAAGCTATAGAGTGAATTAGGAAAATTTTAATCCACTTGCACTGTTTTATGTTTACATGTTTGATGACAAACAGCCTTATGTTTATAAGTGACAGTTTTCCTACTGAGTACCTGCATGTCATAAGCATTTGAATTAAAATTACCATATTGAAATCAAATCTGATGTTTTTTTAATTTTTATTTGGTGTGGGTTGGAAGAGGGGTGGTCTTATACGGCGAGTATATCCTAAACTCTATATTTTTACTGGAAAAGTTGGGGGGTCGTCTTATACGCCAGTCGTCCTATACGCGAGTATATACGGTAGTTTTGGGGCACAGAACCCTTCCAAAAGTGGAAAAAAATGAGAATATCTCCCTCCCATGATCTCCCTCTCATTTCATTCTGGGGCTGGTCCCTCCTGTTCCTTTGCCTTTTGCCTGGCAGGCAAGCCTTTCTTCTTCATGTTGGGCAAAAGACAGTGGGATGGGGGAGCTCCGGAGGGCAAAAGGAAGGTGCATGTGTGCCCCTCTCCATTGCCTTGCCTTTTGCCTCAGCAAAAGTGGTAGAGGCAAGGAAATGGGAAGGGGAGCTTCAGAGTGGAGAAGGATGGGTGTGCATGCCTTCCCTTCCCCTGTTCCCTTGCCTTTTGCCTGGGCATACTTGCCTTTCTTCTCACCTGGCAAAATGCAAGGGAATGGATGGAGGAGAATGAGAGGGGGGAAGGAATGTGTGCACCTTGCAGATAATCAATGTGCGAAAGTCAAACCCATGAATGTGGAGTGAGGACTGGTGTCATTATTCCTTCTAGCTAGTTGTAAAGTCTGCTGTTGTACTCTCAACAATAAAAATGAGTTTGGTCTAGTTACACATTATACACAGAATTATGATAATAAAAGAAAGTCTGGTTTTGTATTTTGTATAACAAGAGTTTAGACTCATTTAGCATAAAGATATTTCTGCCTCTACAAAAGTAAATTACAGCTTTAAAACACATGACAGATCTCAATATTCATGTTCAAATATTCAAGGTTAGGCAACTGTGGGAGGCTGGGGGTCTACATTAGTTGCCCCCCCTGCAAGAGACTAGATGGGCTGCATCTCCCCAACACTAATTTGCTTTCTTTTCAATTCATGTTTTTAAATGACTCACAGATCTCCCAAACATGACAGAAATACCCTATACTCACTAGAGGGCCTTTGGCCATTTTAGGACAAGACTTTACCTCAAGGAGACCTGGCTGTCACAGAATGACCTTGAGAACTTCTATTTTGCCTGACCCTAGTTTAGAGATTCCTTTATTGAAATTTCCATCTTAATGTAGTACAGTTTCAACACCAATATATATTTTTTTTCAGTTAACAGACAGTGTTTAGAAAGCTCATATTAAACCTTCTACCTTGAAAAAAATGGATTTCTAGTTTTAAAATATTCTAAGTAAATTGTGGCCAGTGGGTTGCATATGATCTCTAAACTGTTTTGGGTTTCTCAAAGATCCTTGCAACTCTACTGTGTCCCAAAATTGAGGGTTTAAAAAAATGCCTTATAGCATTCTGAAGAGATGTTGTGGGTCAGTATACTGAATTTTTAGGCATGTAAGTCACACTTCCTGTTTGTGGATGGTAAAGATCCATTTTACTGGTAAACAGTCAAAACATGAAGTAAAATTACTCACAAAGGGCAAACAATCTTAGCCATTTGGGGACAAAAAATTATTTTCAGACTCTTACATTGAGGGGGGTGGTTGTGAAGTAATATGGGAGATATAGCCTTCTAAAGTCACATGAAATGGTAGTGTAGCTTCCCTTGCCCCTGGAAATTGCTCTCTCTTTTATTTAATGTAAATGCAGTAAGATTCCTGGTATCCATTAAACTGGTATCCTCAGTTTCACTTACCCATAATCTGTTCTAGGGCCACAGCTGCCACCACTGGCCAGAGTCCTTGCTCTGTGCATCTGGGCCTCCCTGCAGCTCTCAGCTGTGGAAGGCTTGCAAATCCCCTCCAGGAAGACAAGTAGGCAGAAAGGAAGAGCTGGATCATGGAACTGCCTCCCTTCCTTGCCACCTCACTCTGCCTGGGGATCAAAACATAGCATTTGATATTAAATGCATTTTTCACCATCCATGGAAAGTCTGGAAATATATTCCCTGCAGGTATGGGGACCTGCTATATAACCTTTTTTTAATAGAATAAGGGCAAGTGACAAAATTGGTCACCGAAGTGGGGAAATTAGATTAACAACCTTGCACGAGTTGTTATTTCCTGAATTTCTTCAGTGTTTGGAAAATCACATTGATAAATGTAAAGCATTTTGTTGGTATAACAACTGTTAAAAATGTCCTTTTAAAAAGACTTGTTGGAAGTTATAGAACAAAAATAAATGACTTGGTTGACTTGAATCTGAGCAGACACCATCTTAAAAGAGGTACTTTTCCTGAATAGCAGCTATTTGACCAGATGGTGTAAGGTATTCCATGAATTAGTCCTTTGAACTTACATTTGTAGAGATCAGCTGTCAGTTATTTTTTTCTCATGTAAACAGCACTCTGCAATTTTTCAAAATAAAGTTTGATAAAATGCTTAATCTAAATCTTT
The DNA here is from genome assembly GCA_948474755.1 of Ctenosaura bakeri. NCBI lineage: Eukaryota > Metazoa > Chordata > Lepidosauria > Squamata > Iguanidae > Ctenosaura > Ctenosaura bakeri. The sequence goes on along the minus strand of CAOLHI010003659.1, from coordinate 99,037 downwards.
TCAGAGTTTTTCTGCCCATAAAGTATTGGCATTTCTCTTACAACTCTAAAAAAATTTTTAACCTTATTTTAGTTATATATTCCAAAATGGCTGACAAACATCATTAAAGCAAATAAAAAATTATTAAACATTAAAACAATTATAAAACATTAAAATCATCACAGTGTGTATCAAAATAGTTTAAAAATATGTTTTGAAGATAGGTGCTTTCACTCCTTCATAAAAATAGCAAGAGTAGGAACATCATAGCTCTAAGGAGAATGCATTCTATCATCAGAGCAATATAATTGGGCTTCCATGGGTATTGGTATTTTCAAGAAGGCCTCTCCTGAAGATCTTAATATCCAGACAGGTTTATAATGAGAAAGTCCAGCCCTTAAATTGACAGGTTATTTAGAGGTTTAAAAGTTAAAACCAATATCTTGAAATGACTCAGAAGATGGTTTGTAAGTTTACATGGTAATAGCAAGTCTGGGAGTCAATATTGGCTTCCTGTGCTTAAGGTCCCCTTACTGAGGCAGTTGGATGCTTCAAATTACTTTGATTTCCTTAAATTAAAACCAGTAATCCCCAAGGCCAGGCAAACTGCAAAGTGGTGCACTGACCTCCAGCACCATTTTGATTTCCCTCAGACTTATTTTCGTGGATCCAGAGACAGTCTGAGAAAATTAAAATAATAGGCAACCGCAGGCTAGTGCTGTGTTTGGGTGTGTATACAACCTGCAAGAAAAAGAAAATGAAAAAAACAACTGGTGCTTGTGGTAGTCAGAAGTGACCTAGGAGAGGGTGGGAACAATTTGGAGGGCCTGGGATGAATGGTAATGTCCAAGAGCATAGAATGTGCAACATCTTGTAGAGAGCAATGCACATGCTGGAGAGAATGATAAATAAACTGTGTGTTTTATTGCAGTGGTCATCATTCAGTGTAGGATTGTTTTGTTTTGTTTTGTTTTGTTTTTAATGTGAAGCAGTGTATAGTTTGCCTGGTGGGTGTGTAAGATATGGCAGTGACTTTGAGTGCTTTGCCTGAATGCTCCCCTAAGTATCACTGGTTTGTATTTTGCAAAATAAGTGCTGGAGCAGCAAATGTTAAGTTCAGAGGAGTGATTTTGTTTTGTCAAACTCAGATCATCTTTGCCTTGTACTGACTTCTTAGGTAAGTTAACTTTCTCCCCTCCCGTGACAGGGATTTTGTGATAACTCTCACTTTTTCTCAAAATTATATACACCATCCCCCAAATTTTTGGGAGTCACTATGGCTTCATGTTCTCAGACGGAGAAACTTAACTTCATTTGGACGTTTATATTTTGTTGTTAACTACTGTTAAGTTGACTTTGATTTAAAGCAACCCTATGAGAGACCTTGGGTCATTCTGTCATTAGCAGCCCTGCTCACATCTTGCAGCCTCAGGGTGGTGGCATGCCTGATTCAGTCTGTCCTTCTGTAATGTGGTCTTATGCTTTTCCTGCAGCCTTCTACCATACCTTCTTTTCTAGTGAGTCATGCCTTCTTGTGATATGTCCAGAGTGCATTTTTCACAATACCGTTATGCAGAAAGATCCCTGATTGATTTATTTTATTTTTCCCCAGTGTGGGATTCAAGGAGGAGTACAGCCTTTTCAAAACACAATGCAATTTATTTCTTCAATTTCAGATGTCGATTTTAGATTTCTAAATGACAAAAATATTTGTGACCAGAGTATCTCAAGTATTACCTCCCCCTCACCTTTGCCCACAAGCTGTTTTAAACACTGTAGTCTGCTTTAGAGACCCTTCCTAGGTCTCCTTAGGTCTCTCCAATGCTTCCTTAGGAGTGATGCTTGGTATTTGGAGCAGCTTCACTAATAGATTTACCTGACTCCCTCACTGCTCAGCAGCTGCTGCTGCTGCTGCTGTTGTTGTTGCTGCTTCTGTTGTTGCTGTTGTTGTGTGCCTTCAAGTTGTTTCTCACTTACGGTAAGTCTAAGGCAAACCTATCACAGAGTTTTCTGGGACTGAGGGTGTGTGATGCACCCAAGGTCACCCAGGTGGGTTCCCATGCCTAAGGAGGGAATTGAACCCTGGTCTCCAGGGTCATAGTCCAGTGCTTAGACCACTGTACCCCATTGACTCTAGCTCAGCTGTAACCAGAGTGCAAAAACTACTTCATGTCATGAGCCTCTAGTGGATGTTGCATTGAAATTTGCTGTTTGCTGATGCTGCTTCTGGGTTGGGATGCAGTGGCTTGCTTTTAGTATCTTGTCTCTCTAATCACTGAGCCTTTTTTTCTTGCATATTTTACAGAAGGGGGTAGAAATGTTGAAAAAGAGTGGCAATATGTTCACGAAAAGCATTGCTGGCATCAGCACACTGTTGTTGTGTTGCCTTTGAGTTGTTGTCTGAATTATGGCTACCTAAGATGAACCTGTCACAGGGTTTTCTTGGCAAGACTTGGTCAGAAGAGCCTAAGACTGAGATAATGTGACTTGCCCAGGGTCTCTCGGTGGGTTTCCATAGCTGAGTGGGGAGTTAAACTCTGGTCTCCAGAATCGTAGTCCAGCACTCAAACCACTGTTGTAGGTTCTCTGCTTGAAGCAAATAAACCAGAGTCCCCATGGGTCTCTGGCTTATTGTTTTGCCTAGACTTTTGGTATGTATTTTGTACACACATTGTACAGTGTACATACAATGGTTAAAATGTAGGCATGTGCAAGTAATTTATTCCAGAATGTTTGAAACTTTTTGGTGTTAAAAAAAAAGTCCACTTAACTCTTAGACTGCTGCATTTTGAAGTTAGTAAGTGTGGTAAATAACTCAGAGGAAAAGAAAACTCACAAAGAAATTAGGCATAGGATCAAATGAATCACATTTATTATAAGTTCTTCTGCAGAAGAGGGTGCCCATAAAAGAGACCCCCCACGTTGAATACCTTACGTTTTATTCCCTATCCCGACGCAAGTTTTCCCTCCCCTGTGACCCCATTGGTTAGGGTGACGGAGGTTACAACCCTATCAGAATCGCCTAAGAAGTGACATGCCCCCTTCCCCATATTTACAGCATATATGATCATGCACATAATCACGCTTTAACCTCGTGCTTTCTTAATTCTCATTTGCAATTTCAAAATGCCCATCAAACAGATTCTAACCTCCCATTTTGCTAAACAATGCAAAATTCTTGTCTTGTTTTTCTTTATCAACTTTGTTACCCCTTTCAGCTTTTGCTGACCTTCAGTCTGCCTAAGCAGGTGCCTTCAAACAAAAGTACATACATCCCACTGTTGAATCCTTATCTCTATCTGTCTGGTTCTTTTTGCTCAAGGCCTCCTTCAGCTGCCAGTTTCTAAAATTATGCTTCTTTAGACTTCATTGTATTTCAAAAGCTCACATACTACAGTATATGTGTGTAAATATATTTAAAATGTGTTATAATCTATAAGCTAATACATATGTTAGTAATACTTGTTAATAATACTGCAAAAACTAAAATGTAGCTTATTTCTCTCAGTAAGTGTGAGAGAAATTTGAGGCATACCAAAACATTTGCAGCCTGTTTATAAATTGTCGAACTGTGTAGATATTGTTTTGCTTTCCTCTTTTTTTTCCAATTGTTAATCCCTGTGGCAAAAAGAGAGGCCAATATATGGCTGGGTTTTGCTCAAATTTCCCACCTCTTCCTAGTGCAGCAGAAGTAGTAGGGCTGCCACCAAGCCCTTCCTTGGAGATCCAGTCTCCCTTTCCTTCCCGGGGTTCCTGAGGATGAAAGGGCTCAGCATCCTCCTCCTGTCCCTTATATTTACTGGGAGCAAAAAGGATATTTTACGAGGTGCTGGTGGACCTTGTCATGGAGATGTGTGATGAGAACTTCCCACTCTCCCTTTAGCAACAAAGCAGGCTTTTTATAAGTGAAAACCCTTTTTTTAAAAAACCCAGGAAAATAGCTCACCAAGGGGTCACTGAAGACATATCAAGCAAACTTGACTAGCTTAAAGCACTCGCTCTCTGCATACCTTCTCTATGATTGCAAGGGGAAAAACCAAACCCATTAGGCAGAAGCATAAGGAAAGTTATTTTCCAACTTTGCATGTTTCCTTTCCCAGCCCTCCAGTCCCTTTCAAAAGATCTGAAAATGTAATGCATCTGGCTAAAACAGTCCCTGGTTCCATTATAATCCTTCCTGGGATGCCTTCCCTTCCTCTGCCTTGAAGCAGTTAGCCACACTCATGTACCACATGGCCCCTCTCTCTTCTTCATCCCAGAAGCCTTCACTTTTCCACCTTCTCACTTCCCATTAGCTAATGGAAGCCAGATGGGTGACAGGGCCAATCCAGTCTCTCACCCAGGAGCCTTTGCTCGGATACTCTTGAGTTAATCCTTTCTATAGCCTGACCCCGGTGGTCGTTACAATCTCTGTTCCATGTGTACATTTGCTGCTTATTTTTCAGCGTTTTAGTGTGCAGGTCAATGAACTTTCAAATTGTTCTGTGAGCACAAAAAGGGATGGAAGAGTCTGTTCATAATTTATTGGGCACATGAGCAGTTCAAAGTTTAACAGTTTTGTATATTTATGCTTTTCTAAAACCATCAATAATAGGTTTGCCAGCTCCTCTCAAGAAATAGCACAGCATCAAATTAGTTTTGTTCGAAGCATCAATATCTGTATGGCAGTACTTAAGAAAATTGATATGAAATGTTTCATCTAAAAATATTTTAGTTTTTTTTTCCTTTTGGAATACCTTTAAACCTGATTTCTTAGACAATATGTGTTTAAAATTTGACACATATTCCTTTGAATAATGTTCAGCCTGGATCAGAGGTATATATTATGGTTGTATTTGTACAAAGTGAGACTAAGAAATACCTCTAAGTGCATTTGTGGTTACACTTCGGAACAAGTTGGTTGACTTGATTCTCAATTACATCTTCATGACAGTCATGAATACTTGACAAGAGTGTATTATACTTAATTTACATAAATAACAATTATTTCAGTGGTATAAATAACATAATGATAGAAACTTTTCAGCAGTACAAATTATTCATGGGCAGTCTCTATAATAGCTAATGCAATTAATTAAAAGGTGAGCTACAGGCAACAAACGGAGAACATTTACTTAAATTGCAACCATAACTCTAGTTTCTGAAAGGCATGACATTTGACAGTAGAAGTCTAAATATTTTCCTTAAGAATAATTTTTGAAAACAACAGGAAGGGAAGTGTGAGAAGTTGGAAGTATTTTGAATTGGAAGTATTTTGAAAGGCTTATAATCCAAGTGTCCTGAAAGAGGTTATATCCTTGATCACTTAACAGCCTCATAAATTACTCTACATGGATATTTCAGTGATGGTGATAATGGTCAAGGGTGCATACTTTTGTTTGTTTTTGACAGCCAGCTAAGTATTAGAAGCAGTGTGTGTAAGGCTGGTAAAAAAAACCCAGAGATGGGATCAAAATACATCTGTAGCATCAAAAATGAAGAAATGCTGTAAAAGAGTTCACTGACATTTTTGAATGTTACAGATAGTTCACAGGTCCATAACTGCAGCTGGTATTGATGTAGCAGGCCCAATTCTGCACCTAGTTTGGGGAACCAAGAACATGACAGGGCCAGTAAACTGCCCTGTTCTTTCCCCTTTGTAGGTACTTCTGCTTTTCTTGCTATTCCGAACTTCTATTGTAATAGGTGTCTTCGTAGTGTATATTTTAAAATACAGACTAGTCTTGATTTATGTCAGGATTGTGTTTCCTAACTTATGATGTAAATTATGACTGACATAAATGAGGGGAGGTAGTTCTATTGGAAAGCATTGGAGACCAGGAGGATACATTCCAAAATGCTGAAGTAGCCACAAAGTTAGTGATTTTATTCAACCCACCACCAATTTTGAAGAATTCTAAAGTATAAAACATTACCTTTTCTAGGCTAGAAAATATGCATATAATTCCAGAGGGACCACAAGAGACAGTAACCGCTGATGCTACAGGGACTTGGTTGAGGTGATCTGGCTTATCATTAGGTAGTTCATTTTCAGAGGAGCACACAAGCAGTAAGCAACTGATAGGAATTTTGTTTTTTTGCTATGCTTTCTGGATCAGGCCTCCTAGGTAGAGAAAGCACATCAGGAGGAGGGGCAATGCATCTCCTGTTGTGCTCTGTCCAGCATTCTTGCCAGGTGAAGAAAACATACTTCAGTTGCTCACACTCTGCCATCTAAGCAAGTAGAGGACACCTCTTCTGTCCACAACAAAATCCCAAGATTCCAGTTTTTTCCTCTTATTCATGCCTCCCTCTTAAGCAGGCAGAGGAGATCCCTTCCTCTAAAGAATGGCAATATTCAAGTTTCTTCTTCTTCTTTCTGCTCTCTCTTATAAGCAGGCAAAGGAAACCCCTTTGTTCCAGCAGTGCAAAGACTGCAGTTGCTTTTCCTCACTCTCTCAACCTAGGGAGATAAATAAAAGCAGTTTAGTCATCATTTTTTTATTCCACATCAAAACTCCTAACAGCCTCAGTATCTCAACTCTCCCGCCTTGCTTTCTTACTCCATTCAGGCATGATGGGAGAGCTGTTTTTGTGAGTCAGACTTTTATTTATTCTGGAGAAAATATGTTTGTTGTAAATTGGGGCAGTGCAAATTGAGACTTGCCCGTAGGGTGTGGTGCTATATTTTTAAACATCAAGAACTAAAGGCAGGATTCTGCTCACAGTTGGAGCAGAAAATTTCCTCCCCCTTTAGCTTCATGTTCCTGGTTTCATAGCCCTTTGCATTCAATTTTGAAAGTGCGTGAAGTGATGGAATGATGATACAAGAATTACGTACTCTTCCTGGTTCTTCTGGATCTTGCTCTTCAGCCAACAGAATGTTGCATTGGGATATGCCCTCCATTTGTTGTCTGACTCAGTTCCTAGGAACTCTGACCAGCCTAGTCAGTGGTGACAGATGAATGCTGACAGCTGTAGGACTGCAGGTTGTCTACCTCTGCTCTAAAGCAAGGAAGGACAATTGTGGCTCTCCAGGTGGTAGCATGGAATTCCAGGTCTCACCATTCTTGCTGATGGGGACTGACAGCAGTTGTACTTCAGCAGCATTTGGAGATCCATGAGTTGTTTTCCCCTCCTGTACAGCATAATTTGAAGGACTGTAAACAAAACTTGTGCATGGACTTTCTGTAGATTGCAAGAAAATTGTAAGACATCATCATCCAGCCTTGAGATTGCACCAGGCCTTTTCACTTGAAAGAAAATTTGTCTCTTAAACACAGTTGAGCTAATTGCTGGCACTTCAGCTAATGATGTTTAAGAGGTTCCATGGAAGATTTGATTTGCATGAGGGGAGTAGAAGGGAGCAGTGTAAGAGAATACATTAAACAGTAGGATAGTTAGTTAGGCTTATTGTATTTTTACCATGCCTTGTGAAATTCCTCTGTAAAAAAAATACTAAAAATTAATAATACCAAGAGGGACTCAATCGGTTTGAAAGGAAAATTCTTTTTTTTTAACAAGAAGTCTTATATTTGTGCTTAGTTTTGGCTTGCAATTCCTATTTTTAGTAACTTTTTATTAATAAGAATGCTGCAAATCTTACCAGTGAAAAGTGAGAATCGGTTATACCTCCTGTAGGTCTCCTGAAAATTTCCTTCTCTTTAATGTAGCTGAAATAATTTTAATATTCCCATAAAGTCTGCTGACATTGTCCTGAACTGACTTATGTGTAGAGTGTGTATTTTAGCTTCCAGTGTTCCTCATAACTTTCTTTTCAATTTCAGGAACATCACCTTCAGCGGGCCATTTCAGCACAGCAGGTTTATGGAGAGAAGAGGGATAATATGGTAATACCAGTCCCTGAAGCTGAAAGTAATATTGGTTATTATGAATCCATATACCCTGGAGAATTTAAGATGCCAAAGCAGCTTATTCACATACAGCGTGAGTGTATCTTTATAATTGCACATGTAGGGTTTTGGTTGGGTTTTTTGGGTAGTGTTGTCATTCAGTAGTGTTGGCTTGTTGTAACAAATGTTTGTACTTAGAATTTCATGAGGTTGTTAAATACAAATGGCAGGTCATAAAATAATGGCCTAAACAGCAGCGTCACTCTGGCTTTGCAACATCAGCACAATGGCATTTTCTTTCTCCATTTCTGCCTTCAATACTTCTCAGAGACCAGCTCTACATGGCTTTTCAGTCCTCTAGAGCAGGTTTTTGGAGTGTATGAATGGGAGGTGTCTTCCTTTCATTTCTGCTGACAGAAGCAGTTCCATCGGCAGATGTCTCCTGTGGGATTCTAGCTGGTTGTTCAACAACTGACATTCTTTCTGTTGTTCTTGCTTTGAGTCTTTTTTATTGTTTTGTGAACTGCTTTGAAATCTCCTTCATATAAAGTAGCATATATATTTGTTAAGTAATTTCTTAGAGTTAGAGAACAAATATGGCAAGAAACAAAATGAGCTCAAAACTGTTAACTGTTAGTGTTCCCTGATAGAATCTGTCACAAGTTAAATTATCAAAATACTAGTTCCACATGTAGCTTTGTTGCCTCATTCAGATATCCCTGCAGCACTTCCAGTTAGGTTATCTGATGGCAACATTTTCTTTAAAAAAATTCATAGCCATATTTCTCTGGATGCATTACAGCAGCCCCTCCACTTTTGCGTGGGTTTGGGGTGCAGAACCCTTGCAAAAGTGGAAAAAACATAAATAACCTCCCTCCATGATCCCCTCCATTCTCTTCCAGGGTTCCCCACTCCCATTCCTTTGCCTTTTGTGCATCCAAGCCAGGCTCGAGGGAGCTCCAGAGGGGAGAAGGAGACTGCTCATGCATGCCTCCCCCACACACACCATTTCTTTGTGTTTTGCCTCAGCACAAGTTCTTCGTGTTGGGGCAAAATGCATGGGAATGGGAGAGAGGATCTCCAGAGAGGAGAGGGAAGGCTCATGTGAGCCTCCCCCTCTTTCCCATGCATTTTGCCACAGGTTGAATTCTCAACACTGGGGCCAGAGGCAAGGGAATGGGAGGGGGGAGTTCCAGAGAGGATAAGGAAGGCCTGCACACTAACTGTTGTATTTTGTTCATGCTCAGATAGGGAGAAGTAGGTGGAGGAGGAAGAATATGTGGTGACCTCTCTGGTAGCAGCAACAAAATAATCCACAGATACTGCCAGCTCCAAGCAGCCTGTTTTCGTGGAGCGGTGTTCTTGCAACTAAATGTGCTCTGGGAGCACATTCATATTAAGTTCACCTCCAGCCCTCCCAATCCAAATAATTAGAGACTTCTGACGACTAATTTAAAACTTCAGTCATTGCACCCAAATTCAAATGTAAATAAAAAGTTCAGTTTTTAAGTGGAATCTCAACGACTCCACTTAGGATATTAAGAAAAAAATTGTACTGCTACAAATGTATCTCCAGTGCTTTTTCTTTAACCAGTCATGATAATTCCAACAGGTAAAAGAAGTTTTCTTGGCAAACGTGTTAATGATTTCGCGGGGCACAAGTCTTTTTGAGTTCCTCTATTTACAGAAATATACAAGTGGAAATAAATGTCGCTATCATACTACACTGTGATAATGCTGTTATTCCATTTTAACTGCCCTGACTACACACTGTGGAATTCTGGGGTTTATAGTTTGGTGAGGCACTAGAGCAATCTGGCTGAGAAATCTTAATGTCTCTCCCTAAACTGCAGTTAAAGAAAAAGCACTGGAAATACATTTTTAGGAGCACAATTTTTTTCTTAGCCTCTTCTTCTGTTATCGAATAGGAATAGGATAGATAAGTAATGGATCCAGTTCCTTAAATATTCTTAGATTGGAATCTTATGTTTTCTAACTAAAATGTGACTGTGTGTTGCTTTTTTAAAGTATTTTATTTAACAAATGCACTTTTTCCACAATGATTAAATTTTTGTAATTATTTCCCATTGCACAAGAAAATATGCCACAAACTATCTATATAAGCACTTGTCTGTTTCTGTTTTTTCTGACCACAAAATTTAATGTGTAAAGGGGGAAAGTAACAGTTAATAGCTTTGGTCACTAGTTTGTTCTGTGGTCAAGAAATACCCACATTCACTTCTTGCTTGCTACTAGAATTTTCATGGAAATAAGCATGGCAGCTCAAAAGTGTTAATGCAACTATTAACTAATATTATCCAGTAAAGAATGTGTTACTTCTAACAACATTTGTAAACAAGAGAATATTACTTTGAGTATACCCAACAGCTATCAAAGCAGTTTTGCTTTCTGTTGTTTTGGCTTCAAATACTTTATAAATTCCACTAGGATTCAAATAATAATGATTTTTAGAAATGTGTTAATTTTTGATGTGTTGATATGTGCTCTTCTGTAAGAATAAACTTCCAGACTTCAGTGGGACAAAACTTGGGTATTTTTTTTAACATTTTGAGAAGGGGGTAGTTGTATCCAGATATCTTTACATTGGTGCTTATCAGTGTATTAGCATGGTAGCATTGGTTTTTAGGATACTAGCATGTTTTATCATGCCAAAACAAACCAGCTAACCTCTAGGGAGCTCTACAATGTTGTTTTTCCCTTTGTCCTCTTAGAATCAGACTGTTGGCTTCTTGTGGGTTATTCAACTATAATTAACAAAGTGGGCTTGTCTTCTGGGATTTGCTCTCTCCCTGCTCTCACAAGTATCTTTGTTGAGAAGTGTTTGATTGTACGGGGCAGGCAAGTAGTGATTTCCCATCTTAGTCCCAGTATAGTTCTTTATTCCCAAAGATATACTCCATGTTCTTCTCTCTAATATAAATGCAACAGAGGCACATCAGCTACTCATTCCGAATGCCTCAGTCTTGGAATGAGTGGTAAGAATCGGGGATGGGGGGTAAAGCCCCTGTTACTGTTCACACTGTAGGTGAGGCAGTTAAATGGTCCTTTTTGCAGAGTTGATTTCATGATGGAAGGCCAAGATAGTGGGCTTTCCTCCTTTATGAGTTGGCCCTGTATCTTCAGTTGCACTTAGTTACTTACTTGGACTCTAGAAATAGGTCGCTTGGCCTACATAAGCATTTTTAAAACTCAGTACAATTATAGTATTTATGCTTGTATAGTACTCCATGCTACATGCTTATTTCTAGAACTCGCAGAAGTGCCCATTTGAAATACTTAATTAACTTACAGCCATTATAGTGTGTATTTTAATCTGGGCTCCTATAAAACAGGGTTACTAAGCTGAGCTGGTCTGCCTCATAAAGCAGTTCTGCCATCTTATCTACTCTTGCCCTAGAAAAAACTTAGAAAAAACTTAGAAAACAAAAAGTATAAATATACTTTTCTCCCCCTTCCTCAGCTTTTAGTTTGGATGCTGAGCAACCAGATTATGACTTGGATTCAGAAGATGAGGCCTTTGTGAATAAGCTGAAGAAAAAAATTGATATTTCTCCTCTGCAATTTGAAGAAATGATAGATCGGCTGGAAAAGGGCAGTGGTCAGCAGGTACAATACCATTTCAGATATGTGAAATTGTTCCAAGAAATTAATATGTGAAAGTGACATATTTGAGTTTTGCCTTTAGCCAGTCAGCCTGCAGGAGGCCAAGCTACTGTTGAAGGAAGATGATGAACTGATTAGAGAAGTATATGAGTACTGGATCAAAAAGAGGAAAAACTGTCGAGGTCCCTCTCTTATCCCAGCAGTGAAACAGGAGAAACGTGATGGTTCCAGCACAAACGATCCATATGTTGCATTTAGAAGGCGAACAGAAAAGATGCAGACTCGCAAAGTGAGTGTGTATATTTATATATAATACCTTTGCATATGCAGGTTATTTGGAACAAAGCACTATTTTAAAAAATAATGGGTATGGACAGTGTTATGTCCTAGAAAAGCTTTGCTTGGATTTAGCTGGAAGTTGGCTTAGAAAAATGAAGGTGTTTTTTTGCCTTGCTTATTTTTGTATTTACATATTTTGCAGAATCGAAAGAATGATGAAGCTTCCTATGAAAAGATGCTTAAACTGCGTCGGGATTTGAGTCGTGCTGTAACTATTCTAGAGATGATAAAAAGAAGGGAAAAGAGCAAGAGGGAGTTACTGCATTTAACACTGGAAATTATGGAAAAGAGGTAAAAAAATGCTTCAATTTTGTGGGACTTAATGGTTTTTTAAAATTATTACTAGTGTATTTACCCTGGTGTCGCCTGGGATTTTATTTTCTCATAAGTAATACTTGCTAGAAATACCTTAGGAATTACCTTACGTTACCTTAGGAATTAGATGTGGTTGAAATACACAGATTTGAGATCCTGTGTCTATAATTTCCCAGACTGCCTTGTCCAGTACCTGTAACTTTTCCTCATATTCCCCAATCCAGTCTGTATTCAGAGTTGTTGACATACAGAGGCTGGGTTCGTGAGGAACTTGCTGCTAGGCCCCATCTCCATAGCAGCTGGCCTATTCAGAGCTCTCCGGCTGAGAATTCTAAAGGTTCCTCCCTAAACTGCCAACCCCAGGATTCCATAGAATCTTCATAGCCAGCCAATCATATGAGGTCTTCTCACCTCACACAGCCAATCATATGAGGTCTGCGCCTGCCTGACACAGACAAACAGATAAGATCACTCACAAGCTTTGACTTTTATATAGTAGACTAGCATTGCTTGGGAATTTATTTTCCTCTTAAGAACTCACCAAACTTTCTTCTCCAGTACCTATAACTTTCCCGCATATTTCCCAATGCAATCTGAATTCAGAGTTATTTACATACACAGTTTCAGTTCCTGAGGGAATACACTGTCCTCCTCCTTGGTGCTAGGCCTCATCTCCATAGCATCTGGCCTATTCCAGTACCTGTAACTTATCTGCATATTCCCCAATCCATTCTGTATTCAGAGTTGTTAACATGCAGAGGGTGGGTTCCTGAGGGAATACCCTGCCTTCCTCCTTGGTGCTAGGGCTTACTTCCTTAGCAACCAGCCTATTCCAGTACCTGTAACTTCTTCTTCGTGGTCTCTGTGCCTTCATACACTAGGAGCTTTAGCGCCTGCGCGGTAGCGTTCGGAAACTTCTAGAGCTTGTTCGCTTGGCGGGAACCCCTCCCCCACGCCGGTACTGCGCATGCTCCTCCCGCCGAGCAACGGTCTCTCCTCAGTTCTTTCTCGTCCGCCGCCGCGTACGGAAGGTTCTTCAGTTTGTTCCTCTCACGTTGTGCTTGGCTTGCTGTTTTTCACGGTTTTACGGACTTTCGGACTGTCTTTGACTTCTCTTTCGGACTCCCCCTTCGGTTTTTCGTCTTTTTGGATTTCGGAGTTTGGCGTTCTTCGTCTTATGTCCGCGCTCTTTAAGAAGTGCGTGTCCTGCGGCCGCAAGGTTGCCCTCAACGACGGCCATAAGGAGTGTCTCTTCTGTTTGGGTGAGTCCCACAACATCCGGACTTGCCCAATTTGCCGGGATTTTACTCCCCAAACTCTCCGCAACCGCTCTGCGAGACTCAAATCTTATTGTTGGGAACAGTCTCTGCGGGCGATAGACGAGACCTCCACTTTCAAGATGGCCGACAAGAAGACGACCACGCCATCGACGGTATCGGCGGCTGCCGTTCCGTCCACCTCGTCGGTATCGGGCTCGGTACCGGCGAAAACGCCGATCTCGGCGCTACCGAGGATCCCGAAGCTGTCGGCGGCTGCCAAGTCAGCAAAAGGATCCTCGACGGCGAGGAAGGCTGAGGCTCCCCTTACGGAGACGCCTGCTAAAAAGCGCCCTGCTCCGGACGGAGGCAAGGGCAAGGAGAAGGAGAAGGAGAAGAAGCGCTCCCCGGCTGGGGACGTTCGACCTCCTACTCCTCCTCCTACTCAGCAGCCTTCCAAAGGGCGAGGCGAGTCCGTCGATCTCTCGGACGATGAGATTGAGGACGTTCCCCAACAGCGCCCGGACTCGCCTGTGGCAGACCCTCCAACCCTGGTGGAGGAGCGCCACCGCCCTCTTAGCCGTCGCAGGTCGGCCGACCTGCAGCAGAGAGAGCCCTCTGCTTCTCCGGAGCGGCGTTCGACCTCCTTTAGGTCCCGGTCCCGCTCTTCCGAGCGTCCGGTGGCCTCGCTGCCTCCGAGGGAGACAAGAGAGGAACAACCTCGCTCGTCTGCCTCCAGATACACCTCGGCGTCCTACGTGACCAGGTACGCGAGGGAATCTGAATGGAGAGAGCGCCCGGCCTCCTATCGGTCGCATTCGCCATCGTACCGGGATCGGTACCATCGTGGCCCGAGTCGCTGGGAGACCTTCCGGAGGTCCCGGTCACCTCGTCGACAGCGCGAATCGCGCTCGCCTAGAGGGGACGAGGCTCGGTACCGTCGACGCCGAAGCCGATCTCCGTCGGACCGCCGCTCCTTCAGCCGCTCTCCCTCTCCTCGATATCATAGGGCGAGGGAGCCTTCACCACGGTATCGGGCGATATCGCCACCTCCTAGGGTCACGGCAACGGCGACGCGCCCTACGGAGTCGGTGGTGACTGAGCGGGCTACGACGACGTCAGCCTGCCAGACTACCCCGGTCACCACCAAGAGGGTGAAGTCAGTGGTCAGCCATCCCAAGCGGGACGCTGCTGTTACCACCGCCCCGGCTGCGGAGAAGCCTAGGAAGGCAACACCTGCGGCGACGAAGGAGCCGGAAAGCGAGCGGCGAGAGGACTCACCGAGCTCGGAGTCGTACGACTCGAGCGCGGAGTCAGAGGTGTCTGAGGCGGCCTCACAGGAGTCTCCTCCGCTGGGATTCGGGGACCCGATCCCAGATTCTGCTCCAGAGGACGTCCACCAGTTCTCTGCGATGCTGCTCCGCATGGCCACTACCCTCGGCCTTAAGATCGCCGATGCGGAGCCGGAGGACGACGATCCAGCCTTCTCCGTCTTCGAGGAGAAGCGACCTTCCACGGCCCCGCTGCCTCTCCTGCCCCGGGTATCCAGACTGGTGAAGGCCGCCTGGGATAGACCGGCCTCGGCTCAGCCGATACCGCAGCGGTTAGAACACCTCTACAGGGTGCAGAAGGATAACGCCGGTTATCTCTTTAATCACCCTGTACCGAACTCTGTGGTCGTCGAGTCGGCACAGACAAAGGGCTCCGGCAGGCAACACACCACCCCGCCGGACAAGGAGGGCAGGAAGTTGGACGCCTACGCAAGGAGGTTCTATTCAGCTGCCTCCTTGCAGATCAGGCTGTCCAACACTCAGGCTTGCCTCGCGGCATACCTGAAAAAAGTGCTCGATCACCTGCAACCGGCGATGGAGGCGGTACCGGAGGACATCCGCCAAGCCTCCTCCGTGATCTTCAATGAGGCTATCTCCATCGCTCGGCACCAGATGGCCTCCTCCCGGCACGCAGTGGAGATCGCCTCCCGGGTCATGGCGGGATCCGTCGGCCTCCGCCGCCATGCTTGGCTGCGACCGGCCGACATCCAGGAGGACACCAGAAGGAGGATTGAAGATCTCCCCTTCGACGGTGAAGGCCTATTCAATTCGTCCACAGACGAAGCTTTGGACAATCTTGTCAAGGCGAGACTGACCGCAAAAAAGATCGGGCTGCAGCCGGCCACGCAGGCCCGCAGGGCCTCCACCTTCCGCCCATCCTGGCGACGATCCTCCACCTCGTCGTTCCAGCGTTCGGCCCAGTCTGGACAGTCGAGACCGTCCTCCGGCTCATCGGCCAGACGCACGATTAGGCGGCGCCCGGCTTCGTCGAAGAAGTCCTCCTCCGAGACAAAGTCTCGGTTTTGACGTGTCTGGCAGGACCCACCAATACCCACTCTTCAGCCTACCATCAGCGCTCGGAGACCGACCGACTCTCGCTCGACACCTAGCGGAGTGGCAGTATGTCACTACGGACTCTTGGGTGCTTTCCATCGTCCGTCTTGGCTACGCCATCGAGTTTCTCGATATTCCTCCTCGCGGCGTTTACTACTCCACGCCGTCGAGTCCGGCCCTCCTGGAAGAGATCCAATCCCTCCTCCAGAAAGGGGCGATCGGCGGCTCCCGCAAGAGGCCAAGACCACCGGCTTCTTCTCCAGGTACTTCACGGTACCGAAAGCCGACGGTACCCTCCGGCCGATCCTAGACCTCAGAGGGGTGAACTACTACATCCGCCCCAAAAGGTTCAAGATGGTCACGATACCGTCGATCCTACCCTTCTTACATCGAGGGGACTGGTTCGCCTCCATCGATCTCCGAGACGCATACTTCCATATCGCCATTCGCCCGCAGCACAGACGGTACCTCCGCTTCGCAGTCGACGACACCTGTTACCAGTACAAGGTGCTGCCGTTCGGACTCTCGACTGCCCCAAGGGTCTTCACCAAGTGCATGGCCCCGGTGGTATCCTACCTGCGGACGAAGGGCGCTTCCGTCTTCCCCTACCTCGACGATTGGCTGTTGGTGGCGTCCTGCAAACAGAGACTTTACCACGACGTCCACATGACGTTGTCACTCCTGACCCGCCTTGGTCTACGAGTGAATCCGAAGAAGTCCCACCTCGAGCCGGCGAGGATCTTGGACTTCATCGGGGCGACGCTCGACTCGACCTCCGCCAGGGCGTACCTACCAGAGTCTCGAGCACAAACCTTGATCCGGGCCGCCGCTCACGCTCGTACGGCCCCGACGTTATGTGCGAGAAGCGTCCAGCAGCTCTTGGGCTACATGGCTGCGACGACCGCTGTGACATATCTCGCCAGGCTGAGAGCAAGACCTCTTCAACACTGGTTCGTCCGCATATTCGACCCCCTGCGAGACGAACAGACACTCCGACTGCAGCTGCCGGGAGACGTCCGCTCATCCCTCCGATGGTGGCAGTCGCGATGCAATCTCATGTCAGGGATGCCTTTCCAACAGCCGACATCGAAGGTGACGGTAACGACCGACGCCTCCCTGTATGGATGGGGTGCCCACTGCGGCGATCTCAGAGTCCGCGACAGATGGACCGACGACGAGACCGCTCTCCATATCAACGCGCTGGAGCTGCTCGCCGTCTGGAAAGCCCTACGGGCGTTCCGCCATGCCGTGGCGGGGCGCACGGTCCTGATTCTGACGGACAACACCACCGCCGTCTGCTACATCAACAGACAAGGTGGGACTCATTCCACGACCCTGCTCGACATCGCGCTCGACCTGTGGGAATGGTGCATTCGCCTGCACACGCATCCCGTGGCGGTTCACCTGGCCGGGCAGGAGAACACCACGGCAGACGCCCTCAGCAGGGACACCTCATCCCATCACGAATGGTCTCTCTCCGGAGAGGCGTTCAGACTGATTCGGGACCGCTGGGGCGAACCATCGATCGACCTCTTCGCGACCAGGGAAAACGCGAAGTGTCGCCGATTCTGTTCCAGAGCGGGCCACGATCGTGCCTCCATCGGGGACGCTTTCCAGTTTCCGTGGACCGGGGAACTCCTCTACGCGTTCCCGCCGTTCCCGCTGCTCGGCCGGACGATATCGAAGATCCTCGCCGACCGAGCCGACGCGATCCTGGTAGCCCCGTACTGGCCGAGGCAACATTGGTTCGCACCCCTGCTACAAGCCGCACGAGACGACCTGCTCCGGTTGCCACCGACACCGGACCTGCTCTCCCACTCCGGCGGCCGAGTCCTCCATCCGGACCTGCCACGCCTGGCCCTCCATGCCTGGAGGATATCGCACTAGACGATCCCGTGCTCGGTACCGTCCTCGTCGCGGCCAGGAAGGAATCCACCCGTCGCAACTATCAATACAAGTGGCGACGCTTCCTGACCTTCGCTAACGAGAGGAGTGAGCCGGTATCGCCCGCGGGGCTCTCGACCGTCCTGCACTTCCTCCTGCACCTCCGGCAACAGGGCCTGGCGTTTCCATCCCTGAAGGTGTATCTCTCCGCGATCGTGGCATACCAACCGCCACGATCTGCTGCCTCGGCCTTCTTCAGGAACGATACCGTTAAGCGGTTCCTGAAAGGACTTCATCATCTCTACCCGCCGGTATCGCCGCCGCTACCGCCGTGGTCCCTCTCGCTGGTGCTCTCGCAGCTGACGAAGCCGCCCTTCGAGCCAATGGCGACCTCGGATGACAGGCTCCTGACAATGAAAACTGCCTTCCTGGTAGCGGTGACCTCAGCGAGGCGAGCGGGTGAGATCACAGCTCTTCGTTCCGATGAGCCCTTCACGGTCTTCCACAGGGACAAGGTGGTCCTGAGACCTGACATCTCGTTCCTGCCAAAGGTGGTGTCCAGTTTCCATCTCAACCAGGACATCATCCTGCCTGCCTTCTTCCCGAACCCGACGACACCGTTGGAGCGGTCCCTCCACTCCCTGGACGTGCGTCGGGCATTGGCTTTCTACAAGGACAGGACTGCTTCCTTCCGACAGACGCCGCATCTCTTTGTTTGCTATGGGCGACGTCGGAAGGGCCTAAAAGTGTCCACCCAGCGCTTCTCCAAGTGGGTGGTGAGGACTATTGAACTGGCGTATGAGCTCGCGAGGAAGCCTCCGCCAGTCCTGCTTCGAGCCCACTCCACCAGAGCTGTGGCTACTTCTGCGGCCCTCCTGTGAGGAGTTGACCTGCATGAACTCTGCCGTGTGGCGACCTGGTCCCAACCATCGACCTTCGTGCGCCACTACAGGCTCGACTGCCGGTCGCGCAGAGATGCCCGGTTTGGACGTGAGGTGTTGGCTTCCGTGCTGTAGGACCTGACCCGCCGTCCGACCGGTAAGCTACACAGTCTCCTAGTGTATGAAGGCACAGAGACCACGAAGAAGAAGAACAGGTTGCTTACCTGTAACTGTGGTTCTTCGAGTGGTCATCTGTGCCATCATACACACCCGCCCTTCCTCCCCTCTTTCTCAGGTCCCTGTAGGTTCTACGGCGGACGACAGAACTGAGGAGAGACCGTTGCTCGGCGGGAGGAGCATGCGCAGTACCGGCGTGGGGGAGGGGTTCCCGCCAAGCGAACAAGCTCTAGAAGTTTCCGAACGCTACCGCGCAGGCGCTAAAGCTCCTAGTGTATGATGGCACAGATGACCACTCGAAGAACCACAGTTACAGGTAAGCAACCTGTTCTTATCTCCATATTCCCCAATCCAATCTGTATTCAGAGTTGTTAACATAACAGAGGGTTTGGTTTCTGAGGGAATATACTGCCCTTCTTCTTCCTGGTAGGCTTTGTCTCCATAGCAACTGGCCTGAGGCCCAAGAGAATCCTAAAGGCCCCGCCCTAAACTGCCAACCCCAGGATTCCATGGAATTTTCACAGCCAGCCAATCATATGACGTCTTCGCCTGCCTGACACAGACAAACTCACTTACTCCAATCTTTGACTTTTATATAGTAGATTAATGTCACTAGTTTAAAACAGCTTTTTATATTCCTGTGAATCATGTCTTTTAATTTTAACACTGATATAAATGTGAAGTACCCGCCTATTATTAATGTTGTAGTTAAATAAAAAGAGAGGATTTTCATATTTTACTTAAGTATAGAATTAATATACTGAGTTCCAACTCATAATCCATAGCAGCCACCTTACTCAATAAGGAAGGTCACTGTATTCAGACTTTTTCTATCTGTCTGTCTTAATATTAGTAAACTAATAACAGAGTGGTGAATATACATCAGTTCCAGTTTTAAAGTGATACATTACTTTTGGATGAAAGCATGCCTATGGTGTTTGGATGACCATTGTTTCTCTCTGATCATTTGGTCACAATTACAACTGTATGAGATACACATCAGTGCTGATGTTTCTTCTTACTGCTGGTCAAGATTTATACAATTTCTTCATAACATGGGCTAAAGCCAGTATTCATCCCAAATAGAGCATACCCAATGAAGTGAATAAGACTTGTTAATCACAGCTTTGTTTCAGTGGTATAGTCACAATCTGTTAATTTCCGTGGGTTTACTCTAAATGGAATCAACTCTAGATTTAGCTCAACAAACTTGTGGCAGTGGCCTTTCTTGCTTTGCATTTATGACACACTCATTAAAAGAATTAGGTGGGAATGTGAGTGGATTAAAAAGCAGGTTCCCCTTCTCAAGACCCTTCCACTCATATGTTCTCTATTTGATATTGTCATGTCTGTTGCTCTGAAGTTGTCAGAAATGGGCTATTCCAAGAGTCTGCTGCTGAACAACTCTGGCTAATTCTGTTGCATCTGCAAGTAGGCCTAGGAAAAATGCTTTTCTGGGAACCTAAATAGCTGCTGCCAGTCTGACCCAGTAGTTCTGGTCTTCTAGATAAAGACTTTATCCTGGTATAAGGCAGCTTCTTATGTTCCTGTTAAGCATGTCTTGTGAGTAAATGATGTAAATGTGAAGCATATCTGTCTGTTGCTTTCTGCACATTGTTTTTCGCCATTAGAGTTGCTAGAGTGAAAACTAGAGATGGCTTCTGTGTGTTAATGATCACGTAGAAGACCAAATTTCAGTAGGTATTGCTTGACACCTGATGGTGTGGCAAGCAACATCTACTGAAATCCCCTCTTTATACAGCCATTAAAGGTATGGGAGCCCTCTCCAGTTTTTAGTCTGGCAACCTGGTTTGTAATTGGAATTAGAGGATTCTGCAATACTGTGTTGTGCTAAAGGAATTCAGGTTGTTTCATAATACTCATTGTGGAAATTTGTGGCATCAGTTGTAACAATGAGGGTGACATAACCTACCTTGCTTAGCTCATAACATTTAAAAAAATTAATTATGCTTTAGCATGAGTAAAGATAGCAGATGAAAATTCTCACTTGTCTCTTGTAATCTGCTTACTAGAATAATTCCTTCCAGACTTCAGTCCATTGTGTTCTGTATGGATAGTTCTCTTTGAGTAACTTTTTTAAAATTACTGAATAATAAAATTTGCTTTCATAAAATAAAAGGCTGCGGAACAAATATTAAGGTAATAGGCATCCTAAAATTCTGGCAACTGGTTTTTTCCTTTTCTTAATTTTCAGATATAATTTGGGTGATTACAATGGAGATATCATGTCTGAGGTAATGGCACAGCGGCAGCCCATGAAGCCCACCTATGCCATCCCTGTTATTCCTGTTCCTAACAGCACTCAATTTAAACACCAAGAAAGTATGGAACTGAAAGAATTTAAAGTAAACAAGGTGACTGAATCCTTTTTAAAATATGTGTACTGCATTGTTGGATGTTGATACAGGAAAAATGCCATTTGGGAATTATGTGCAGTCAGTGATCCTAGTAACACCTGAAACCTTTTGTGATAGCCCATGAAATATAATTGTCTCTGTACTGTGGGTGTGCCCATTTGCTTTGCTATATAGAAAACCGTGGATAATGTCTGTTAGGGATCATCAGTTTGGTTTTATTATTATTTTATAAGAGAATTGAGACAATGAAAAGCCAATTATAAGTAGAACTATAATGTAGGCGGACAAAACAGTTAATTGGAAAACACAAAGAATTTGTTCGTTATATTGCCAGATCCCTGTCAATGTCTAAATCTAGATCTGATCATATAATTGGAGTACAGAAGGAATAGGGTAAACCCCTAATAGTGTTGGTTCCATTTGTGTTATATTTCTGTTGACCGGGCACTTTTAGCTTTGTGTAAAACTGTTAACCTGTTTCTGTTTCTGCAGCAAGAGAAGGCTGATGCTGTACGACCCAAAAGAAAGTATGAGAAGAAACCTAAAATTGTACCTTCATCAGCTACTGCTGCTACTCAACAGACAGCTCCTGCTGCACTGCCAGTCTTTAATGCTAAAGATATGAATCAATATGATTTTCCCAGCTCTGATGAGGAACCTCTTTCCCAGGTATGTCCTGTGTATTTTCATTGGCTTGGGAGAAGGAATAGAATTTTGTCCTTACTCTTACCTGGTCTCTTCCTAAATGTTTTAAAGGTCTTGTCTGGTTCTTCTGAAGCTGAGGAAGAAAATGATCCTGATGGTCCATTTGCTTTCCGTAGGAAAGCAGGCTGTCAGTATTATGCTGTAAGTATTTAGTTTCCAAATAATTTTTGAAAGCCATATTAATTTGAGTAGAATTACTTAGTTCTCAAACTTTTTTTTTTTAAAGCCTCACTTAGACCAAACTGGTGACTGGCCATGGAGTAGTCCTAAAGGAGGAACGTCAGGGGATGAGCGTTATAGATACTGCTTAACAACCCTTACTGTACCACAGAGGTGCATTGGGTTTGCACGTAGACGGGTTGGACGTGGTGGAAGGTAGGTTTTTTAATCTTACAATTAACCAGCTGTATATTAATCTACAAAACAAAGTTTGAGTATTGCAGTAAATTGTTGTAAATTAGTTTTGCTCTCAACCAACCTTTGTGCTCTTAATCTCTTCATGTGATATTTGCGGTGCACCTACACCTTAGCATATAGGAAAACAGGAAACAGGAACACCTGAGCTCAGAAGAAAATAGGAAGATATCCTATACTAAGTCAGACTGTTAGTCTATCTTGCCTAGTATTGCTCATTCTGCAAGGATATAGTTCTCATGTTTTCAGACAGAATTCTTCCAGACCTACCTGAAATGCTGGCAACTCCACTCTGGAAATAAATGGAATAGTCTGCAAGCCTAAGGCACATGCCTCGTCTTCTAAATTATGAATAGTTTGAGCAGTTGGTTTGATAAACTGCTTCTTTAACTGGAGTGGGGGTAGTTCATCCTCTTTAAAAATAATAACCTGACCGACCATCTTCACTTATGAAATTGCTGTAGTTTCCTAAAGTACTGAGAGCTCTTGCAATTCCCAATGAAAGTTCTTGGAAATATTTGAGTAGCAAATGTTCTTCTGAGGTTTTGGCTGGCTTTGGTAGCCAAGGCCTATTCAGTGTTGCCTGTCTCCTACTTAATTCTTTCTTATTTCCCCTTCTGTCAGTCCTGTGGTGCTTGTAGAAGATGGTCAATATCTCCTGCCTGCTACTTTCCTCACTTCCAGTCTTAGTTTGAAACAAACTAGCTTTTCTACTTCATCCAAATGGTTAAATCATGATTTGCCTCAAATCAAAATCCGAAAGCACGGAATTGTCATGTTGTGGGGTGGGAGAAGGAAGCATATAAGCCTCAGGCTTCTCAGACATCTATGCAGACATCTATGATCCTCTAAAGGAGATATTTGATATTCACTCACAGTTCCTGAAATTATCTGGTGTTCCAGTGTGCAGTTTTACAGCAATCCTTTCTAGATCTTCATGTGCCATTATAGGACATTCCAATAATAAAAATGTTGTCCAGAAATCAGCTTTCAGTGGTTTTGTTAGAGATCTGTATGGTATGCTGCAATGATAGCAATACTTTTTTTCAGTAATAAATTAATATTTATGTTGATTTGTTTCAAATATGGCTCTTTAACAGTGTAGATATCTCCTGGTATGTTGGAGATATATTGCATTAATAATTGGTTTGAAAGGATTGTTTTTGGTCTTTGTGTCTGCCAGATAGTGCTATTGTATCAACTTTTATGTAATCGTAAGAAGGTATTGGTTGGATACTATAGAAAGTTAATTGCTCTTCCCTATTTTTTTTTAAGGGTACTACTGGACCGAGCGTATTCAGAAAACAACAGTGCATTTTGCCAGCTGGATTCAGAAATGCTTTCCTCACAACTACATTCTTCAATCAATCAATCAGCCAATACCTCAGAAACAAATACCTCGGACAGATCTTGCTCTAAAGACCTCAGTCAGATATTAGTCAATATTAAATCATGTAGATGGCGGCATTTTAGGCCTCGGACACCACCTCTACATGACAGTGACAATGATGAACTTTCCTATAGGAAATTACACAGGAGCGTAACTCGAACAGGCACAACACAACCTGGGACTCAGACATGCAGTACCTCTATACAAAATAAAAGTAGCAGTGGTTCAGCACATTTTGGTATGTTGATTTTGATAAATTTAATTCTAAAAATAAGTTTGGCAAAGATAATTCAGCTTCTGTTCATTTCCTCAGTGAATTTTACTCAGATGTTTTTATGTTGCATAAGACAACCGGTATGCTGAAATCTAAATTTTAATAATAGTATGTTAGATCCAGACTTGGTCAGATTAGTAATGATAAACTATTTTAACTGTTTTATTGGAATGAGTGGTTTTGCTAAGTCTCTTGCATGACTAAGTCTAGATCCAATCCCATATATTTTTAAAGGTTTTTCAACAATGTAATCCAATAAACCTCCCTTCGTATATGCACAGTTTTGCTAACTGTGCTATCTTATTAATATTTATTGATTTAGACACTTTTTAATCAGATTTATCGAAGCAAGGTGCAAAATTTAAGAAGCTAAAAATACATTGATTGCTTTGACTGATTGCAGATTAAAACAATTGAACCAGCATTATACATTGAACACCTAACTGTGAGACACTCTTAACTTTGGCTTTAAAGGACCAGATTTCTTTCTTTCTTTCTTTGTATGTCAGAGTGCTAGTTCTAAAGCTGGGAGGGAGTGACTGAAAACATTCATTTGGAAGTGGCCTCTAGCTTTATAGACAGTAGGACAACCAGCAGACTTTCAGTCCCAGATCCTATGGAGTGGAATGGCAAGTTGAGAACAAAATTTCCCATCTAAGTAACAGGTATTATATGTTGAGACTCAGTCTCTAGGCTCAAAATACTTGCCTTTTATAATTCACTAATAATTTTTCCCTAATTGCTATACTTTAGCCAGGCAAAAAGCCTGGGATCTAGATATTGTTTGTATCCTCTCAGTCAAGACAGCTTTGTCAAAGAATGGGTTGTTGAAGCAGTTTCCAGACTTGAGTCCTTTTTGGTTATATGTGCAACATGCAGATTTATATGTTGTCATTAATACTTACTGTGTGGTAGTAGCATACTTGCTCTTCTCTGGAACTTAAATGAGACTGAGGAGCCATTTTCAGTCTTAAATTCCACTGAATTCTTTAGCAGCAATGCATATATGTCTTTTGAAAAACCTGTATGATTGCAGAATAAAAGGAGTATCAAAAGTGTCATCCCTAGCAGTTTTATTAAGACATTTGGTGAACAAATTATTTTAAGTATTCGTGACATTTATTGTTATTGGCAACCTCTGTAGTCAATCAAGTTAGTACCAGACTTAGAGAAAACCAAAGTAGTTCCAGGCAGAGGAGGGGAGAGTAAGGACAGTCATATGTACAACACTACATATTCCAAGAGAAGCAACAATGTCAAAATTTAGTCTTCCGTATGTTTTATTCTATCCTGAGTCATGAGCTGTTGTGTAGGTCCTGCATTAAGAAAGCTTCACAGACTCAGAATATAAGGACAGCATTATTTAAGTGATTTCTAGAGAACTAGCTGCTATCATACCATGTTTTTTATTTTTACCTGGAATAAATACCTTGCTTTGTTCCTTTACTGATTAAGGCTTTCTACAGGTTAGTAAGTGTGGATAGTTGTTATAGGATTTACAGTTATTTTAAAAATATAAATAATTTAGGTTAAAGGGGAATTTCCTGCTGCTGAATTCAATTATGTTCTTCCATAGTTGCTAGTAACCGCTGAAGTTCAGTAAATAGAGAACTGCAGAGCTCAGAGCAGTAGATATTTAGGTTGCAAGTCTTAAACACACTCATTAGGGAACAAGCCCCAGTGAATGCAGTAGAAATATGCATAGATTTGTTATTTTACCATTCTTTTATCTCTTGTTGAAACAACGAGTTCTGACTTTCTAAGGCAAGAGTTCTGTTCGCATACTGCTGTGAAATGTAAGATGGTGATGATATTTGAATTCTTAAAGTTAAAGCCATCTAAGCCCAACCCATAAGTTAATTTTTGAGGTCAAACAGTTAGACTGTTTTGGTCATACTGGCTCAACCTTGGTATGGCTATCAGATATAGGCCTTTGGCTCATGCAGTGACACATGCTTTCGCTTCTTCTCAGACCACCCCATTTGCTTACTCCCTTGCTTGGAAAAGTCATAATCTGTAATTACATGCAAAATTATCATTTATACTTGTCCTGATAACCTAAAAGTGAATTAGAGTTTGTACCAATTAGAAGGCAAGGGAGAGAAGCTGAAGTGTATAGACCACAAAATAGCCAAACAATGGTTCAGTGTTAACGCATAAAATGGCCTAGTGCCTTTATCACTAAATGATGAAAATTTGTATCTTCCTGCAAAAGATGGAAAGCTTCCATGTCAAAATACAGGTTTTAGGGTGGCAATTATCCTAGAGAATCAGTTTGTAACACGTGGACTGGAACACTTTTCAAAAAAAGAGGTATGAATTAGCTGAGAGATCAGCAAGTCAGAATATAATTGTGATAATTGTAAATCCTTGTTAAATTATATTGGAAAGTATAGCAATTTATAATCAGTGTTTTAAGAAAGTTCAAGTCTGAAAAAGTTTGAGTGTACTTTGCAGATATATTTAGCTCACTTTCTTCCAGCTCCTAGTTGGAAAATTTCAGGTTAACAGCTTTTAATAGTTTGTATCCTATGTACTTGGAAATGAGAATGTAGAAAGATTTTAGTCAGATTAATATGCCTTAAGTATAGGAAGGAAAAGTGAAATAGGGGTTTGCATTTCAGGATTGCTCTACAGAAATATACAGAATATTGACAGGTGTCTGTTGACACAATGACTTAGTTTATATGGACAGACTATTCCGGATTGCATTCTGGCTTCCTCGGCATAGTCCAACTTCATGCTAGCATGTATGCTACCTAGGTAGTGTCCTTTGTGTGTATGTATGTGCCTTCAGGTTGCCTACTCAGTCAGGAAGTAGCTATGCCAAATCCTTTCTCTGAAATGTGATCTACAGCATCAGGTATTCATTGACAGTCTCCCATCCAAGTACTAACCAGAGCTGACCCTGACTAGCTTCCATGATCAGATGGGATCGGGTGACTTCAGGGTATTTGGTAGGCAGAAAACCAGCCATTTGGCAGCAGAGAAAGCTTTCTACTTAACTAGTTATGTGGAATTCGCTCTTTGTTTAGTGCACAAGTAGTAATATTTTTTGTTAGGTACAAATGTGCATACACTGTGCTTCATAAGAAGACTGAACAGATTTGTAGATCTATGGGGAGAAGGCTCCGTTCATGAAAGATATCTCTGCCTAGTTTCAGGGGATCCCACAACTCTGTTCATAAAATTATCAGGAGGCTAGGAAGAATGGGATGGAGAAGTCTGGTTCAGCCATCCCAGTACCAGATGAGTTAATTTGTATCCAACCAGTTATATTTTGAGAAAAGTATTTTTCAATGTCAAAAAACCTATGCATCTTTAAGAGAGATGCAAGACACTTTTATAGTTTGTTTGCAGTTCAGACTGATAATCCTGTTACTCATCTGATAAATTATAGTTTAGCTATACTCTTATAAGCTAACTATAGTTTTAAATAAATGTTTCTTAGAAGAGTTCATGTTTAGTTTTTTGTCAGAACTCTGGCTTCTCTCCTACTAAAAACCTCCTGCTGTGATCTCATATTTGAAGTGGTAGTATAGGCTCTACTTTCAACATACAACTGTTAGTTGTAAAAATCCATTCATAAGTAAAGTCTGTGAAATAGTAGAAAGAACAGATTAGACTGTTTTGCCCAACTTTCTCCTTGGTGTAATTTCTAACTGTAGAGAGACAGTGGGCTATTTATGCTGAAGGGAAGAAAATTGTGTCTTTACAGACTTTTTTGTTATACATCCTCAAGTCAGCTCAGACTTAATAGTCAGCTTCCAAAGGGTTTTCCTTGCAAGATTTATTCAGAGGAAGATTGCCATCACCTTTCTTTAAGGCTGAGAGTGAGTGTAACTTACACAAAGTCAACCAGTGAGCTTCCATGGCTGAGTGGGGAATCAAACCCTGGTCTCCTGACAGGTTAGTCCAACACCAAACCAGTACATCATGCTGGCTCTCATTTTTAAATTACAGTACTAGATTTCCTTAGAACTGTGGTGTGCCTTCTTTCGCAAGCTGAGGGATTCAATTTTTCTGGATATATCAAAGTACTTCTATAAACTGGTGTTGGATGTGCAGCCCATATGACAATACAGTGACCGCCCACTTTCACGAGGGTTCGGGGCACAGAACCCTTGCAAAAATGGAAAAACTGCAAATAACTCCCCCTCCACAATCCCCCTCTGATTCCCTTCTGGGGATCCCCCCTCCAATTCCCTTTTGCATGGTGGGGCCAGAGGCAAAGAAGTGAGGGAGCTCCAGAGGAGTGAAGGAAGGCACATGTGTGCCTCCTCCCCATTCACTTGTCTTTTGCCTTGGCGTGTGTTCTCAGCTTGGGAGCGAGAGACAAGGGAATGGGAGGGACAGCTCTGGAGAGGAGAAGGAAGTCATGCTTGTTTGCCTTCCTCCCCCATTCCCTTGCCTTTTGCTTTGGTGCACGTTCTCAGCATGGGGGCCAGAGGCAAGAGAATGGAAAGGGGGAGCTCTAGAGGGGACAAGGAGAAGCACACATGCCTCCTCCCTCCCTTGTGTTTTGCCCTGGTGTGCCTTTCCAGGGCGAGAGGCAAGGGAGTTGGGGGAACTCTGAAGGGGAAAAGTAAGGTGTGTATGTGCCTCCACCCTTGCCTTTTTCCTGGGCTCTTGCCTTCCTTCTCCGTGCCTGGCAAAACCCAATGGAATGGAGGAGGAGAATGGGGGAAGGCAGACAGGCACCTCATGAATAATCAAATTTGCAAAGGTCAAACCCGTGAATGTGGAGGGAGGACTGTAGAGCAGTTTGAAAGGCAAAGCACTTGCAAGTAAAAGTATTGAAAAGTAGTATAGCTTTAGGGACTTAACATTGGGAGACAAATTCCTTTTAAACTAAAATGTTCGTGTATTTTGTGCTGTAGAAATATTTTAAGATATGTTTAATTTTGGTTTCCCCAGATAATAGTGTTATCAAACATTTAACTGCTTGCATCAGAACTTTTCTTGTAATGGTTGTTGTCACTTGGAAGCTTGATATTAATGATTATTTTTTAAAATAGGAAACTGAGTTTTTGATAGTCGGCAACTTTTTATTTATATTTCTTGTGTTCACTTGCTCTCCTGTTTATGCACTCATACACTAAATACTGGATCTAAAGGAATTACTTTATCTGCTAAGATATGTGGAAGGTCATATCTAATTCAGTATAAGTAGAAATATATTTTATAGTGTCTTGCCTTCAGGCAAATTAGGTGAAGAGTGTGCT
This sequence comes from Ctenosaura bakeri, assembly GCA_948474755.1. Lineage (NCBI taxonomy): Eukaryota > Metazoa > Chordata > Lepidosauria > Squamata > Iguanidae > Ctenosaura > Ctenosaura bakeri. Next base: position 69,980 of record CAOLHI010003659.1, on the reverse strand, counting down.
GAATAAATCTGTTCACTATACGTATCACAACCTAGGAAGCTGTGTATGGTGGAGAAAGGTCAGATGGGCAGGTTTTGTCTACAGTGCACCCTCTGGATGTTTTCTCATGTTACCCTATGTCTTTTCTAAAGCAGACTCTAATAATATACTGCAAACTTTGATTTGCTTAGAAGAGAAAATGAGGGCTAGTATTTAAGAAACATAAGTCCAAACCTATACTAGGTATATGCTGTGCTTCTTTGGTTTAAGTTGTAAAATATAGAGTTATCAACTGTGTATGTTGATAAAAAACCTAGTTCACTGCTAACAACTGATGAAAGATTTGAAATACAATATTTGTCTGGATAATTAAATGCTGCCTCTGTATATAGAAAAAAAACTCATTTTGTGATCACTACGCTAAGTGATTCATTGATAATTTTCACATTTGAAAATATCGATAACATTTTAGAAAGCTTGATATTACACAGCAAACTGAATGATTATTGAACTGTCAGAATAAAAGTTTGAACTGTAGATCTGATCAGGCTGTTCTGGTTTTGCCTTGTACCTTTGTGTGGACAAAGTGACTTTTCAGTCTAGAAGCTTAATGGTACCCTCAGCTGTCTTTGCTCCTGTAAGCAGTGCTATTTTGCTAAGGAGATTTTTCAAAGCAATGTTAGGAGAGTCAATATAATTTTATTGCAAACCAGATTTGCTTGATGCTTAGAGATATTTTAGATATTAAAGTGGTTATTATTTTATCTGTTTTCTATTGAACATTTTCTTTTGAAGGTGAACTTTTATTTTACATGCTTCCCTCTGATTGCATACTAGCTAAACTCGAACTGTGCATATGGAGAAACCTTCTTTTATAACTTAGAACTTTTATAACTAAATTGCTATGAAGAATCAGTTCTGAAAGCCTGTTATGAAAGGCATACTGAGAGTAGCTCAGAAGATAAATCTGACATGGACTACAGAAGAAAGAATCATGTACATACCAGGATGTCAAATCTAACATTATTGCCAACTAATATAGTTATGTGATTGCTTGTTCTGAAAGGACCTCTGTATGCTAATCATATTAGTTGGCATACTGCTGGTAACATTGCTTATTAAACATGTGTGTCGCCAAACCAACCAACTTGTGTTAGAGGTTTTTTGTTTATTTGGTTTGGTTTTGGTTTTGGTTTTTGGCACTGTTTAAGGAAAAAGTTGGTAGGGCATGGGGAACTGTCAATATAGCATCTAATATTCTGATACACTGAGACATTACACACAAGACTGAGATGTATCATGACCATGTGAAAATTTATTTTATATGCTCTCAAATTATGTCCTATAATCATTCTTGAAATATTATAATTTTCCATAGTATTAGACAGCACTTTCGGCCAGAAGCAAAATGTTTACAGCATTTATAGTATAGCAAGAGATTCCCATATTCACAAATACTTTAATAAGATATCCGCAAAAACTTCTCAAACATATGGAGAATAATTGTGAGCTGATTAAAGAAACTGCAAGACAGAACATAGGCTGTGGCAACAGTAATTCGAGTCTTGCTAATCGAAATTGAAATAGAAAATTATATGCAGTATACATCCAGTATTCAAATGAATAGAACTCTTATGTTGCATGCTGTAAGTTAATCTCTGAATTTACTGTCTTGTATTTTGCTGTTGCCAGAAATAAAGCAGAAAATGTATTGGTAATATTATATTAATAATTTATGCTTAGGAGTTTTAGAAAAGTAGTCAACCATAGAAAAATTGTTACGAGCCCAGAACTTCTGGATGTGATAATGAATATAAAAAGAAAACTGATAATTTTTCAATTTCTGGAAGTCTTCCTTAAAGGAATTTCCAAAATGTTACATGTGCCTGAAAATACAGCATTGTGTTAAGTTGTTTGCAGCAGACCAAAATATCTTTTGTATGTGATTTTGAAATATAAATGGCAGTAAGCTGCACTAAAAAAATTTTATCAACAGAAAATTTAAAAGCTATTGTTGAAATAAATTATACAGTTTATAGAAATTATGCATGCCTTACTTTATTGAGGTTGCACTATTTGTTCTTTTAATTTTTGCTTCTAGCATTTTGCATTCATTTTCCCTACTCACCACTGAAAAAACAGCAAGGCACTGCAAGGGGGAGAGACAATTCTGTAGGCAGAAGGAAGGCATGAAAACTGTCAGGTTCCTAATTTCAGAAAGCCAAGCTCAGGCTTGCAGGTTGTTACAGACTGTGGTAACAAGTATGTCTTTTATTGAGTACAAAGCATTTTTTGCCCTGGCCCCCGCTTCCTTCATTTGTTCAAAAGCATCCTCTGGAGTAGGTAGTCCACTAACTGGATCTGTCCTGAATTTAAAAGGATTATTTCTTTGGCAGTATGAGAAAATGCTTTGAAAAGTCAGTGTTGATCTTGCCTCATGTCCCTAGGAGTTGGATCTTACAATGATTTACTAGGGCTTAAATGCAAGGTTTCCTGTACTTCAAGGACAAAGGTTGCATAAATTAGAGAGTAGACAGAACCATATTATTTAGGATTATTTTTAAGAATGATAAGGAGGAACTTGCTTAAAATATACTGATGTTAATCCTTAATTAACATCTTGCATAATATGAACATCTGGATTTCTAAAATCCAAACCTCAATTCTTTGCAAAGGTGGAAAGTTTGTTCTGCAACAGCTCTGTGTAGGTAATTCCTAGGCCTCAGGAGTCTAGAGAGGCTCATTAAATCTGTTATAATCTCAAAATGCCTTGAGTAATGTTCCTGAAACTTTCTGAAACTGTAAACAGATATGCATCATAGTTTACAAATGAATTCAGGACAGTATTAAATAATTAAAGCAGTTAAATCTCAGTAAACTGCAGAAAGTGCAACAATTGAAAGTGCCATGTCAGTTGGACATCTTATAATTAAAGAACCCACATAAAATATTTTTAGTTTTCCAATTCTTATCTTGGCAATATACTTACGAAAAGTTAATGAAAAATCCCTCATCTTGCAAGGAAGTTTAAATTCTCTCACAGGTTTTATCCCTTCATAATCAGCAGTGACTTTTTATTCAAGGAACTTAATTTTTATTCTAGGATTTTAACAACAATACATGTGGCTAATTCTATTTAGAACAGACATTTCACATCTTACTTTAAACTTCAAAAGTTTATAGTGCAAATTCAAATCAAATTTATATTCCTTGGGCAATGTACTTTACAAACAGCACATGGGGAACAGCCTCCTTCAACACACCTAGATTGTCACATTATTCAACAATTAAGAAGTAAATCTTGTCATAAGTTACTGTGTGAAACAAGTGGATAATACCACTATTACAGTTTACATAGAATAGATTCTTGAACTTCATTTCTATTAACTGATAGTAGTTATGCACAACTAAATCATTTATGTGAATTGGAGTGGGGAGGGGAACTAGACCAGCCTTCTCCAGCCTGGTGCATACCTCCAGGTTTGTTGGACTGCCATCCCAGTCATCCCAAATCAACATCATTGGAGAAGGCAGAGCTAGATCATGCAGGTCTTACAACATTGTTTCAGGAGACTTTGATCTGTTAAAGACAATGGTACCTGATGCAGAGAAGTGTCCAAAATACCCCTGTTCATATTTTGAACTTCTACCAAAATCTGAAATTAAGAATTCTAACTTGAAAAATTTAGCAATGAATGGTCAAGACTAGATTAAAAGACTAGAATTATGATTTAATTTTATTTTGGTTCTCCACCTTGGATTCACATTTAAAATTTATGGTACAGAGTTTTTCAGTAAGGTGAGCTGAAATAAAAACATGGTCAATTTTCCACATTTGGAATTCTCCATTGACAATTAAGTTGTATAGTATAGTTTCTCTAAAAAAATCTTAGTTTCTCTAAAAATTAACATGACCAACTGTTCTTATGGACAGGATCCCCCATCCCACTTCATGGGTTAACAGAGAGAGATAGAAATAACTATATTTTTAAATTAAATTGTCCCTTTGGATTAAACGTAGGTACTATCTAAATTAGAAGCATGAAACAAATTAACTGGACAGATTAGTAATAACAAGCATAAGTTCTACTAGTATGGGAATTGTAACATATCAACTACTTGCTCTGCAACAACTAGTCAGGTTTTTTTTTCTGCGCGTGTGCGCGCACACACACACACTGTAAGCACAGTTTTACTTTGCAAGTATGGCTAGTTTTACTTTGCAAGTATGGCTCCCAGTGGAGTGAGAGCATTGAATCAATCTGCTGTGCTTCAAACCTGTACAGTGTTCCTTTTATAGGATAAGGAATGGACACAGAGAAGGTTTACATATTTTGATATGGTATTCTCTTATTTTATATTTTGTTCAGCATTTACAGCCGAACAATACCAGCAACATCAACAGCAACTGGCACTAATGCAGAAACAGCAGCTTGCACAAATTCATCAACAGCAAGCAAATAGTAATTCTTCTGCGAACGCTTCACAGGTGAGGGAGTTGTCTGTATTATGATTTATCCCTCATTTTTTCCACCAGGGTTCATCTCTAATTGTCAACTGTTGCCATAGCACCTTGCAACTAACCATCAGGAAAGTGGCTTTCGCTCGAATCTACATCTTAGCCATACTCTAGAGTGTTTAGAAGGGATGCTACAGGTGAGTATAGTAGGCATTGCTTCTGCTCCCTCCTAACAGAAAAGAGGTGACTTAGTAATACATGTTTTAAAAAGCCTCAGATAACATTGTTAATGTACACTGCATGTCTTTGTTTCTATGTGTGTGTATATTCTTTTCCCATCCAAAATTCAAAGCTTAACAATTGCAAAATACAAGTGACTTTTCAGACATGTCCTGGTCTTTAAGAGATTAATATATTAACATTGATTATTAATACATTTAATAAGCATAGAGATTAGGATTTAATGTGCTTGTCTTATTTCGTGTGTGTATGTGTTTTAATATCAGTCTGAAGCACAGGAGACAATTGTATGTTAACGCTGCAGTTCCAAAGGCCTGGCTTTATCACTTCTGCAAGTATCAGTACCTTATTTTAAATCATACTTAAACTGCTTGCCCGGGTCTGGCCAAAAAGATTCTTGCCTTTAAGGAGATTTGGAGAACAATTTTTAGTACATTGGTCCCAAAATTGGAGAATTGCCTTCCCCAAGGGGCTCTAGTTCTTTGCCTTTGTCTTTAAAGTTGGCAGGTTCTTTTTTTTTTTTTTTTGGTTCTTGTCTTATTATGTTTTGTGTTACTCCTGTTTTAAGTACTATAGCTTTTAACATTATTATTTTAGTGGTTTACTGGTTCTTACTAGTTCAGTTGTATATAAACTTCCAGGTACAGCTTGGCGTTACTTTTTGGTTACTTTCCGTATTCTTTTGTTAAAGGGTTTTATTTCCAAGACGTTGGATTCTGTTAGTGCTCAGTTTGCTGCTTCAGCACTGGTTACATCGGAACAGCTCATGGGATTCAAAATGAAGGATGATGTGGTGCTTGGAATTGGGGTGAATGGCATCCTTCAGGCCTCAGGTGAGAAAGGATAAAGATTGAGGTACATGTTCTCAGACAGTATCTGCATTGGTACGTTGGCATTTGAGAGGTACAGGTCATTCCATGTTTTCTCTTCTCTTCGCAGGAGTATATAAGGGCTTACACCTCAGTAGTACGACGCCTACAGCACTTGTACATACAAGCTCATCATCAGCGGCAGGTTCACCCTTGTTACAGCCTTCAAATATAACACAGACTTCAAGTTCCCACAGTGCACTGAGTCACCAAGTAACTGCTGCCAATTCTGCAACAACTCAGGTTCTGTTTGGGAACAACATTCGATTAACTGTACCTTCGTCTGTTGCCACTGCAAATTCTATTACTACGCTCAATGCACGACACATACCTAGGACTTTAAGTGCTGTTCCATCATCTGCCTTAAAGCTGGCTGCAGCAAACTGTCAGGTGCCCAAGGTGCCAGCTTCATCTTCTGTGGACACAGTACCAAGGTAAGCCTTTAAGTCAGAAATCAAGCTGCTCTGGAGATTTTTCTTACAACTGAAAAGTAATCCTGTCATAATTTGTGCCTCAGCTAAGGAAAACAGATCCCCACTGTCGGGAGTCCTCCATGTTTTATGGTTTTAGGATAGCAGTAGACTGAGGAAATAGTGATAGTAGGCTGTTAGCTATTCCCAGGCGCCAACCATTCCTTCTGGCTGGAATTTCAAAGGAACCGTTTGGCATGATGACGTTCGTTCTTTTACAACTATCTTAGGAGAAACTGTCTGTTAAAGTGTAAGGTGGGGGAAAACGTTCCATTCTCGAGCTTTAACGTCTGAAGACAGCATCCCTTACTATGTTACAATAAATCTTCTATTAAGTTTGTTGATCCGTGTAAGAGTGAATCTGTTCCTGACAGAAAGCTCGAGAATCCTTTCAAAAAATGCACCAATTGATGGACCAGTCGATTACTGAAGAAGAGCAAGGATCTGCAGAATCTGATGGAGCTACAGAAACTGAAGTGCCCCTGGATACCAAGACAAAATTGCTCCTGACCGAGGCTATGGAAACCCCCACAAGCGGCCAAACCTGGGTCTGGGGAGAAAAGCCACATACGTCGTTGAGACAACGCAGAAGGGCTGCTAGATGGGATACATCAGCAAAAGACCTATCCCTTTTGGAGGAGATAAAGCAAATGGAAACCGAACTGGAAAGAAAAGATGAGGAGATACTTGAACTCAAGACCATGCTACGCGAGATGCGCATCCGTCCCTCGCAGACAGGGAGATCACCAGGAGGAGAACCACGAGCGGCTGTCTCGGCGGCAGGCACCCCTGGTCCGCCCCAGCAACCAACAGGGCACACGCCAGCACCACTGTTACTCAGAAATGTGGGAGACCTGAAAGCGACCTTCAACGGGAAGGGGGAGAAACTCTCCTTTTTTTTGACTATGGCAAACAATTTCATGATTGATCACGGCCATCTATTTCGGGATGATGCGGCCCGAATTCGATACCTAAGCCAGCGGATGAAAGGACTGGCAGCAGACTGGGTAGCGAACCTATATGACTCCCGCGCCCCCGAAACTGAAAATCTGCAGCTCTTCATGAACCATCTGCGGGAACGCTTTGAAGACCCCCATTTATTGGAAAACACCAAATATCAACTGAAACGAATGAAACAAGGCAGGAACGATGTGGGGACGTATTCCCGTGAATTTAGAAACCTGGCCACCAAAGTCCCGTGGAGTGATGAAATTCTAATTGAGTTATACAAAGATGGACTAAATCCTGATATTCTACACGGGTGCTTAATGCAGGCCAATCCACAGACCCTGCTAGGTTGGGTCAGACTAGCTACTGAAATGGAAGGCATAACCCAGACTGTTCAGCTGAACCGACAAAGACAAGACGTGCCAAAACGACAACCTCGCGGTCCCACCGTCCTCAATGCTGAGGAACGGAACAAACGTCTCCGTTTGGGCATGTGCTTTAACTGTGGAAAACCGGGCCACCTCGCCAACACCTGCCGCGGAAACCAAGCTCCGACTGGGACTAAGGGAGCACGAGCAGACCCAAAGAATATAGAATTCACACATCAGACAGCGGCCGCCAAACAACCACTTAGACGCACTTCTAAGGACCCTGCAGCGGCGACAGGAGACTCCGATCCCGATGATGAAACCACCTCTTCGTCCTCATCTGACATAGATGGAGATTCTAAACCTGACTGCGATGACTGGCAAGCGGCGGGAACATCTGTAAGTACTCCTAAAATTCCCCATTTCTACGCCACGGTTGCGATTAGTGGCAGCGATGGGACTTTGCATGTACATAGGGCATTAATTGACTCTGGCTGCTCCAGAAGTTTGTTACACCCCAAATTGGCCAAACAATTGAAAACTCTTTATGAGCCCTTGGAATGCCCCATCAAATTAACGCAAATGGATGGGACCTCAATGACTGGGGGAGTAATTAGTAAAATCACTAAGCCCATCTCATTTCAAATGGACAAAAACAATTACAGCATGCGATTTCTAGTTCCCAAGGCGATGCAGTTCAAATTGGTCTTGGGAATCGATTGGCTTCGTGAATATAACCCCCAGATAAACTGGACTGCTGGCACTATGTCCTCTTCAGATGAAAACTTTTCTATTCCCCATGAAGAATTGCAACAAATTCCTTCACACTACCGAGACTTCCAAAAGGCTTTCCACGAAAGGGAGGCTGACAAATTGCCTCCCCACACGGACTTTGACTGTAAACTGGAATTAGTTGACGGGGCCACCCTGCCTAAACCGAAAATTTATCCCATGAGCCAAAAAGAACTCCTTGCTCTCAAGAAGTTCCTAAATAAAAACTTGGCTCGCGGCTTTATCAAGCCCTCTACAGCCCCCACGGCGAGTCCTGTCTTCTTCCGAAAGAGAAAAGATCCCAGCGCGGATCCGAGACTGATAGTTAACTACTCTGCTATTAACCAGGTTATTTCCTCCAATTGTTATCCCATACCTCTGATACGGACTGTTTTGGACCATCTTGTTCAAGGAAAATATTTCACCAAACTTGATCTTAAAGAGGCTTTTCATAGGATTAGAATGGACCCGGACTCTGAGTGGCTCACCACCTTTGCAACTCCTCTAGGTAACTTTAAATGGACGGTTCTTCCCTTTGGCTTACAATCGGGGCCATCTGTGTTCCAAATGTTTTTGAACACCATTTTCCATGACTTGTTGTATCAGGGGGTTCTGATTTATCTGGATGACATTTTAATTTACGCAGATTCCATGGAATCTCATGTGTCATTGGTTCGTGAAGTGTTACGAAGGCTTATAGATAACAACCTCGTGGTTAATCTATCTAAATGCCAATCTGACACCCAAACTTTTGATTACTTGGGATATAGGATTCAAGATTGTTCACTTAAAATGGACCCTTCGAAGATTAACTCCATTTTGCAATGGCCCGTCCCTAAAACTGTGAAGCAACTGCAGCAATTTCTTGGTTTTGCGAACTTCTACCGGAACTTTATTGAGGATTTTGCGGCCATAACGCTTCCACTCACCAACCTTCTACGGAAACCTAAAGGATCCACTGCGGGCAAGGCGCATAGACTTTGTTGGTCGCCTGAGTGTCAATCGGCGTTTGACCATTTGAAATCTAAATTTACGTCTGAGCCCTTACTCCTTTTTCCCGACAGTACGAAGCAATTCATTGTGCAAACGGATGCTTCGGACTTTGCCATGGCAGCCGTTCTTTTACAACATGACACCACAGGAGCACTCAGGCCTTGTGCTTTCATTTCAAAGAAATTTTCCCCTCAACAAGCTAATTGGCCTATTTGGGAGAAAGAAGCCAAGGCTATCCATTTTGCGCTGTCCTCTTGGCGTCATTTGCTTGAAGGGGCTCGACTCCCCTTTGAAGTTTGGACTGATCATAGGAATTTGCAAGCCTTACAGTCTGCTAAGAAACTCTCCCCTAAGCAGGCGAGATGGGCTGAATTTTTCCAGAGATTCCGATTTAAAATTGTTTTCAAACCTGGCCGAACTAACCAACTGGCGGACCCTCTCTCTCGACTTCCCTGTTTTGCGGAATCCCCTGCTACGTCCTCCCACTCCAATACCTTGTTTCCTGCCTCCTCTCGGCTTCTCAAGTGACTACTCGTGCATTAGCAAAGACAAGGCTTTCTGCCTCCTCTCTTTGTGACTCCGCTCTCCGCGATGCTATCATTCATGCAGCGCATGCAGACTCCTGGCTACCGGCAAACAAGGATAAAATAGAATGGGTTGACAATCTCCCCTTTTATGGCACCAAGGTCTACGTTCCCCCTGCTGCCCGCGAGCAGGTACTTCATCGTTATCATGATTCCAAACCCGCTGGACATTTTGGGTTTTTGAAGACATTGCATGCGATTCGCCGCCTTTTTTGGTGGCCTGGATTAAACCCCTCCGTGCAAACTTACATTAAGCAGTGTGCCACTTGCAACGTTTCTAAGTCGCCCACATCTAAACCTCAAGGGCTCCTGCAACCTCTGCCTGCGCCTGCTAGCCCCTGGTCGGTCATCGCATGGGATTTTATCGTGTCTCTTCCCTCTTCATGTTCCTGACACCCACAGAATGCATTTTGGATCTCCCTATAACTTCTTGATGATTTTCACATTAATGAAAACATTTAGAGGCTGTTCAGATGTATTGGGATTTTCAAGTAAACTGTGGTTACTCCTTGCATGAAATTTGGATTTGAATGACCACAATGATGTGTCTCATGCTTGGTAATAGCAAGAATTTCTTTCTGAATTTTGAGACCTTTATACTCCACCATCTTAAGCGGAAGTAAATTTCATTCAGATGGATGAGGTTTACTTTTGAATCAATGGTAAAGCTCCAAAGAGCTTTGTTAGGTTTGCCTGAAAGCTTCGGCAATTCTTGCAGCGTCACATACTGTTTTTGAAAGTAGTTGGTTAATAATGGGACAAAGAACCTGCTGCTGTTCTCTTTTCCAGAAAATGCACAGAAAGCTGTTTTCTCAACTTCTCTTCCTTTCTGTGAATTTTGAAACCGTCTATCCCAGAACTGAGATGAATATGGCCTTCCTGAGTGGTTGGACAGCAACTTTTCATCCCTAGACAGAACTAGCCAGTGGTGACAAATTAAGAGAGCTGCAGTCCAATAACATAAAGAGGCCTGTTTTTCATTCATACACTTGCTGTTGCCCTCAAAAGGTTGTGTGGATTAAAAATGCATATTTTTCCTGTTTCTGATGTCAAGGAGAACAGAAGGGAGATTGTACCTTGTACCTTGAGATGCCTTCAAGATTACTGATCCCCTTGCCATTTTGGCTATGTAGGCAATAGCACTGGCAGAATTGTGTTTGCTGCTAAAATATACAAGTAGAGCCTTGCAACAAATGTTGCAACATGAAGTGATTCTGTTTACATTCTGGTTGCTCTTTCTTTTCCTCTTTCCCTATCTTGTCCCCAGTTGATCAGGCTTCTGTGCCTGCAGAGAGTAATCACTCCTCGTATGTTGAGTGTTGGAGTCTTTTTCCTTCATTTTGTACAGGAGTTGCTGAAGAGACTTGCTTGTACCCAGTCACAGCTACCTTAAAATCTCAAGTATGGTTGACCCTCCACTTCTGCTGCCGTTAGGGGAGCAAGTGGAAGGTGAAAGTGGAAAAACTGCACATTTCTTTTAACCTGAGAGAACAAATCTCTATGAATCTCTAGGTCCTCCAGCGCAACTCTGTGGTCAACTTCTGCCATAAGCTGACCACAGAAGCATGCTAGAGGACCTAGAGATTCCTGTTGAGAACATATTGAAACCAGTGAATATGGAGGGCCACCTGTATTCTCTTGATAGCATTTTCTGGTATATCTTGGGACATTTACAAGTAGCTTCTCAGTGTGACTCCCTGACAATGAGATCATTTTTCGTGTCTCTTCTTCCAGCCATCAAATGCCCCATACTGTACTCCCTCCAACTTTGTTGTCGCCCCTTCCTGTCAGTCAATATTCCATGCCTTTTGAGCCTTACTGCACCTTTTATGAGTCTTTTTCCCCTTTATCGTTTTTTTTTAAGCGTATATGCTGCCAGCCTCACTCAGGCAGTCCCTGTCAAAGAAGGCAAGGCTGGCCCCTGTCTCTGTCTTTTTGCCTGCAGGCAAAGTCATTTATATTCAGATGGGCCTTTGGGTAGTTGTTGTCAGGGGTCTCAACTGCTTTGTGCTGTTTATCTACTTGATGTGTGATATTATATATAACAGTTAGGGTATTTTAAACTGATTTTAAAATGTTTTTACTTTTTGTGTGTGTTTAAATTATATTGTTAAGTGTCTTGAGCATCATTTTGGCATATTGCTTACAAAATAAATTATTTTTTAAAAAAACCTAAAGAATTACTCTGAGCAGCTCTCCTGTGTATGGATGATTCACTGTTGTCTACATTTGCACAGGAAGACATGAAGTGGAAATAGGAGATCATATGTTCAAGCTATGTTGATACTGTAAAGATAGAAGCAAATTATTTTTACATTGTTTTTGAATGGGACCTTTTACAGGATGATTTGGTTCTTCCTGTCCTACTGGAATAGTAACTGTTTCTATTCTTCTTTCCCTTTTCTTCCCCTGTAGGGAAAACCATGAAACAGAAAAGCCAGCACTGAACAATATAGCAGACAATACAGTAGCAATGGAGGTGACGTAGTTTCTATAGTAATGGAACTGCAGCCTTTGGGAACTTGTTAGGTGCTATGCATCAGTAGCAATTTGAATGCAAGGGATGATGGAATGCAGCATATTGCGTTTCCATGGCAGCTGTGGGGACTTGACAGCAATGCACATCTCTCATGCTTTGGTTTTTCTTTTCTTACTGTTAATAGGAAAGAATCAACATCTGTAAATTAAGACTACAGCAATTATCTGTACAGTACTGCATATTTGTAATACCCTTGTATATACGTTACTTGAATACAGAACCGTTCATTTGTGATGCTTTGCACTTGGGGCTGGGGGGAGGGGAGGGAGGGAAAATTGCAACAAAGTAAGAGTGTGAGAAGGTGAGATTGTATAGAGATGAAGTGTCATCACATCATGTGCATGGTGCGGAACCTGCTGTTTTATCTATTTATTGTGCCGTGTTTACAGTTTTTTGTACACTGTACCTTCATTGGTTCCTGTGCTGTAGTAAATGTGTTAGGTAGCTGTGGACTCCTTGGTATTTTGTAAATGGTATTAACATAACTTGGTTCCCCCTCTGGGTCCTTGAGTTTTCTGTGTATCATGTGAAAAATGGTGACATACATACAGAATTTTTTTAAAAGGCATCAGTTTAAAAATGGGGAATGTACTGTTCAATGGGATCTTCCTGTTCTTAATATCATAAGGCAAGTAACAAGCTAAAAATGAAGTCTCATGGATTCTACCAACTGACTAGCTCACAAATGTGTGCAGTTTCTGGTACCTAAAGCACTAAAGTTATGTTGCTGCTCTTCATACAGCCCCCTCTGTTGTCCCATTTCCTTGCGCACCAAAAAAAGAAAAAAGAAAAAAAAAGAAAGTGGTGTCAAATCAAGTATGCAAATGGAGTCCTTACAACTGGAGTTTTTATGTTGTCTTGCCCTTCTTTTGATCACAAATTATATTTTTTTATTGTATAATTGTTAAAGACTTCATTCTTTACTTGTTCTTAAGAAAAAGGCTATAAGGGAGAAAGAAATGCAGTAATTGCTGTACGTGTATCATCATTCCAGTTTCTGAAAACAGCCAGCTTTTTTTCCTTTTAAGATTCTCCAGAAGGCTGCAAGGCCAGAACCACAACTGTCGGGTGCCTTCCTTTGGAAATATTTGCCCTCTCTTCTGTGAAGAGACTGGTACTTAAGACTCTACTACTAGTGCTTTGTCAGTACCGAAGCCTGAATGCCCACTCCAATGGCGTACATTATCCTTAAGGTTTTTAATCCCACCTGGAAAATTGTGATAGAACACTCACAAAATAAACCCAGGGCATTACATGTTGACAGACAAGCGTGTCGTGTATTCCTTACCCTGTCTTATTCATTTGTTTAGTTTGTGTCCCTCCTCTTGGTCTGCAGGTCTGCAAAGTAATTTCAGTTCAAAATTAAAACAATAAAACTGCTGAATCAAACAATTAAAAAGCAATAGATAGCACTGCCCTTTATTCTACTACTTTGTATCATTTCTTCATGGTCAGTAGATCAGGCCAGTGATTAGTCAATGAAGTAAAAACATCCAAGATGTGTTCAGACTCCAGCTTTACATACAGGTGGTTTCCTTTATCATTTTCCTTTTGTTGTTATGAAACATTCTCTGTAAGCACTAAACAGCATTTAGAAGGCTCCTGTTACAAGATGGTGAACACATCTGCTCTTGCTTGAAACGGGGAATGTACCACACATTTTTTATGCAATTCCACCTTTTCTATCCAAGCACTTTAATAATCTAGTACTATAGCCTTGAAAATAAGCCTACAAAATTGAGTACCTTGAATGTTTGTTAGTTTATCTGTCCAGACAGATTGGCCATTTATTGTGTAAAAGTGAAAATACAGCTATATAAACACTTCCTTGTTTGATCATAAAGTTGATTTCTTGGAGAACAAGAAGGTTAATATTTACCAGCCTGTAAGACTTAAGGGAAAGTGAATTATGCCATCTTGAAAGAGCAATGAGACTTTCCTGGCAGTTGAAACTCTGCACAAATGTCACCTCTGTCTTTTAAAAGCTAGTTTTCATAAACAAACAGTATAGAAACTTAAATCCAATGGTATTATGTAAGTACAGTAGATATGTAGTTACAGTGTCATTGCTTTTTATTACTATAATTAAATTCACAGCTGAATTATATGGACATTGAGGGGCAAATATTTAATAGTAGGGTTGTCATCCAATGAAATGCATGCAGGTACTATCAGAGTTTTTGCTTGTATGTTGGTAGCACAGCTGTAGTTTATGTTAGTGACTAAAACAATGAATTTAGAATCAAAGATCAAACATTTGTCATTCAATCACACCCCTGCTGCCCTCTTCCCTGAACTTCAGTGTGGGAATATTTTGTTATATAGGTTCCAGGATAAGGTATGCTAAATCCTAACATACATCGCAACATAAATGCAAATATAGCTTCTAAAAGTGGTGCGTTTCCTACCAATTTCTATTGACAGATACATTTCCTCATGATGAAATCCTGAAATTGACCATAGATACGTACAAGGCAAATAATATGTCTAGGGTGAGACTCATGTTACCCTCCAGATGTTGCTGGTCTACATCTCCCGGTGTTCCGCACCATTGGCTAGGCTGTTGGCAATTGCAGTTCAACGGTATCAGGAAGGCTGGGCAATTACCACTTCTGTGATAGGCAGTAATGAGGCTGTCGAACTCCAGGATGATGCCTGCCCTCTTGGCTGTTAGCTGCTAGGGCTTATTACCATTATTTTTCCTTCCTCCCTAAGTGCCTGCTCCCTACTTTAGAAATAAATCTGTCAGAAGCCTCCACTGAAAAGTGATTACTCCTGGATTGGAGCTCAGAAATAAGTTATAAATAACATCGTTACAGGTAATTAGTATGACTAATTTGTAACAAGCATGTAGCAAAGTTACATTTCAAAATTAATCTAATTAATGGTAACTTCATCTGATGAATAATGTTTTATAGCTCCTTTTAAATGTAAACCTTCAAGGGCATTTTAAGGCATTTTTGGAGGTTCTTTGGTGGGAATTTTTCAAGAGGAATTGCATTATTTTATGAGCTCAAAACCATTTTTAAAGTAGAAAAAAACAATGAGCGATGTAATGAGCAGTTATAAAAATTATAATTAGTAACAGCAAATAACTACCCTTTAATACACTATAATGAGTTGTAGAACCAGCATCATGTAGTAGTTTTGAGTGCTGGCCTAGGATTCTGGTAGAACAGGGTTTAAATCCCCGCACAGCCCATGGAAAGCCACCAAGTGGCTTTGTACAAGTCACTCTTAGCTTCAGAGGAAACTCTACATGAACAAATCTTGCCAAGAAAACAACATGATAAGGTCATTGTAAATTGGGGTCAACTTGAAGGCCCACAACTACAGTAATAATTGAGGGGAATGAATTATATTCAACTCACAGTTTTCAACTACAAAGTCACTTTCCAAGTTTTAGCCTAGGCGGCTTGGGTATGATGGCCATGAAAGAACTCTTTAAGTAGCAAAAACAGCTAGAAGGAATTATGCCAGGACCAAAGATTTTTCCACATTTGTGGGGTGGTGAATCTGGATTTTAGTTCAAACTTTAAAAGATCCATTGAAGTTGATGGGCAGAACCTTGGTTAGTTACTATAAAGTTGAGACTAAACCCTGGAGCAAATTCACTATTCCTCTGAAATGGAACTTCTGGACTTCTCACTAGAGAGTGAGAAAAGCACTATGTGCACTTCAATAAGAATTTCCAGAATATTGCAAAATGAATGGTTAGACAAGTAGTCAAAAGCAAAGCTATAAATCAATACATAGCAGAAGAGGGGAAAGTTATTTGTTGTAGTTTCATTATAGGTAAGTGAGACGTGCATTCTACATTTTAACCCAAAGTTTAATTACTAATAAGAATGTATGCACTGGTTGTTGTGGGTTTTCCAGGCTTTGAGGCCGTGTTCTATTAGTATTTTTTCCTGACGTTTCGCCTGCATCTGTGGCTGGCATCTTCAGAGGATCTGGCAGATGCCAGCCACAGATGCAGGTGAAACGTCAGGAGAAAATACTAATAGAACACAGCCTCAAAGCCTGGAAAACCCACAACAACCTATGGATTCCGGCCATGAAAGCCTTAGAATGTGTGCACTTGCCTGCACGCAGTAACTTCCAGACACCCCTTCCTCTTTGACAAAAGTAATTGGCCAGTTTCTCGCCCCCACCATTGATAGCAAAAGACAGGAAGAACAGCCTTTTATTGAGTAGGAGACATTCTGGCGAGTGCTGGCATGGAAAAGTAGAATCATGTATAAAGTATGCCAACCCTTTGGCTAAAAAGTTAATATGCTCATATTGAACCGCCCCATTGATTGCACTGTGACAAACTGTGTAGATTTGGCATCTGACATCAGTAGTGCGAACACTTCTATCTTGTAGTAGACACTGATTGCAACCCAGGAAGTAGAGCTGAAGATGCTACTGTGCCAACTAACATAGAATTGGTTATATTTTCTCCTTTCCAAATGGAGGGGACAAAGGAACTGACAGAGAATACAAGGAAAGTGAATAACAAGGAATAGAGGGCCAGGATATTGTGTTGGTTTGAGCACTGGACTACAATCATGGAGACCATGGTTCAATTCCCTGCTCTGCCATGGAAGCCCAGTGGGTGACTTCGGACGTGTTACACACTCAGCCTCCAGAAAACCCTGTGATAGGGTCGCCATAAGTCGGAGATAACTTGAAGGCACACAACAACCATAACAACAAGGTTCTACATGTCACTTCTCTGACAGTTTGAAAGGAGGTACTCCAGCAGTCTGTTTCTTCATTTCTGTTCTGCTAACCTTGTTAACCAGCCAATTATTTTTACAGGAAGCAAATCCATACACTGAAAGACCACAGCAGAATTATTTACTTCTTCATTGTAGATTTTGTGTCTTTCTTGTTCCCAACTCGTATACTGATTTGCCCTTTTTTACAGTATGCATTCTGTTCACACATGGTAAATACTATTCATGGATTAAGCTTGAATTGATGTTAAATTGTGTTTTTTTTCCCTGTGGATCTGGAAAATTCAATGAACAAGGTCAGCATTTCCTAATTACAATTACCCATGAAGATGTGGCATTTAGCCACACTAATCACAGCAATTTGGTTTTGTTTGCTATAAACACTTTTCTACCCAGCTAACATAGCATGAAATTATCCCCTTGTAGCAAAACTAACAATAGCCAAGCAGGTGGAAATTACAGCTATGCTTAGCATGTCTTCATTATAATGCAAGTTTTACTGTTGTGGGCTAAAGAAAACAGTAGTATCAAAATAGCTACCTTGGCTGGCATATGTTTGCATTTGCTATAAATCAGTGTGCTTAACAGCAATTTATCAGATTGCACAATCTTTTCAGTTTGTTCTTGGTATCAGGCCTCTGGGCACACAGCTAATTAAGAGTTTACAATGGCTTGTGGCCAATGGATATATTAATTGGCAGTAGCATTTGCTTGATATTTTCCTGTGAGTGTCTGTTTTTATTTTTTTTATTTTTTTTAAATGTGCAGCTAGGATTCCTACAGCTTTCAAGAGTTATGGTTAAAACCATAATTCTCAAATTGAGGGCTGAGCCACAGCAGTGTGCCTTAAGCAAACTGTTTGGTGCACTAAGAAAAACAAAGTATTAGATGCTGCTGCCTTGATTCCACCCACAGAAGAGGATCTATGGCACAGGAATTCTGCAGGAATTCACTGCTTTTGGCATCATTGTTGTGTGCCTTCAAGTTGTTTCCAACTTATGTGACTCTAATGTGAAATCATCACACACTGATTGTGTGTTAAGCACCCAAGGTCACCCCGTGGTCTTCCATGGCCAAGCAGGGAATCGAACCCGAGTCTTCAGGGTTGTAGTGCAGCACTCAAACCACTACTCCACATAGGCTCTATATAAACTGGAAAAGGTGCCCAAAATCATTTATTTTTAGGTGTGTATCCTTCTCGTAATTTATAAGTATGGGCCAGATGTTCATTTCACAGAAAAATACATGCATAAGTTAACTGAAATAAATTATTTTCTTTGGCCATTAGGTAGAACACAAACCTATTAATATTTACTTCCTGATTATTAAATCTGCATGTCATGAATTTTAGTTGTGTCTCCTTGCTATTTTGAAAGGCTGGCACCACTGCCTCTGCATCAGTTTTGACTGGAGGGTTATAGCCTTTCCAGATAGAGGGATGCCTCAGATTTTCCTGTTCCCAAATAAATCTGATTTCTGATCTCTGTGTGAGTTAAATATTTGGGCTGGCCAACTTACAAACAACAAGCATGTGTGAAGTACTGACTCACACAGAAATTGTTGGGGGGAGGGTTCCTCTGGGAATAGTTTGGGAGGTTAATTTTAAGATAAATGAGTATAATAACATGATAGGATGGTATGAGTCCCACCATGATATCTTGAAACATCAAATCCTGTTTGGTTTTGTCAGTTAAACAGGATGAAACCTAATTAGTATTTGGATGATAGACCACCAAGTATCTCTAGGTAAGGCTAGGCAATAATTCTACTTCAGGTATTAGCTGTTACTTGTACTAACAATACTGCCATTGCAACAGTGATCTGTGTCTGAGATGGAGAGCTGGATGTACTTCCTTCTGAGCACAGTGCTTAGTTGGATTATTTCCATGTAACATTGTCATGTCTGAGGTACAAATGGTTTAATGCATTTCCTTCAGGAGTGTGCAGTATCTTAATTTTAATTCTTCCAAAAAGTATACAGAAATTTAGGGGGAGAGTTTTCAAAAACATCAGAAAAATGAAGTGATACTTCTTGATCCTTAATGTGTTTTTTAAAAAACTGCACTGTTAGGAACACAGATATCAGCAACTCTTAAAACAACCTGTTCTTTTTATTTCTTATTTTTCAAAGAAGTAGTTGTGTTAGGCCATTTCTGCACTAGACTGTTATAGCGCTATGATTCCACTTTCAACATCCTATGGAATCCTGGGGTTTGCAGTTTCGGGAGGGGCTAGCTGGCTCCTCCCGAAACTGCAAACCTCAGGATTCCATAGGATGTTGAAAGTGGAATCATAGTGCTATAACAGTCTAGTGTGGAAATGGCTTTAGTCTCTTGCAGCATGAAAAGGAAGAAGGGGGAGGAAAGGAAAGAAAGAAAAAGTGGCTTTAAGACTAACTTTTTTATTTTCACACCAGCTTTTGTGGATATAAAGCCACTGCTAAAGATGCAGTGCCGAGTAGTATTAAGGCATGAAGCATACTTACACAGTTGTGGGAGTGGGATAGAATGCAATAGGATCCAGAATTAAGCAAATCATGACCTTTGCCCTAAATTTTCAAAGAGCTGCCTGAGATGATACATATCTTTCAGATCTTTGCAGTGGTCTGTTAGTATTGATTTATGAAAGCAATAAAGCTGCTTTCCCAGAAGATTCCTTTTGTTATATATGCAGTAGCAAGGACACTTATATTAATATATGTAGTTTGCCAAATTAGTTTCAAATACCTCTTTGCAACAAGAATGCAGCTCCTTGAGACTGGAATAACCACTTGACAACATTGTCCGATTCTCATTTAGGAACCTGGCAGAACAGATGGACAGCAATTATTCATGTCATCTTGAAGTGCCTCCTTATTTCATTCTTCAGCTGGCTAGGTTAGGCTCATTAATAAAAGCAGCATGGAGTGGCTATGGCCATGCAAGTCCAATTCTCATCTTTTCTTTGCCTTCTTTTTGACTCTTCCAGTCTTCTTATGGAGGATTGTTATTTCTAAAACAGAAAGTAAAACTAAGGGCCTCTCCACACTACACTGTTATAGTGCTATTATTCCACTTTCAACCTCCTATGGAATCCTGGGGTTTGCAGTTTAGGGAGGGGCATTTAGAATTTTCAACCAGAGAGCTCTTTGGCCTCTGTAAACTACAAAGCCCTTCTAATTCCACAGGATGTTGAAAATGGGATAATAGCACTATAACAGTGTAGTATGGAAATGGCCTTAGATTCACCTGAAAAGACTCAGATCAATCATATAAAGATCTAACTTGGTGTTTAATGTTAGAATTGTGGGGGAAATGTAAACAGAGTCAAATATGTACTGTATGATTTTAAATCTGCTTTTCTCCAGAATGAAGTCCAGCTGAGTTCAATGCAACTATTTCCAAGGAATTATGAATAGGAATCCTTGCTCAGCTATGGAAACCCACTGGTGACCTCAGGCAAGTCATATGCTCTCAGCTTCAGAGGAAGGCAAAGGCAAACTCAGTCTGAACTTTTGCTAAGAAAATCCCATAATGGGTTTGCCTTAAGGTTGTCATAAATCAGAAACAACTTGAAGTCACACAAAAGCATGAACACAACACAGCTTAGACTAAGTCCATCAATTGTTGTCTTAGAGCCAGAACAGATCAAACAGAATAAAGTGTATTACTTATAGGTGGAAAAGAGATCTTTAGGCAAATGGTCCAGTGCGTATCTCAGTAGTTTGTCATCTTTTCAGGTGATGATTTTAAACTCACTCCATCTTAGCTAGGCTGAAGATTTTTTCCTCTTTTTACCTATGTCTGAAAGACAGAACATAACAGTGTTTTTCACAGCAACTTCATAATGTGCTGCCTCATCAGTAGATGAGGTGGAGAGGTGAAGTGCTCTTCATATCTGGACACATTAGAAACATAAAAAGTCATAATATGGACATTATTTTTTCGAAGTAGCCAAACAGATCATATCAGCCAGATCAGGACCAACACAAAGTCAAGGTTGATCATGATGAGACAAAGCCATTGGTGTAAAGGTATGTATGTTTTATGAATGCAGTGGGTTTTAAAACAGAAAACAAAGGTTTCCTTCTGTCAAAAAGCAGGCTTCTCTCCCACTTCTAGAAGCTTTATAAACAGAAAAGCTGAAGAGCTATAATGAAATCACTCCCCCCACATCCCCCAAATCACAGCTAGGCTAATAGGCTGTGGGTTCTGAGATTCTCTCAGGGAAGCATGTTCATCTCCTGGAATAATCTGCAAGAATGCAGAGTGAGGTCTAACAGTGGGAACTAACCCCTTCCATGCCAATTTGGAGCTGTACAATAGCTTTCTATGAACCAGGAAGATACTCAAGGCAGTCTCTTTTGGTGGTCAGGGGTCATCGATGTCACCCAGCCCTGCCTTCTTGGGTGGCAGCTGTTCTCCAGGGTCTCAGACAGAGGTTTTTCCCCATCACGACCAACCTGGTTTTTGCATTGCTGACATCTGACTGGAAGTTTCAGGAAATGAACCTGGGACCTTCTGTATGAAAATGTGGGCTCTACCACTGAATTGATTTCTACCTGACCACTACCTGGGTAAATGCTTTCTCTTTCATCTGAAGAGCACAAGGAACTTAGCAGCCACTGCCAAAGAATGTGCAAGGATTTACATTTTCAATTTATATTTTAAACATTGTATGCAGAATGGAGCAGGCTTGATTTAAGTCTGTCATCACTAATGAAGACATGAGCATCATCTAAATGAAAGGATTGGGAACCTCTTTCAGACCAAGGGCAGCTACAAGTTTTAGAGAATTTCTCAGGGGCCACATTTTAGTGGTGGGCAGGGCCAAAGATAAAAGGTCAAAAGTATAAGCTTTTTAGCTTACACTTGTTACTGCCAGTAAGTAAGCTTCAGGAATAGCTCACTTGTGAGAATGTGAGGAAATTGTATGAAAGCTGGGAAAGAATGATATCACAGGGAAGGGTTGTGGCCATCTGAGCAACTTCAGAAGGTCTGATTTGGTTCCTTACCCTTGACCTTAAAGATGGCCATCATAGCTGAGGAGCAGGAGCTCTATCCCACTGAAAAAGGATGGACAACTGCAACAGATGTGGAATTTTGGTGGTAGGGTGAGTGCTCTACTGTGGCATTTTCAGACAATTTTCAGAACCAGAAATCACTTCTGTTCCTGACTCTAGGTCTCATGCAATGTTTTGGAGAGTGCAGCTATTTTTCACTACCTATTGATTCTGGAGGCCTCTGGGGTCAACAATTGGTCCTTTGGAGGCATTTTTCTATCAAAAATGTGTTGAGCTTTTTCCCCAGGATGCAGGGACTTTGGGGTTCATTTGCTCTTTTTCCCCGGGATTCAGGCTGTGGTCACATATAGAGATCATCTCTTGCCCATCCCTGCAGTAAAGCACCCTATGTGTGGCAGAAGAAGGAGAAGCAGTACAGTCCACATTCACAGGTTTGACCTTTGTGAAATTGATTATTTGCGAGGCACATGCTTGCCTTCTCTCTCCTGTTAACCTCCTCTGATTCCCTCGCATTCTTCACCCCAGGCTTGCAAGGCTTGTGTTTGAAATAGACATTTTTTCCTTTTGGGTGAGCAAAGCACCTCCCAACTGCTGGAGGTGTGTCCTCACTGCCACATGGCTGCACATTCTGCTATGTAATGGCTGATGATTGGTCAGGTGCTCTCTTTGCTCCTACCCCTCCTTTCTGGGAGGAATCTTCTTTCTCAAGATAGCAATGAGAGGTAGCTAGAATGCCAGAATTCAGTGCTCCACTTGTCTCCATTTGAGGGAAAAGTATTGGTAAGCTATAGAATAGAATAGAATAGAATCTTTATTATGATCATAGACCAGCAGAGGTAAAAAGGGGTACAGAAAAGGATAAAAGGATAACAACAGGTTAAAAACAGATTAAAGGCAACACTGAAATTCTCCTTCAGGTTGCACAGCTCCCATATAACAAGACAAGCTTGGAACTAGTCTACTGTAGAGGTCAGTGCCTGACGAATTTTAACCGCTGCTGCACAGAATCTGGCAACATTATATGTTATATGAGGGTTGTTGTCTGAAAGTAACAAAGAAGTGTAGAATTCTCCAATGTGTCCTTGGTATTTATGCAAGAGAGGGGAAATATGGCTGAGGCGAATGTCACTGTAGTATGAGCACAGGAGAAGCACATGCTCAGTTGTTTCAATTTGGCCAGAGCCACAAAGGCACAGTCTGTCTGAGAAGGGGATTTTCTTGTATCGGCCTTCAAGGACAGCTGAGGGGAGGGCATGACATCGTGCCAAAGTAAAGGCCCTCCGCTGTTTAGGTACTTCTAGTTTTGCTAAGTATGCCATAGGTGAAGCTTGATATCTGTTGGGGTCAGAAGCAATAAGGATTGAAGTGCTAGCTAGATCCAGTTGTCACTCTGTATCTACCACCTGTTGTTTGATAGCTGCTTTGGACCTATCATATCCTATGCTGAGCAGAAGCTCTGGAGAAAAACCCAGTGATGATATTTTAGTCATCACCGTCTGTTTCCACCTAGACTGGAAGTCATCTCTCAAGGTTAGTGGAGCCAGGCCAGTGGGAAAGAAGGATAGTCTAAGCCAGTAGCTGAGTATAGTTACCCACACTCTGGCCTCCACTTTCATAAAACCTGACTCCAGTCTCAAGGTTGTGTTGGAGACGCATTTTGGAGCTTTTACCTTGTCTTTTTCTTCCCCCTGGAAGTGTGAGGGCCAGAGGCAAGGGAATGGGAGGAGGAGCTCTGGAGATGAATGGGAGGAGGGTTGCAGAGAAGAGTTATTTCTGTTTCTTCTTCGTGGTCTCTGTGCCTTCATACACTAGGAGCTTTAGCGCCTGCGCGGTAGCGTTCGGAAACTTCTAGAGCTTGTTCGCTTGGCGGGAACCCCTCCCCCACGCCGGTACTGCGCATGCTCCTCCCGCCGAGCAACGGTCTCTCCTCAGTTCTTTCTCGTCCGCCGCCGCGTACGGAAGGTTCTTCAGTTTGTTCCTCTCACGTTGTGCTTGGCTTGCTGTTTTTCACGGTTTTACGGACTTTCGGACTGTCTTTGACTTCTCTTTCGGACTCCCCCTTCGGTTTTTCGTCTTTTTGGATTTCGGAGTTTGGCGTTCTTCGTCTTATGTCCGCGCTCTTTAAGAAGTGCGTGTCCTGCGGCCGCAAGGTTGCCCTCAACGACGGCCATAAGGAGTGTCTCTTCTGTTTGGGTGAGTCCCACAACATCCGGACTTGCCCAATTTGCCGGGATTTTACTCCCCAAACTCTCCGCAACCGCTCCGCGAGACTCAAATCTTATTGTTGGGAACAGTCTCTGCGGGCGATAGACGAGACCTCCACTTTCAAGATGGCCGACAAGAAGACGACCACGCCATCGACGGTATCGGCGGCTGCCGTTCCGTCCACCTCGTCGGTATCGGGCTCGGTACCGGCGAAAACGCCGATCTCGGCGCTACCGAGGATCCCGAAGCTGTCGGCGGCTGCCAAGTCAGCAAAAGGATCCTCGACGGCGAGGAAGGCTGAGGCTCCCCTTACGGAGACGCCTGCTAAAAAGCGCCCTGCTCCGGACGGAGGCAAGGGCAAGGAGAAGGAGAAGGAGAAGAAGCGCTCCCCGGCTGGGGACGTTCGACCTCCTACTCCTCCTCCTACTCAGCAGCCTTCCAAAGGGCGAGGCGAGTCCGTCGATCTCTCGGACGATGAGATTGAGGACGTTCCCCAACAGCGCCCGGACTCGCCTGTGGCAGACCCTCCAACCCTGGTGGAGGAGCGCCACCGCCCTCTTAGCCGTCGCAGGTCGGCCGACCTGCAGCAGAGAGAGCCCTCTGCTTCTCCGGAGCGGCGTTCGACCTCCTTTAGGTCCCGGTCCCGCTCTTCCGAGCGTCCGGTGGCCTCGCTGCCTCCGAGGGAGACAAGAGAGGAACAACCTCGCTCGTCTGCCTCCAGATACACCTCGGCGTCCTACGTGACCAGGTACGCGAGGGAATCTGAATGGAGAGAGCGCCCGGCCTCCTATCGGTCGCATTCGCCATCGTACCGGGATCGGTACCATCGTGGCCCGAGTCGCTGGGAGACCTTCCGGAGGTCCCGGTCACCTCGTCGACAGCGCGAATCGCGCTCGCCTAGAGGGGACGAGGCTCGGTACCGTCGACGCCGAAGCCGATCTCCGTCGGACCGCCGCTCCTTCAGCCGCTCTCCCTCTCCTCGATATCATAGGGCGAGGGAGCCTTCACCACGGTATCGGGCGATATCGCCACCTCCTAGGGTCACGGCAACGGCGACGCGCCCTACGGAGTCGGTGGTGACTGAGCGGGCTACGACGACGTCAGCCTGCCAGACTACCCCGGTCACCACCAAGAGGGTGAAGTCAGTGGTCAGCCATCCCAAGCGGGACGCTGCTGTTACCACCGCCCCGGCTGCGGAGAAGCCTAGGAAGGCAACACCTGCGGCGACGAAGGAGCCGGAAAGCGAGCGGCGAGAGGACTCACCGAGCTCGGAGTCGTACGACTCGAGCGCGGAGTCAGAGGTGTCTGAGGCGGCCTCACAGGAGTCTCCTCCGCTGGGATTCGGGGACCCGATCCCAGATTCTGCTCCAGAGGACGTCCACCAGTTCTCTGCGATGCTGCTCCGCATGGCCACTACCCTCGGCCTTAAGATCGCCGATGCGGAGCCGGAGGACGACGATCCAGCCTTCTCCGTCTTCGAGGAGAAGCGACCTTCCACGGCCCCGCTGCCTCTCCTGCCCCGGGTATCCAGACTGGTGAAGGCCGCCTGGGATAGACCGGCCTCGGCTCAGCCGATACCGCAGCGGTTAGAACACCTCTACAGGGTGCAGAAGGATAACGCCGGTTATCTCTTTAATCACCCTGTACCGAACTCTGTGGTCGTCGAGTCGGCACAGACAAAGGGCTCCGGCAGGCAACACACCACCCCGCCGGACAAGGAGGGCAGGAAGTTGGACGCCTACGCAAGGAGGTTCTATTCAGCTGCCTCCTTGCAGATCAGGCTGTCCAACACTCAGGCTTGCCTCGCGGCATACCTGAAAAAAGTGCTCGATCGCCTGCAACCGGCGATGGAGGCGGTACCGGAGGACATCCGTGAAGCCTCCTCCGTGATCTTCAATGAGGCTATCTCCATCGCTCGGCACCAGATGGCCTCCTCCCGGCACGCAGTGGAGATCGCCTCCCGGGTCATGGCGGGATCGTCGGCCTCCGCCGCCATGCTTGGCTGCGACCGGCCGACATCCAGGAGGACACCAGAAGGAGGATTGAAGATCTCCCCTTCGACGGTGAAGGCCTATTCAATTCGTCCACAGACGAAGCTTTGGACAATCTTGTCAAGGCGAGACTCATCGCAAAGATCGGGCTGCAGCCGGCTACGCAGGCCCGCAGGGCCTCCACCTTCCGCCCATCCTGGCGACGATCCTCCACCTCGTCGTTCCAGCGTTCGGCCCAGTCTGGACAGTCGAGACCGTCCTCCGGCTCATCGGCCAGACGCACGATATGAGGTCGTCGCCCGGCTTCGTCGAAGAAGTCCTCCTCCGAAGACAAAGTCTCGGTTTTGACGTGTCTGGCAGGACCCACCAATACCCACTCTTCAGCCCACCCATCAGCGCTCGGAGACCGACCGACTCTCGCTCGACACCTAGCGGAGTGGCAGTATGCGACTGACGGGACTCTTGGGTGCTTTCCATCGTCCGTCTTGGCTACGCCATCGAGTTTCTCGATACCTCCTCGCGGCGTTTATCCACCCACGCCGTCGAGTCCGGCCCTCCTGTAAGAGATCCAATCCCTCCTCCAGAAAGGGGCGATCGAGCGGCTCCCGCAAGAGGCCAAGACCACCGGCTTCTTCTCCTCGAGGCACTCGACGATCCGAAAGCCGACGGTACCCTCCGGCCGATCCTAGACCTCAGAGGGGTGAACTACTACATCCGCCCCAAAAGGTTCAAGATGGTCACGATACCGTCGATCCTACCCTTCTTACATCGAGGGGACTGGTTCGCCTCCATCGATCTCCGAGACGCATACTTCCATATCGCCATTCGCCCGCAGCACAGACGGTACCTCCGCTTCGCAGTCGACGACCGTTACCAGTACAAGGTGCTGCCGTTCGGACTCTCGACTGCCCCAAGGGTCTTCACCAAGTGCATGGCCCCGGTGGTATCCTACCTGCGGACGAAGGGCGCTTCGTCTTCCCTGATCCTCGACGATTGGCTGTTGGTGGCGTCCTGCAAACAGAGACTTTACCACGACGTCCACATGACGTTGTCACTCCTGACCCGCCTTGGTCTACGAGTGTGAATCCGAAGAAGTCCC
The DNA here is from genome assembly GCA_948474755.1 of Ctenosaura bakeri. Taxonomy (NCBI): domain Eukaryota; kingdom Metazoa; phylum Chordata; class Lepidosauria; order Squamata; family Iguanidae; genus Ctenosaura; species Ctenosaura bakeri. The sequence continues at coordinate 42,739 of CAOLHI010003659.1, read as the reverse complement.
ACCTCTTCGAGCCGGCGAGGATCTTGGACTTCATCGGGGCGACGCTCGACTCGACCTCCGCCAGGGCGTACCTACCGATAGTCTCGAGCACAAACCTTGATCCGGGCCGCCGCTCACGCTCGTACGGCCCCGACGTTATCTGCGAGAAGCGTCCAGCAGCTCTTGGGCTACATGGCTGCGACGACCGCTGTGACATATCTCGCCAGGCTGAGAGCAAGACCTCTTCAACACTGGTTCGTCCGGATTCGACCCCCTGCGAGACGAACAGACACTCCGACTGCAGCTGCCGGGAGACGTCCGCTCATCCCTCCGATGGTGGCAGTCGCGATGCAATCTCATGTCAGGGATGCCTTTCCAACAGCCGACACCGAAGGTGACGGTAACGACCGACGCCTCCCTGTATGGGATGGGGAGGCGTGACTGCGGCGATCTCAGAGTCCGCGACAGATGGACCGACGACGAGACCGCTCTCCATATCAACGCGCTGGAGCTGCTCGCCGTCTGGAAAGCCCTACGGCGTCCGCCATGCCGTGGCGGGGCGCACGGTCCTGATTCTGACGGACAACACCACCGCCGTCGCCGTCTGCTACATCAACAGACAAGGTGGGACTCATTCCACGACCCTGCTCGACATCGCGCTCGACCTGTGGGAATGGTGCATTCGCCTGCACACGCATCCCCGTGGCGGTTCACCTGGCCGGGCAGGAGAACACCACGGCAGACGCCCTCAGCAGGGACACCTCATCCCATCACGAATGGTCTCTCTCCGGAGAGGCGTTCAGACTGATTCGGGACCGCTGGGGCGAACCATCGATCGACCTCTTCGCGAACCAGGGAAAACGCGAAGTGTCGCCGATTCTGTTCCAGAGCGGGCCACGATCGTGCCTCCATCGGGGACGCTTTCCAGTTTCCGTGGACCGGGGAACTCCTCTACGCGTTCCCGCCTCTTCCCGCTGCTCGGCCGGACGATATCGAAGATCCTCGCCGACCGAGCCGACGCGATCCTGGTAGCCCCGTACTGGCCGAGGCAACATCTGGTTCGCACCCCTGCTACAAGCCGCACGAGACGACCTGCTCCGGTTGCCACCGACACCGGACCTGCTCTCCCACTCCGGCGGCCGAGCTCCTCCATCCGTACTTGCCACGCCTGGCCCTCCATGCCTGGAGGATATCGCACTAGACGATCCCGTGCTCGGTACCGTCCTCGTCGCGGCCAGGAAGGAATCCCACCCGTCGCAACTATCAATACAAGTGGCGACGCTTCCTGACCTTCGCTAACGAGAGGAGTGAGCCGGTATCGCCCGCGGGGCTCTCGACCGTCCTGCATTCTCCTGCACCTCCGGCAACAGGGCCTGGCGTTTCCATCCCTGAGCTTACCTCCGCGATCGTGGCATACCAACCGCCACGATCTGCTGCCTCGGCCTTCTTCAGGAACGATACCGTTAAGCGGTTCCTGAAAGGACTTCATCATCTCTACCCGCCGGTATCGCCGCCGCTACCGCCGTGGTCCCTCTCGCTGGTGCTCTCGCAGCTGACGAAGCCGCCCTTCGAGCCAATGGCGACGGATGACAGGCTCCTGACAATGAAGACTGCCTTCCTGGTAGCGGTGACCTCAGCGAGGCGAGCGGGTGAGATCACAGCTCTTCGTTCCGATGAGCCCTTCACGGTCTTCCACAGGGACAAGGTGGTCCTGAGACCTGACATCTCGTTCCTGCCAAAGGTGGTGTCCAGTTTCCATCTCAACCAGGACATCATCCTGCCTGCCTTCTTCCCGACCCGACGACACCGTTGGAGCGGTCCCTCCACTCCCTGGACGTGCGTCGGGCATTGGCTTTCTACAAGGACACGCCTTCCTTCCAGACAATCCGCATCTCTTTGTTTGCTATGGGCGACGTCGGAAGGGCCTAAAGTGTCCACCCAGCGCTTCTCCAAGTGGGTGGTGAGGACTATTGAACTGGCGTATGAGCTCGCGAGGAAGCCTCCGCCAGTCCTGTCGAGCCCACTCCACCAGAGCTGTGGCTACTTCTGCGGCCCTCCTGCGAGGAGTTGACCTGCATGAACTCTGCCGTGTGGCCACCTGGTCCCAACCATCGACCTTCGTGCGCCACTACAGGCTCGACTGCCGGTCGCGCAGAGATGCCCGGTTTGGACGTGAGGTGTTGGCTTCCGTGCTTGTAAGACCTGACCCGCCGTCCGACCGGTAAGCTACACAACTCTCCTAGTGTATGAAGGCACAGAGACCACGAAGAAGAAGACAGGTTGCTTACCTGTAACTGTGGTTCTTCGAGTGGTCATCTGTGCCATCATACACACCCGCCCTTCCTCCCCTCTTTCTCAGGTCCCTGTAGGTTCTACGGCGGACGACAGAACTGAGGAGAGACCGTTGCTCGGCGGGAGGAGCATGCGCAGTACCGGCGTGGGGGAGGGGTTCCCGCCAAGCGAACAAGCTCTAGAAGTTTCCGAACGCTACCGCGCAGGCGCTAAAGCTCCTAGTGTATGATGGCACAGATGACCACTCGAAGAACCACAGTTACAGGTAAGCAACCTGTTCTTTTTCCATTTTCATGAGGGATCTGAGCCCCAAACCCTTGTGAATGTGTAGGGGCCACTGTAGTGATTTCCAGCATTAAAATATTGCTTGAAAATTGGGCAATAGATTGATCAGATCAGTTCTAAATCTCACATTCTCTTCATTCTTTTTTTCAGATTACCTTCTTTGTTGCCTCTGATTCTTTCCCTCTTCCCCAGCCATTTATTAAATGGAAATGACATCAATGGGCTACCCAGTCCTTTCCTCTCAGACCTTTAACCATTCACTAGCAGGTAGAAATGTGCACAATGCAGCAACAAAATGAAAAAAGCCACACTTATTCAATTGCTTTAAGCAGGTCATATCTCAAACATACAAACAAGTCATGATCTGCAGATCTTGGAAAAGTTACTTTTTGCACTAAAGCTCCCAGAATTCCCCATCATCATGATCCTGTAGTGATGACTCATTTCGGAACCGCTTGCTATAATTTTTGAGAAATCTTGGAGGACAGGAGAAGTTCCAGCAGACTGGAAGAGAGCAAATGTTATCCCCATCTTCAAGAAGGGAAAAAAAGAAGACCCAAATAATTATCGCCCAGTCAGCCTGACATCAGTACCCGGAAAGATCCTGGAACAGATCATTAAGCAGTCAGTTTCTAATCATTTAGAAAGCAACGCGGTAATCACGAGAAGTCAACATGGATTTCTCAAAAATAAGTCATGCCAGACTAATCTTATCTCTTTTTATGATAGAGTTACTAGCTTGATAGATGAAGGGAATGCTGTGGATGTAGCATACCTTGATTTCAGTAAGGCCTTCGACAAAGTTCCCCATGACATTCTTGCAAAGAAGCTAGTAAAATGTGGGCTGGACAGGGCTACTGTTATTTGGATTTGTAATTGGTTGACCGACCGAACCCAAAGGGTGATCACGAATGGCTGCTTTTCATCCTGGAGAGAAGTGACTAGTGGGGTGCCACAGGGTTCTGTCCTGGGCCCAGTGCTGTTCAATATTTTTATCAATGACTTGGATGAAGGAATAGAGGGCATACTCATCAAATTTGCAGATTGGGAGGGGTTGCTAATACGCCAGAGGACAGGATCAAAATTCAAAATGACCTGGATAGATTGGAGAGCTGGGCCAGGGCGAACAAAATGAAATTCAACAGAGAGAAATGTAAGGTCCTACACTTAGGCAGAAAAAATGGAATACAGAAATATAGGATGGGGGACACGTGGCTGGATAGCAGTACGTGTGAAAGGGATCTAGGAGTCTTCATAGACCACAAGCTGAACATGAGTCAGCAGTGTGATGTGGCAGCCAAGAAAGCCAATGCAATTCTCGGCTGCATCAATAGGAGTATGGTGTCTAGATTGAGGGAGGTACTGGTACCACTCTACACTGCTTTGGTTAGATCCCATCTTGAATACTGTGTCCAGTTCTGGGCACCCCAATTCAAGAAGGATATTGACAAGCTGGAGCAAGTCCAGAGGAGGGCGACCAAAACGGTGAGAGGCCTGGAAGACATGCCCTATGAGGATAGACTTAGAGAGCTGGGTATGTTTAGTCTGCAGAAGAGGAGGTTAAGAGGGGACATGACAGCCATGTTTAAATATTTGAAGGGATGCCACGTAGAGGAAGGAGGGGGCTTGTTTTCTGCTGCTCCAGAGACCAGGACAAGGAGCAATGGATTCAAGCTGCAGGAAAGGAGATTCCACCTGAACCTCAGGAAGAACTTCCTGACAGTCAGGGCTGTCCGGCAGTGGAATCTGTTGCCTCGGAGTGTAGTGGAGTCTCCTTCCTTGGAGGTTTTTAAGCAGAGGCTTGATGGCCATCTGTCGGGATTGCTTTGAGGGTGTTCCTGCATGGCAGGGGGTTGGACTGGATGGCCTGTGTGGTCTCTTCCAACTCTACATTTCTGTGATTCTATGATTCTATGATTCTATGACCTTCTACCAAACTTTGATAATCTGTCAGCTTTAACGAAAAAGGACGTATGAGGTAAAATTAAAGATAGACAGACAGACAGATAGATAGATAGATAGATAGATAGATAGATAGATAGATAGATAGAAATGTACAAGCTCTCCAACAATTTCCCAGTCTTCCTCCAAATATCTTGTCCAGAAGAAGCTGGTAAGTAAATAAAAGAGGGAAGTGCCCTATTCTTAAATGAAACAAAAGCAGCTATGGCTGTGGCACAGCTTTCTCTCTTTTCCAGCTGGTTCTTAAAATGGTACTTATTTCCTTTGGTTACCCATTTCTTTGGGCAGAAGCCATCAGGAGACAACACTCCCAATTTTGGACAGCATTCTCATTCAGTCATCAAAGTTTCTGCCTATACAAGAGCTTCTTGTTCATTGCATTGAAAATCATCAGGGAACTGTATGTTCAGAAACATTAAAAGCTAGCATATTACATTATATAAGCCTAATTGAAACTCTAGATTCTTTGGCAATGTACCTTGAGCAGAAAATAAGCAGCATTGTCAAGGGGGAGGCTGGAAGAAGAACAGGGCATAATATTAATTGCATCTTCTTATTGTTGGATTTTTAACAATATGGCCATTTCTGCACTACACTGTTACAGTGCTGTTACTCCACTTTCAACAGCCTGTGGAATTCTGGGATTTGTAGTTTACTGAGGTCAAAGAGTTCTCTGGCTGAGAATTCTCAATGCCCCTCCCTAAACTGCAAACCTCATAATCCCATAGGATGGTGAAAGTGGAATAATAGCACTATAACAGTGTAGTGCAGAAATGGCTAATATGTTTTTTTAATCTGTTGTAAGCTGCTTTGAGTCCTGAACTGGGAAAAAGGCAGAATGGAAACAACAACAAACACAATAACAACAACAATAATAGCAGCTTTCTCTCCAACAACTTAGTAAAGGATGCACAACATGAACAACGTGGCAACATTCTAGCTCCATGTTTTGTGGTGTCCTCATGGAAGATGTTCTCAGTAGACCTCCTTTTCTCCTGAGTCCAATTCTTGTTACTGCTTGGAGGGAAAGGGCAGGAAAAACAATCAGGTAGGGCCCGCAGCAGCTGCTACTGCCTGTCGTCACTCACTCTTGCTGTCCCTCTGATTCAGAGTGATTGCAGAGGCTGCAATGACTGGGAGCCACAGAGCCAGGATGGCCTCCCTGCTGAGAGCTGGGTAGCTGTTGATCTGTATCAACATACCAGTTCTAATGGTTTTCACTTCTACTGAGAGCCAGGTTTTCTTTCCTCCATAGAGTGAATTGGTTGAAGTTACGCTCAGAGATGACAGGAAAGCTTGAGCAGAATGCTGGGTGACCAGGGAATGCTGATAGTGCTGATGGGGGGGGGATGAGTGGAGTGGGTAATCCACTCTGGGGTATAGTCTGCATTTGACATGAACTATCCAATTGCTGAAGCTATTTTGAGGAGAGGGTATAGTTTCTTTAAAATTCAGACTTAAACCTGGAATAGATGCATTGCTCCACAGAGATGGGAGCCACTAGCTACTACTGGACAAAACATTGGCCCTTTCAGCACCCTATATTTGTCCTGGTAGCGTCCAGTGATGATGGTGGCGGCAGCTCTTCTGGGAAGGGAGCATGATGGAGCGCTCCTCTCCACACCGGCTGCCTCAGGATCCAGGGAGCATGATGACCACACCTCTTCCAGCCACAGCGCAGCCAAGTACTGTCCCAGGCTGAGCTAGGGCAAGAAGCACAGCCGTTGCGCTTCCAGAACCTCTGTACAGAAGATAGGTGTGGGTGTACAGTGGAAAGGCAGTGCAATTGCCTGTCATTGACAAGGAAAACCCATCAGTGATTTGCAGCACGATCGTACCACTTGGGGACAGGAGAAGGACGGGACTGGGATGACATCATGCTTAAGCATCGTCCTGGTCCCATCCTTCTCCCATCCTATGGCGGGTTGGGTGTGTTGAGCGGAAAGGACCATTGTCCATTGCTCTTCTATGCAAAAATTCTCATTACTTTGACCTTGTGAACCCTGACTCCACCATATCTTTTCCATGCAGCAGAGGGGAGGAATGTTTTGTTCTGGAACTGGGTGTAGTTCCAAGTCTGCCCAGGATTTTGCTTGGTACTGAAGAATTACACATATCACAGCTTTAAGATAAGCTTTATTGGTGGCAATGTTTCTGCAAATAGTATATAGCAGAGATGGGGTCCAGCATCCCCTCTAGACAATGGTAGAACAATTAAACAATTAATTGTACCCAGATTTTTCCTGACTGGCGATCTAATTCCCCATGGCTGGCTGTAAGGAGCCCTTAGGCTGGTGTGAGGCCCTGTTCTGGCTGATGCTGATGGAAGATGGATTTCCAAGGATTATATAGTACAGAAATTAACAAAGAAAAGCGAAGTGTGCAGGTCTGACCCATTGACACTTCCCATAGTTATGACAACAAGCCGGTTGCTAAAAGGGAAAATGCACTCCCCCAGTCCATTCCTAGCCTTTATATAAGTCACTAAATATGAACCATCCCTTTCTATGGCTCTGGACAATTGTTAACACTTGGCCGCGATGTTAACAAGGACTCCAAAATCCATCAGCTTGCTGTCAAAAGCCAAATTAAACAATATTGGTACCCATCTGACATGCAGGCTCAGTGCTTTTGTTGTCAGGAAGTGGGGAGAAAGTGGAAGGAGGTGCAAGGAGTCATTGCTTGAACAACTGAGCATCTTGTGCTGTTTTTGCAAATCCTTTTGTACACAGCCAATTTATTTTATGTCAAATGGGAAAATAAGAGCAGAAGTGGCACTTGGAAATTGCCTTTCCTTCCAGTGAGAAGAGGTTTCTGTGATCAGTTGGGTCATTTATCACATGGAAGCATTGCTGAGACTGTTTATGAGCATTTTTATCTTGTCGTTTCCATGGCGCTTGGAGAGAGAAATCCCATTGTTGAATTATGAAAAGCTTGATCCCCTTTTCCTTCATTCTCAGTAACTGGAATTATGCAGAATTTTCAATCTCTTCTTATCGTCTTAAAGTACATTGGAGAGGGGTCTGTACAGAGTCTAGAAAGAAAGGAGATATATGCAGACCCTTGAAAGAAAAAAGTACCTTTCAGGGATCTATTAAAATTTAATTCTGCCTATTTTTTTCATAAGAACTTTCCAAAATTTACTAATTTCCTCATGAATATGGTGGAAAGTACTTCAATCCAGCAGAGAGCTTTGAGTGTTTAGTTCTTAGAGCCTAGATTTAAATTCCTAGAGGTTCACTTACAGCTGGGATGCTGGATGTGAGTTGTCATCTCTTTCTACCAATGGGAGTCTTGTAACAGCTACATGACAAGCAGGCACACTATGCAATCTTCTCCATGTGGGGAGGAGTCAGCCAATGCAGATGGTTTTGGCCAACACCAACGCTTGAGAATTGGATTTGGCCACTGCAGATGGTGGAAAATTCTATTGTATTTATTTCTGCAAAGAACTTTCCAAAATTTAAGTAGCTTTAAATAAATTTGATAGAAAGAACCTGAGATTAAAAAAAAAAATGAATGGGGGAGGAACAATAGACATACTTATCCTAGGTGCCTGCATATTCTTTTTCCATCTGTTTCCCCTTTCCAATATCCCAAACTGTTTGAACCACCCCACTTGCACACCAGCAGGGCTCTGAAACCAGAAATAATTTGGCCAGCAGTAGACAGGATTTGCACCCTACATCAGTAAATTTACTTGCGATTCATGAGGTAGGGGGTATTAACCACTTCTCCTCATTCCTGCTAGTTCGTTCGTTCGTTCGTTCGTTCATTCGTTCGTTCTTTCTTTCTTTCTTTGGCCATTTCCGCACAAGCCTGTTATAGTGCGAAGATTCCACTTTCAACCTCCTATGGGATCCTGGGATTTGCAGTTTCGGGAGGGGCTGGCCAGCCCCTCACAAAACTGCAAACCCCAGGATTCCATAGGAGGTTGAAAGTGGAATCATTGCGCTACAACAGACTCGTGCAGAAATGGCATCTTTCTTTCTTTCTTTCTTTCTTTCTTTCTTTCTTTCTTTCTTTCTTTCTTTCTTTCTTTCCTTCCTTCCTTCCTTCCTTCCTTCCTTCCTTCCTTCCTTCCTTCCTTCCTTTTGAGTATTTATACCCTGCCCTTTAGCCAGAAAGACTCCCAGGGTAGCTTTCTTGTTACTGTTATGTGCCTTCAAGCCTCTCCCGACTTGTGGTGACCCTGTCCTGAGGCTTACAGTCTAATAAGACATGGCCTATAAGGAAAAGACATGGCCCCTCTCCCTATCAGGAGAGGGGATTAAGACCAAGACCAGCAGATGCTGGACACTCTTTTCCCCCTCAGAGGACAGAGTAATGGCAGCTGGAAAAGAGGCACGGCCTCTCATCAGCCTGTGGGACAAGACACAGAGGAGCTGTACTTGGCTGCTCTTTTCCCCCATCAAAGGCTAGAGCAATAGCTATTGGAACAGAGGCAGGGCGTCTCACCAGCTATGGCGACAAGGCACAATGGAGCTGTGTCTTGCTGCTCTTCTCTCCCTCTCCCTTACCTATGTCCCCTGTGCTTCCATATTCACTTGATCTTAGCCTTAGCTTGAGAAAATATGTTTACGAACGGGAGGTGTGCATCTTCCTTGCATGCAGGTTCTGTGCCTGTGCACAGCTACACTCGGTACTTTCTGCAGCTAGGCAAGTTCTTGGCAGGAATCCTGCCTTTGCTCTCAGTGTAAATGCTCAAGGGGCACAGATCTTGCTACTCTTGTCACTCAGGATATATATATGGCATAGTGTTTGATTGCCAGTGGCTAAATCAGACGTGAGAATCACACAGCCTCCAAGATGTTGTTGGATTGCAATTTCCAGCAGCCGTAGGCAGCATAGCCAACCATAAAGAATGCTGCAAATCACAGCCCAACAACATCTGGAGAACTACGATTCCCATCCCTATATATAACTCTTCATACTTTGACAAAATCACTAAAACTACAGTCGTTTTGCTCAAGAGGTATGGAAAGGTAACTGCCAAAATAAAAAAGAAGGAACCATCCTGAAATACAAATGTGGAAAACCCTTGAGAGTTAGTTAATGGGTATACAATAATATTATTATTAAATAGTTTAGTAACTCTTGTAGATCTATGAGTAAAAGTCATTTTCTGTCACCTCCCCTTTTCTTTTTCTTACCTTAGCTGATTGCACCAGGTGAAAACACTTGCTTACAAAATCTAATGCAAGTTTTAAAAAGCCTATCTAGAGAGACAAAGCTCTGCCATCTTGTGGTATCAAAGTGTACTACAGTCTGCGAGTAAAGTTACTACCATCAGTTAACTATCGATAGGCAGGCATATTATTATTCCTTTTTTATTATATATTTTTAATAATTTAATTCTGTAATCTTTCTTGCTCTGTGTCTAATTTTAATTATTTTTTTACCTCCACCATAAACTTCCTGGACAGTCTTGAATAAATGCAAATTATACCATTTCTATACTTGATTGGGTGTCTTCAAGTTGGTTCCTACTTACGGCGACCCTAAAGTGACTTTATCTCTCAGCTTTCTGGGGCTGAGAGTGTGTGATGTGCCCAAGATCACCCCGTGGGTTTGCATGACTGAGCAGGGAACTGAACCCTGTTCTCCAGAGTCACAGCCCAATGCTCAAACCACTATACTACGCTGGCTCTCTCTTTTCTATACTACATTCAAATAAAACAGCAGAACACCAAATCAATTAGTGGTTTTGAAAAAAATGAAAACCTTTAAATGCTTTAAAACGAAAGATTTGAGAGACTGGCACTAAAAAAGACTAGTATCTGGTGCCAAAAAAGACCAGCATTGATGTGGGAAGAGATGTTTCTTCAAATAGCTGGATCCTAACTTCTATGCAGCCCCCAGCAAGCTTTCAGAAGTGAAATACTATAACCCCTTTTTGTAAAGTCTACATAAAGTGTCTTTTATTGTCTGTTTTTGTGGGGTTTCATAAAGTTGTTTTATAACCAAAATTACAGAAATAAATAACTGTGCTCTGCAATACTACGTTGCAGTGCGTCCCCTCCCATTCTATAAAGATGCCTCGGAGAACCTTATATGTGCAGCCTTTGCTTTGGAATGAGGAGAAGAAGAATTGCAGGGTACCTTTTCTTTTTCCATTCTTGAGGTTTTCCCTTCCTGTGTGAAACCTGAGGATTTTATAGGTTTTTATATAGTGGGAAACAGGAGTCAGGAGGCAGTTTCATTTCCGCACTAGACTGTTATAGGGCTATCATTCCACTTTCAACATCCTATGGAATCCTGGCCTTGAGGCCCCTCCCTAAACTGCAAACCCCAGGATTCCATAAACAGTACATCATGATCTGGGGAGGATACCAGAAATAAACTACAAAGATACAACAACAGAGTTAATGCAGATAGTTTGGCCATTTCCGCACTAGCCTGTTATAGCGCGATGATTCCACTTTCAACATCCTCTGGAATCCCGAAACTGCAAACCCCAGGATTCCAGAGGATGTTGAAAGTGGAATCATCGCGCTATAACAGGCTAGTGCGGAAATGGCCTTTGTTAACTTGGCCCATAGCTGCTGTTGTGTTGAAAGTGGAATGATAGACCTATAACAATCTAGTGCAGAAATGGCCAGAGACAGAAAATGTATCCCTTCCACCACAGGCTTTGCCCACACAGTAAGCAGACAGGGCCTAAGCTCGCCAGAGTGAAAACTGAAGATGTCTCCTGTATCTTTAATGGTTGTGTAGAAGAAGGAATTTGAACAGGTGTTGCTTGTTATTTGATTGTGTGTCAAGCAACGTCTGCTGAAATTCCTTCTTCTACACAACCACAAAGGGCCTAGGAGCTATCTCCAGTTTTGAGATGCATAGATAAGGTTGCACCTTTCTTCCTCTGACCTCCATTTTCCTATTGGGTGGAGGGGGGGGGCTGGCCATGATTTAAATAGATATACAAACAAGCCACATCTCAAACTGCTGTCTGCCATAGGGCCTGATTTGCAGATGTACACCCTATTTGTGGATGTTTCCTCATGCAACTGAGAGTTCTTATGGGAGAGTGGCAGTAACAATTGTCAGGGACAAAAGCTCACAAAGGTCAGTTTTTTGGACTTCCTCTCCTCAAATCTCCCAGCCAGTTTGGCCACTTTTTCAGTCTTGCTAGTCCTGTCCCCTGCTGTCCCCACATGGAAGGGATGCTAGAGATGCAGGTCATTTCCACTCTACACTGTTATAGTGCTACTATTCCATTTTCAACATCCTGTGGAATCCTATGGAATTCCAGGGTTTGTAGTTTACTGAGGCCAAACAGCTCTCTGGCTGAGAATTCTAAATGCCCCTCTCTAAACCACAAACCCCAGAATTCCACGGGATCTTGAAATTGGAATAATAGCACTATAACAGTGTAGCACAGAAAAGCCCATAGATTACAATGCAAAGAACTGGCTTACTACACACACACACACACACGACAACATGGATGGTGGTGTTACCCTGTGTGTTGGGGGTCCCGGGAGGGGCACCCAAATTACCAAATAAAAACACAAGTTGGGGAAATTAGCTTGAGCACTCTCTTGGCTAAACGAGAGGTAGGGTAACTTTAGCAAGGATCTTTTAACCCAATGTCTACGGCTTCAGGTCAGGGAGCAGGCAAGCAAGTTTAAAAGTAACCAAAAATAACAGTTTTATTGAAAGATAAACAGCAACTAAAACAACACACGCACTAGCTAACTTGGAAACAGAAATGGAGAGCTTAGGGATGGGTAATACGACACCTTGTCTCGTAGTCCTGGAGAGAAAGATGGGGTTCTGGGGAAGAAAGCTCAGCGTGGCTGGCTGAGGGGAGCTCCTTAGACAAACCAGCAGCAAGGCTAGATGGAAGTCCAAAGTAGTCCGGAGACGTCCCAAAAGTGGGGACCTTTTATAGGGTGGAGTTTACCTACAGGCTATGTTATGCTCGGTGAGAACAAAGGAGATTTGGAGTTGGACAAAGGATTTGGAAAAGGTAAAGTTTAGCATGATTCGTTTAGCTCTTGATGACAATAGCGTGGCCCAGCATAAAGAACTGGCTTGGCTCTTGGCTGCATGGCTTCGTGTAACTTCGAGCCGAGCAGAGCCAGTTTGCAGGGAGGTTTTTCCCTAAAGCAACGGAGAGGCTTAAGTTGCCTGCCTGAATGAGGTTTTGGAATGTACAGTCATTAACGGTCGCGCCCGTATGTGCTCGTCCAGGAGGCCTCTGCAAACATGTGGAGTGGGGTGGCAGAGAAGGGTCCAGCAAAGGCCGAATTATTTGATATCAAAAAGGATATCTAGTGCTCTCACCAGACATATCATAACTGTGATAACAGTGGGGGCCGATAAGGTTACAGTGGTACTGTGGACTAAGGAAAGCAATCCTTTACTCTCCAACTGTCCAGATTTGGTAAAGACAGCCCAACAGTTTTTTCACTTTTTTCAGCTGCCTTTAAAATGTCTGTTTCTCTCTCCTCCTCCTCCCTCTTTCCCCCTTTGACCACAGCTTACTCCAATTGCTGCAAACTGAATTCAAAGTGCAAAAGTAGTTTTCCCTCACTTAATTCTGCGGGAGAAAGAGGAGATTGTCTTTTGCAGAGACTCAGGCAAAAAGAAACTGCTGTAGCCTGTCCTAGCTTGTGTATTCTTCCTCAGTGATAACTTTTGCAGTCTTGACCATGCTGTGATGTTGCTTACCCCAAAGTGTCTTGGTTCTGTGACATGTTAGAGGATATGCAGCTTCATTTTTATTCCAAGGAATTGTTCATTTTGTAAAGGAGAACAATCAAAAAGTTCTGTTGTCTGCTTAATGTCTGGTTTCTTTTGATTGTCTGGGCCGTCCCATCTTCTCTAGGAGCTCAAGGGCTACTAGCCTTCTGTGACTTGAAAGCTTCCTGTTAGGCAATGCTGTCTAATTTTGTTTTCATTTTCCTTTAGTTTGAAAAGGTAAGGACTTCTGAAATTTACGGATTGTCACAGATGTGCAAATGCACTCTCTCTCTCTCACACACAAGGGCACTATTGCTTAATTTTGGGGTTGCCCCATTTAGCTCCCAAACCAACCGGTATCTAATTTCAGAAGGAATTGTTTACAAGATTTTCCTGCAAAACTGTTCACTGCCTTTGGACTGTTGACTTTTAAAATAGTCTATGAGGGCAGAGCTTGCAGCATTCTAAGGCTTTTGAGTAAAGGCCATTATAAAGACACATACAGCTTATTTTAAAAAAAAGACACCTATATTTATTGACAGTCAATAGAAACTAGTCTAATTAAAAATAAATGATATGATGTTTTTGCTTCAGTCTCGGCTACTTTGGGAAGAGGTTTTGATCTGCATTGCAATGGGGGGAAAGCTTTAAACAGTACATCATGATCCCCCTTCAGTTCTGGGGAGGATACCAGAAATAAACTACAAAGATAGAACAACAGAGTTAACACAAGTAGTTTGTTAACTTGGCCCACAGCTGGTGTTGTGACTGACAACCTGGATCCTAACCTCTACACAGCCTCAAGGAAGCTTCCAGCAATATAATACTATAATCCCTATTTATAGAGTCTACAGAAAGGGCTTTATGATACTGTTTTCTAGTATTCTCTAATGGCACATTTCCTTGAGGCATAAAGGCCATGATGTAATGTTTGAAAAATCTTGCCTGTTTAGCAAATTTGTTATTTATTCTATTTTTCAAATAAAGATCCAGCTTTATTAGTATAATGGCATTATTGGTTTGCTTTCCTTTTTATTTTCCTTTAAAGCAATGTTTCTCAAGCCATTTGATGAGGGGGAACTGGGAATTATTTTTTCCCCAACATGTTAGGGACTGACTCTGTTTTTGTGTCCACTAGCTACAATTGTTTCTTTCTTTCCTGTAAACTCACTAGAGACTGGCACCAATCTACAGACCACTACTTTGATCAGTGCTGCTTTAAAAGATTTTAAGAGTTTTAATCCAACTCTGACAACATTAAAAATATACCTGTAAAGAACTGCATCTTGAATCTCGAAATCAAGTCATTAGAAGATGTTTCAATCCAGGTCTGGAGCAAGAAAGGATAACAGCATTGTCTGCATAAAGCAAGACAGGAACTTTCCTAATACCAAGCTTGGGCAGATGTCCTTCAGGGTCAGACAAGGCATTCTCAAACAGTGGGGTGTGAGGATGTCTGACTCCTCTGGACATCGCAATTTCATTAGAGAGCTGTCCCTGTGTGCCACATCTAAAATCTTACTATCACTATATAGAACCATTATGAGACTAAAAAAAGTCTTTTATTGGCCAGGATCTTATCCATTTTTCCCCAAAGTTTGGTTCAGGGGATGGAGTTGAAAGCGGACTTCAGGTCCACAAAAGCAGCAAACAATTTACCTTGTAGAAATTTAATATGTTTCTCCACTAGACGAAAAAGAATAAGACTGTGGTCAGAGGTGGAATAGTTCTTTCTGAAGGCTGCCTAAGCCTCTGTGGCAACATTATTAGCCTCCAAAAAATTGGATAAGTAGCAGCCAGAGAGCTTACCCATAATTGAGAGCAGACTGATGGGTCTATAATTCCCTGGATCACTGAACTGACCCTTCTTGTAAATCAGGACCACTACTGCATGTTTCCAGATGACAGGAATTTTACCAGTGAATCTTGAAATAATATCCCTATTAAAATTTAACCACCTACTCTAATATCTGAGAGACTGACAGGCATGGCCAGGAAATGAATAATGCCTCAGTCACGGGGTTGAATGAAGTTTGCATACTCTAGAGACCACCAACAAATACCAGGTGCTATAAGCTATATTTCAGAGGAACAGGCGGAACACCCCTTCCCTTTTGTCCAGGTGAGGAGAAGGAAGGCACACGCACCTGGGCAAGTGGCAAGGGAATGGGAAGGGGAGCATGTGGGGGAGTTCTTTGTGCTTTTTCCACTTTCGCGAGGGTTCTGTACCCTGAACTCTTGCAAAAGTGGGGAGCTGTATTTTTGTTCTGTTTGGACCCCAATGTCCTGGGACTAATATTTATGAAATTCACTTTCCCTACATTGTAGTCTTGTGTATTCTATATATCAAATTTGTGAACTTGCACTTACATGGTTAGGTAGTTCTGAACAAGAGAGCATTAGGAAGTCACTAGATTTCTGATTTAGCTGGCAAAAATGGCCACCTTAACAATGCAGTCCCTTCAAATATCCTGAAGGCACAAGAGCCCATCTGATCTTGGAAATTAAGCAAGGTTACCACCGGTTTGTACTTGGATGAAAGATCGCCAGGAAATACCAGGTGCTGTAGGCTATATTTCAGAGAAAGGAACTAGGAAAACCACCTCAGAATGTTCTTTGTGTAAGAAAATCCTATGAAATTCATGGAGTCACCATAAGCCGATAGGCAACTTGAAGGCACATAGGCACATATGGAGTTAGATACAGTTGCATATTGAGGCTTTAGCAATAACAGTGAGATAACAAAATAAACCCAAGAAATTAAAAACAATGATTATGAATAGTTGCTAAATCTTTACAGAAAAGACTCAGCTGTCCCGCAAGTTATCTAAACTGAGAAAAAATTATATATGTTTTTGAATAAAATAACTTGATTCAATCACTTGTGAGACTGCTGAGTCTTTTCTGTAAAGATTTAGCAACTATTCATGTAGCACTATAGTGGGACTAAACCAAGGAAACACAAGACAACAGGTTGGACTCAGATTTAGTTTTAATAATAGCAGATTCATTGAAATCAATTGAACATATGTTAGTCATGATTAACTTAAGTCCCCTTAATTTCAATGGGGTTGCTCTAAATATAACTACATCTGGGTCCAACTCAACCAGGACTGTTTATAATTTAGGTTTGGGTTTAACAAATGTTGCCCTTCACATGCTGTTGGATCTCAGATCCCATAAGACTTCATATTTGGTTTTTCCAGACTGATAGGAGCTAACGGTCTAAGAAAGTTACTTTCTGTATCTGCAGAACAATATACGCCAATATCCTACATTGCACCCATAACTACATAAACTTTGTTACCTTGGAGGCAGAAGGGGGTTAGCTCTGTCATCCTGAAGTGTCTCATTTACCCATGCCACAGACCTCCATTGCCCAGAGCATCTCCCTGGAGCTTAAGGTGGGTTTCAGGGGGCATTTACAGTTGTGGCAATAACACCATGATAATGAATAAGTAGCATATATGAACTGGAACAGTTAACAGATCCATATATGAGTGTATATATTTTGTTTTTGAAAAGGACATACTTGTCTTTTAAAACTTATGTTCTTTTGATATAAATATAAGCATTCTTCAAATAATTATGTTGTTGAAAGTTATGTGCTCAAAAAACAATGTGCACTAGATTGCTCAGCTTGATCTGTTTATGATTCATACATTCATGAATGTCAAACAGTTAACAGGGTGTGGTGGAAAATCACTATTAGAAAGTGGTACCACTAGGCACTATCTTTGGTATTTGTGGTACAGCTTTTGTAGTGCAAACTGTTTCCACAAATGCCACTGTGATGTCAACTACTCAACAAAGCAGCTTGCAAGTTTTACCTTAAACTGTTGACTTTTTATTCTGGGCATTTCCACTGATGTGCTGTTGGCTAACTTCAGCTTCAGCTGCTAAGAGAGAAATTATTTCTGGCTGATGTGTCATTCTGGTCTCAAATAATTCACATACAAAAAATATCTGAGATGATCAACTTAATGTTTTCTGCCTGTGTTTAAAACATCTTGAAAGTTTCTGATTCAAATCCCATTTCAGCCCCACATTCACTGGGTTACAAAAGACTCTTTCTCTGAGCCTCCGTTCTTCATTTATAATACGGAGGATGGTGACAGTAACTGACATTATAGGGCTGTTGTAAGGTTTCTGAAGTCGTGTCCATGAAACTCTTTTGCACTCTAAACTGAATATGAAGTATAACATTTTTTTCACTATATCAAAATCAGTTTTACCTTTGTCCAATAAAACATAAGGACTCAGTTCATGCAAAAAATAAGGAATTGTTTAGGGGCTGTTTTGTTCCACAGACTTCTACAGAATTCTACACATGAGGGCAACTTACTTCCTTGGAAAGTTGCAAAACATATCAGTATATATATCACACAGAGAGTATACTCTGTGTGTGTGTGTGTGTGTGTGATTTCCCCCACCTTTTTCCTTGTACAGGATCCAACGGGGCTTACAATCAATTAAAAATAGGGTGCTACTAAAAAAATTATTTGTACAAAAATAATTTAAAAACAATTAACAATTTGGTTAAAAAAACAAGGCTGAAATAATATAAAGCACAATTAAAATATAGTAAAAAAAATAATAGCACAACCCCTTTAAAAGCCTTTTCTGGCACAGGAATTATAGACCGAAGACTTGCCTGAATAAAAATATCTTTGCCTGCTGGTAAAGGGAGAGAAGGGGGGCAACTGAACCTACAGTGGGAAGGAATTCCACAATTTGGGTTCAGCCACCAATAATTTGGTTGAGTAAAAGAAAATAAAAGAAGGTTCTTATAGATTAATGCGCAAATTATTAACAATTACAGGAATATTGTGTGTCACTTAGAAAAACTGCTATGATGATAATTCCAAGACAAATTATCAATTCTCCTTGACTACACATTTGAATAGAGATTCAACTGGCTACAGATAGCTAACCACAATACCCTAATCCTGGATTGTTTAAGAAGAAGTAGAGAAGCCTAACTTTAATCTCCTACTTTCCTTTTATAGCCACCTCTGATTCCTCCATACAGGAGTTTATGAACTGATTAGTCATTATTATACAGCGAAGGTAAGATGAAAAATTCTTCCAGTATAGCTTAAAGACATACAAAGTCGGAATCATCCGGGGCCATAGTATTTCCAGTTTCTAAGTATGGCTGTGAAAGCAGGACAATGAAGGAAGCTGACAGGAAGAAAAGTAACTCATCTGAAATGTGGTGCTGGAGGAGAGTCCTGTGGATACTATGAACTGATGAAAAGATGAATGAATCAGTCTTAGATCAAATCAAGCCTGAACTCTCACTAGAAGCAAAGATGACTTAAACTGGGGCTGTTCCACTTTGGATATATCATGAGATGACATGACTAATTGAAAAAAAGTCAGTGCTTGGTAAAGTGGAAGGAAGTAGGAAAACATAGAGACCACACTACAAGTGGACTAATTCAATCAAGGAAGCCACAGGCCTGAGTCTGCAAGACCTGAACAGGGCAGATGATGACCGGAGCTCCAGGGGCTCTCTCATTCATAGGGTCACCACAAGTTGAAGTTGACTTTATGACAACAATGATAACTCACATTGAAATCTATGGATTTCATGTCTAGCAGTACAAATGCTGGAGTTCTTCAAGGCAGTCCCCATAGACACAACCCAAAGGACAGTCCAAAAGTGCATGCAGTTGTTGTTGATCTATAACATCAAGTCAACTGTAGAAGTTTTCCTTTCTACCACAAGCTAGTCTTTGCAGTGATGTATTTAAGTCTTTTACTCCGAGTCTCAACTCAAGTTCCAAGTTCTTGCAGGGTACTTTCAAGTCAACTCTCAAGTCTGGGGGCCAACTTTATACTCCAAGCTGTATTCCAGAATTTCTGGACATAGTCAGACAAAGTCAGTTTTAACAATTTAAGTAGAATTGGCCTTCCACATGTGCAATTTTGCCATCTGCAGTTTTGGAAGTGGCGAATAGGCTCCTTCTTACTCCCCATTAATGAAGCTTCAAAAGTTTTAGAAAGAAGGATCCTTCCTCCTCAAGCCCATTGCCTAACACATTTTTCTATTGCCCTCTGAGAAACATGCTCTATGCTTGCCTTCTGCTCTTGGGAAAAGTTTTAGAAGGCTCCTCTGATACACAGCAGGGACAGGTTTGCTGAGCAAACCTCAAGCCTGCCCCATTTGTTGTTCCCCTCCAAGAAACGTGCCCACACTTTGGGCTTGGGACAGATCATCATGTGACCAGTAGGCAAAAAGGGATGGAAGTGTTGTTCAAAGTTCTAAGGTTTCTGGATGAATGTGTTATGTTACTGAATCAAGGGCAGAAAGTCAGTTACTAAAAATATACAAGTCACAAGTTGAGTCAAGTCAGTACATCATTTATTGCTGAGTCGAGTCTCTGAAATAACTTAGGTCCAACAAGTCCAAATCAATCTACTTGAGTCTGCATCATTGAGCCTTTGATTAAGCTTAAGCCTAAATTCAAATGCTAGTCTCTGGCTAGAGTAGATGTACTGAATCAATAAAATTTACATAACTGTTGACTTGCTATTCTGTAATTACGTCTGTGAGTCTACTCTAAGTGGTTATTAGCAATTGGATTTACGTCTATTGGTCTAAAGATTCTATTCAAGATCAAACCACCCCCCAAAATGCATTACACATATACCTCAGTTAACAATGTAGGTGTGTTCCTAAACATTACTTCTTTAACAGAAAATATAATACCAGAGGCACAAACAACACAGAAAGAATGAGGGTAAATAAAGGAGCAGTTCAATGTGTTGCAACAAACTTTTTATTCAAAACTATCAATGTGCACATGTGAAATGAAACAAGCAGGTCAGGTAAGTCTGCACTTTTCACTCTTCAAGAGATGTCTTGAAGGAAGAAGGCCTTTTACAAAATGTGTCCAGAAATTACTTTTTCATTCACCAGCTTCCACTTTTATTATGATTTCCATTTTTGTTGCCAAACCTATATTGTTAACATGCTGGGAAAGGGTGGTGAGACAGGTTTATCTGCTCTTTCCTTTTCTATTAGGTTTATCAGTTCTCTCCTTTTCTCTTTCTGTTTTTTTGCTGTTCAGTAAGAGATTTTGGAGCCAGTTGCTGTTTACTTTACCTGTTTTAGGCAAGCTAGAAGTAGAATTGCATAGTTTCCCAGCTCAAGCTTTGCTTATTGTTTTGGTCACTGCAGATACTCTGCTACAATTCAATACAAAAAGTCTGTTTCTCCATCACTTCTTTAACATCCTCCCAATGCTGATGCTGTTAAAAATCTTCCAGCTAGAAAGTGGATAAGAGGAGAAGGAGGAGCCAGGTGGTTATAAAAAGACTTTGTAAAGAGGAGCTTCACCGTCAGAAGCTTTGTCAATATAGGTATGCCCATATACTACAACAAAAATTGCTCACAACAATACTTTGCTGTGGAGAAAATTCATTTACTTTCCACCTGTTGTCAGTGGCAGATCTTGGAATGTGTGGAGAGGAGGCAGGAGGAGGGTGGGGCTATGGCGCGAGGGACATGATCACTGTGCGTGGGGGCATGGCTGTGGTGAATGGAGGTGTGACCAGGGTGCACTGGGATGTGGCTACAAGCTGGGACGCCCCAAAAACATTGCCACTTGGGGCAAACCACCCCCCATCCCTATGTGACTGCCTATTGTAAGCTGAGAGCTGAAGAAACTAAAAATGGTGGCAGATGATGACATCATCCTTGCTAATCAAAACGTCTTAGCATTATGACTCTATAGTCCTGATTCTGCTACAACACTGATTGCATCCAAATAAATCTGAAAAGGAGTTAGCAAACTGTCAGATCCTGCCAGCTGTCACTATCCTAAAAGTCTGACATGTCAGCAATGACAGGGATGTTTTTGCCATGACAGTGGAACATTTTTGCCTACAGTTCTTTAAAGAATGTCTTATGTATTAAATCAGTGAATGAAAGTATTGAAGATTAAATACATTATAAAACATTGGAACATGTATACCAAAAAGGACTTGTGGCCCATTTAAATACACAAAATTGGTATAAAATAACAATGCAACAACTAAAATATTAGGCAGATAAAAATAAATGAAACACTCCATGGGCATTAAAATAATTAGAGCATTAAATTGCTATAGACAACAGTAAGATGTCCAAAGCTTAATATTAACCTATAGGAAAATACCATGCATACAGAAAACTGGAATCAGATGCAGCTTTGGAATGCCAGCACAGAAAGAATGACGTAATGGATCCAAAAGGACCCAAAGGCATGTGGGAGTTACTCCAAGTCAATTTTATCCTAACACACATTTCCAGATTCCATGCTGTCCCTAAAACAGTGAAATGAGCCTTTACTGATGGAACAATATATTTAATCAACTCCTCAAAATTTAAATTAAGCTGCCTGACATTTGTGAATAGGCAACGACATCTGTTAAAAACGCAGAAGGGAAATGAAAGGAGTGTCATCTTAGGCAGCCATCCACAAAATATGTAATGCATTAAGGCTAGGCAGATAGCAAGACTTGAGAACAGGTTTAATATTAATTGAAATGAATCAAAGGAGTGTCTTAAAAGACCCCTAAAAGTGTGGCAGACTTTCAGGATGGTTCCCTCAGACCAGAGGTTTTCAAATGTCTTGTATTCAAGGAAAGCTTTCCCCAAAAACCTGTCTGCTATGGAAAATGTACTGCAGAAGCATATTTTGATGGATAGTTTACAGTAAGTATTCAGTTTTTATATGGTGCTGGCCAGGCCTGCTGGGAGATTATCATTGTCCGACATCTGCCCCGGAACACTGGCTCCCAAACTCAAGTCCTAAAATATTGGTCAGGCTTTGGAAGTTGAAGTCAAACAACATCTGGACACAAAAATGTGGGAAGCACTGATCAGGAACTACTCAGTGCTTTCCTGCACCTGTTCATTACAGAGGACACTAGTAGTAGTAGCCGCTGTCTTTCAGGGAAATGTATTTGGCATTAGAATCTTTACCTTGAGGAATCGTCTGATAAAATTCCAGGGAAAGTAAGGTTCCAAGGCATTCAGTTTGAAATCCACTGCCTTAAGAAATCAAATATGTATAATGAAAATAGGGGTTAAGAAAGGTGAGAATTCAGGATATGATAAATGCATTGATGTAATTATTTTCACAAGCTATGCAGCTCATGTGCCAATTCATTCCTACAGTGCTACTGGTACTAAGTCAATTTGCATCCCTTTTCTCTGCTGGAAACTAGCTGCAACTGGACAAATCTTTTCCTATGTTCCAGCACGCATTGTACACTGATTCCCACAACTTATATTCTCCACATGGTAGTTAGCTATTATCTATCTAATATATAAAAGTCAATGTTTGTCTGTGTCAGGCGAAGATCTCATATGATTGGCTGTGTCAGGCAAAGACACAATATGGCTGCCTGAGAAGGTTCTGTGGAATCCTGGAGTTTGCAGTTTAGGGAGGGACCTTTAGAATTCTCAGCCAGAGAGCTCTTGGGTCTGGCCAGCTGCTATGGAGACAAAGCCTAGCAGCAAGGAGGAGGGCAGTGAGTTCCCTCAGGAACCCAACCTCTCTATGTTAATAATTCTGAATGCAGATTGGAATGGGGAATATGGGGAAAAGTTACAGGTATTAGACAAGACAGTTTGGGAAATTAGAGACACAAGATCCCAAATCTTTCTAACAAGTATTACCTATGAGAAAATAAAATTGCTGGCAATGCCAAGTATATATGCTAGTTGGTTATATTATAATAACTGTATGCATATTCATAGTGAAACGCTTTTCTCTTTTAAACTGTATAATAGTAATGTAATATTATTATTATTGACATCATCATTATTTCTTACCCACTTCTCCCTATGGATCAAGGCGGGGACAACAGCAGATTAACATATAACAGTTAAAAACAGAACATCAAGTAAAACAATAGTTTAAAAGCATATAAAAAGAAAAAAAAATAGTACAAATATCTAAAACCAGACAATACATATTTAAAACTCATTGTTAAAATTCACAATTTAAAATAATCAGGATAGGCTTGCTGGAAGAGACTGGTCTTTAATGCTGTTTTAAATGTGGACAGTGTATTTAGCTGTTGAACCTCTTCCAGCAGTCATTCCACTGTCTAGGGGCAGCTGAAGAAAAAGTCATCTGGGTGACTATTACCAGTCTAGTCCTGGTCAGTGGAAGTAAATGTCCCTCAGAGGACCTGAATGTGCGGTGCAGAGGAGACGATCCTATAGGTAACCTAGACCCCAACCATGTAGGTTTTTATAGGTAATAACCAACATTTTGTACCTTGCCAGATACTAATTCATATACTTTAATACCTCTTCAACTGCCATGACTACATTTTTACTAGTATTTGTAGTTTGGCGAAGGCCTAGAGCTATCTGGTAGAGAGTTCTAACTATTTCACAAAACTACATATCTTAAGATCCTGTACAATAGAGCCATGGCAGTTAGTCACATCAAATTATTGTCATCAAGCAATGTGAAAGCAGAAAGAAAGACCCTGAAAGACACTTTTTATTATTCCCATGACTGTTTTTGTAAGAGAAACATGAGATTTAGTCCATGAGTTGACCTTTGTCCAGATAGCTGCATGAAAACTACAAAAAGGACTCGGTATTTAAAAAACAAAAAAAATGAAGGAAGCTGGAAAGAAACAGCTCTACAATTCTGGTATACACTTATCTCATGTTTGATGGAAAAAATTCAATAATGAGACTATCAACAGCATCTGACTGGATCATGAGACATCATGCCTTGATAAGCACAGAACTCAATCACTGGAATAATTCTGCTGAAATTCTGTTACGATCCTGATGATGATTGAACCATAAAACTAGGGCAATGCTAGGCAGAACAGCTCAGAAAGCTGGCCAGCACTGAATTGCCATGTGTTGTTGTGGCCCTGGGGTCTTCTACTCATTTCAGAATTATATAGACAGGTTGAATGCATCATCAAAAGATTCCCAAGTTAGCAATGTGGGACTGGAAAAAGCCGTCTACATCCATTCTGCTCATATTCTATAGGGGTTTTTCACTAAACTGACTCTAAAATGCATCATTTTCAGATTGCCTCATGATTAGAGTAGCCTTGCTTGCAGAGCTTTGAAAGTGACTTTTAAAACATTGTTACTTACAGTTCCATGTCCTCCTGTTGATAATTTAATTGTAGCTGTTCCTTTTTAAAAAGCCTATCCTTTACTTTCCTCCCCCCGGGCCGCAAAAGAACATCAGAGTGCTACAAGCTCTGACTTCTTTTTCACAAAACATATTTCCTCCCCAACCTGTCATTGCTTCAACACCCACAACAGAGTGTGGGGCAGAAGTGCTAACGAAGCATGTGAACCTGTGATATTCCTTCTCTACCACTTAGGGCCTCATCACACCATGATGTTATACCATCACAGTGATGCATTAGTCCCGCTTTTGCCTCAACCTTATTCCATGATATTGTTGCTCTCCAGAAGCTATTGCATTGCAGGGTCATTGAAAATGTGCTTATTTTTCACGGTGGAAGTAATCCATTATTCACCCCCTTTCCTGCAACAACACAGTAACCAGTTTGGGAGCAGATGTCTCATAGCTCTTTCTTCCGCCAATGATCCATTAGTGGGTATGGTGTGGGTATGGCCAGGTTATCCCTCCTTCAAGCATGGTAGTGTCATAGTGTTGTGACATTATACTGTTATGGTGCTATTACATCTAGAGGAACCAATCATGAAGCAAGGAGTGGGATACAGGAGTCAGTAATGACACCTTAATGAGGATGAACAAACTGTGTAAATGACACTATTAAAGTGCAAATGTGGCAGGGGTGTGAGAGGGAGCATCAACGATCAGCCACCCTCCTGAGAATGGCTGGAGGGAATTTCAAAGGAAATAATGCAGCATAAAAGAGCAGTGTGATGAACCTCTTAGCTCATTTCCGCAGTAGACTGTTATAGCGCTATGATTCTACTTTTAACATCCTATGTAATCCTGGGGTTTGCAGTTTCGGGAGGGGCCTTTGAGGGTGGCCTAGAACGGATGGCCAAAGGATGGCCTTTGAGGTCCCTCCCTAAACTGCAAAACCCAGGATTCCATAGGAGTTTGAAAGTGGAATCATAGTGCTATAACAGTCTAGTGTGGACATGGCTTTAGTCAGGCCACATCTCTCTAACTGTAAAGTATCAGAATAGTTACAGATGAATTACAAAGAAGTGACAATACCTCTCAGTCACAACCATAATGTAATGGCATTATGCTTCACTTATTGGAAGAAATTAATTGCAAATTATTAATTGTAATTGTTTACAATCACACTCTGCTTATTTGCACCTTGATCAAGTGTGGAGAACATGTATCTCTCCACATGTTGCTAGACTGCAACTCTGATCACCCCTCACAATTGCCTGTTGTAGTAGGGTTGTTGCAATCCTAACCACACTTACTTCATTCTGAGGAAACATATTTAGTCTTAGCCAGACCATAAAAGCCACTTCTAATAAACAATAGATATATTTGTACAAACCATGAGCCTATGTTGTGTTTTTTCCCCTTTTGGAACAACAACTTGGTAATAGTTTTCTAGGTGTATTTAATTTACAGTAATTCCTTTGGACATCAGTTCAGGGGGAAAAAAATAAAAAAATCAAGGATGATAACATTCACTATGTATGGCGGCCCCTTCACTTTCACAAGGATTCAGGGCACAGAACCCTCATGAAAGTGGAAAAATCATGAATAACCCCTCACCGTGATCCCCCTCCCATTCCTTTCTGGTACTCTCCTCTCCCATTTACTTGCCTTTTGGTGCTGGAGCCAGATGCAATGGAATGGGGGAGCTTCAGAAGAGAGAGGGGAGGCATGCATGGGCCTCCCCCCCATTCCCTTGCCTTTTGTCCACATGCTTGCCTTCCTTCTCCACGCCTAGCAAAATGCAAGGGAAATGGGGGAGAAGAATGTGGGGGAATGTGGATGCCTTATGAATAATCAAATTCATGAAGATCAAATCTGCAAATGTGGAGGGAAGACTGTACAGTAGAGTCTCGATTATCCGACATAAACGGGTGGGCTGATAGTCAGATAGCCGAAAATGTCGGATAATCTGGAGGGTCTGGAGGAACACCATTTTTCTATCTCCAATCGGTTTCTTCTCCAGTCTCCTACAGTTACCCTTCCAACGCCATAGTCATCTGCTACCTTCTGCAACGTCTCTCCATTGTCCAGTCTCTTGATTGCCTCAAGTTTCTGCTCCATTGGTACAACAACCTTCTTCCTTTTCATTGCAATGCTTGGGGGCGTGTTTGGGGGCCTGGCTGTGCCCATCGCCTTCCCCGTTGCCATGCTTTGGCCCTTGTTTTGGGGCCTGGAGGTACTCGCCTTGCTCGCTGCTGCTGCCGCGCTTGGGGCCTTGTTTTGGGGCGAGGCTTCACTCGCCCTTCTCTCCTTGCCCGTTGCGGAAATGCCTACAGCCACGCCCCCAAGCAGCCGCGACGTCGGATAATCCGGAATGTCGGATTACCGCAGGACAGATAATCGAGACTCTACTGTATCTCTTTTGGAGGGCTTACTATTAACATATGGATTCCCTATTGCCCATCATTTCAGTTCTTTGAATAAAACTCCATTCTTGTCCCATATTTAGTACACTGTCTCCTATGTTCTTTGTGCTCAGCAAATGGATGTGAGACCTAATACATGCAAAGTATGCTTGCTTTGTCTTAAATCTATGGCTCCTCCACATTAGTGACTCCATAGGTGTTTCTTGTACGTGTGTGTGAACACGAAATTATACTCCAGGTATCTAAATCTCCTTCTTGCACCAAAAGGTTCAGTTTTGCATTGTGATTACAAAACAAGATCTGGGTTCTCTTCAATAGGTACTATATACAAATGGCTGTTTCACTTTTAAATGAATCTTCTCATAAATAATATTTTAAGCTTTGGAGTATGAAGCTTAATGGATCCATAAGTACTGCTAGAGACTGTTGTAATGGACCTGCCTTAATAGACTTGTCAACTATGTCAATACATTCCCTTTCTTAGGGCAGTTGGCTGATTGCTCTCAATAGCTGTCCTCCAATGACTAAGGAATACTTAAGAGAGTCCATCAGAACATGACAACCATTTTGGCAAAAGTGCACATATTCCTCCCCGTCCCAGTTTAAGAAGGTGTAAGCCAGGAGTATATACATAAAGACTAACTACAGCTTTGGAGTGAATAAGAAGCACACAAAGAGCTGAAATACAAAATCTGTAAAATGATACTTCAGGGGCAGGTCCTGGTTATCTCCCTGGAGACCTGATGTGGGAATAATGGACTTTGTTTATCAGTTCAAGTGCTTAAATTATGTTGCTACTTATGCTCAATTGGTGTATTTGTAAACAACCAAATGAAGTTGGGCCTCCACATTAGCTAGGGTGGGGGTCACAGGGCACCTGCAAAAGAAGAAAAACAGCAAGTATCAAAATGTTCATGTGTCTGTGGGAAGGGGACCAAGGCATGGTGGGGAGAGCGGACACCCAGGGTCCAAACCAAGTCAGGGAAAGGAGAAGGGAAAGGGAGTAGGTTAGCATGATGGTCTTATGCTACTTCTCTCTTGGCCATCTCCTTCCTTGGGTGTGTGTGTGGGGTATCAGGAGAGGGTCTGTGGTGCTGAGATTTCAGGTTGTGAGCAGTCTTTAGCTGGCCAAGGAGTGACTGTTGGAGGAGGAAGAGGACAAGAGGCGGGTTTTTAAAGGGCTGCATGGCCAGACCAGAGCCACTGAGAGGGAAGGTTCCCCCAGGAAAGACAAATGGGGGCACGGTTGGAGAAACACAGACAATCAAATCTGTGAAAGTGAAACCTGCAAATGCGCAGAGCCAACTGTATTACAAACTGCCAATAAGGCTCCAATGATCTCTTTCCAAAGGTAACAAAATCTGACTTAGTATTGTCCCCTGAAACTTCTCACCATTCAGAGAAGGAAGGCATGTGTGTTTATATAGCATAAACTTCTATGACATATACTTATGGCATTTTAAGAATCTATTTAAAAGCAGGATCTAAGATTTTAGAGCCAAGTAATCATTGCAGCCTGTACATGTGTGATCAGTGTGATATATCTCCAAATGCTTCATTAGAAATCTAAACAAAGATACAACCACTGGTCTAATTTAGAAAATACAGCTGGTTGCTTCCCAGAAGACCTTAGAAGAAGACTCTCTAGGGGCATAGGCTGAAAACGCAGAACAAAACAACATCCTACCCACTAATTTCTATGGTAGAATGTACCATGTGTTCCAGTTACACTCCAGTACTTGCTGCTTTACAGCTGCTGTTTCAATTTTTTATGATCTGAGGCTCATATTTGTAAAACTAGAGGTTTAATCTTGTTTACACTTATATGTCTCATTGTAGAAAGAATTTGATTTATTACTTATAATGTTTATATACTGCCTACCCAATTAAAAAAAGCTTTCCTGGGTGGTTTAAAATACTAAAACCATCACCACAAAATATAAAGATAAAGCATGAACATAAAATGTAATGGAGAATAAAACCATATAGGACTTCCTCATAATTAAAAAGTTTTTCACTGGATGCAAGAGGTGTGTATGTGTGTGTGTGTATGTGGAGAGAGAGAGAGAGAGAATGTGTATGTGAGGTATATATAGTATGCGTATGTGGTATAGTGACTGAGTCCTGGACAAGGACTCTACATAGAGACCAAGGTTCAAATCCCCACTCACCCATAGAAACCCAGTGGGTGACCGTGAGCAAGTCACGCTCTTTCAGCCTTAAAGGAAGGCAACAGTAAACCTCCTCTGAATAAATCTTGCCAAGAAAAACCTATGATAGTGTTGCCATAAGTCAGAAGCGACTTGAAGGCACATAACAACAACAACACTTACACAAAGAACATTATGGATGGGTGCAAACCAACAGCAAATGACTTTGCTACTATTTCTATATACCGAGGTACCTTTGGACTAGATAGACATATACCTTAAGGTAGCTGAGGAGACTTTAAAAGCTACTGACCAAATGGACAAAAGTCTGCTAACCAAATGGACAAAAGTTTCCACTGGAGTAGTTATTTAATTATACAAGGCAAAGGGTATCTGCTCAGTTACTTTTCGTGACTGCCTTCTTAGCTACTTCCTTTAGTGGGCTACATATGGGGTACATAATTTAGCTAAAGTGGCACCTCCACCTTCCCAGCAAGTACCTGAGATGTACCCTGGGCATATCCTAGACCTTGGGTTTTTCTAAAGTAGTTACTTGGATCTCCTCCTAAAACCATACATGACAATGTTCTATTTTTGCCAAAGGTGAAATACATTTTACCATTAGCAGTGCCTCCATCAGCCAGAACATAGACAACACACATTATCTTAGAGCTGTTGCTTCTCTTGTTATTGTCTGCATAATATCGGTCTTAAAATATTGCTTTTAACTCCCAGCACTACTTGGCATAGAATACTACAGTAACATCATCTAAGATCATTTTAGTGCGTAAGTATGCACTTTAAGGCGATTTTATTTATTTGGTCCTGATATCCTTTGACAATAGGCTGCAATGAGCAGTGGTGTTCCTGGAACCTTGTTGAAAAGTGAATAATGCCATATTGGCAGGCTCACTGTTCAGCTGAATGATCTTTAAAGTGATTGCTCACTGTCTTTCTTTCATATTAAAATGTGCCTGATTAAAAAAAATACACACAATAAATTTGACTTTAGTATATTAGAAAGCCTTGCAATTTGTATATAAAGTTCTATATATCAACAACAGAAAAACATGACTACAGTTACTTCTACTTTTTAAGAGATCTGTCATAAACCTAATGGAAGACTTTTAGCTCCTGGGAACTACAATGCTGTAAACCATATTCTAATTTAGTCTTTACTTTATTGTCCTGCTGGCAACATTCATTTTTAAAAAATGATAGCTAAACAGTTAAAGAACATTGGCTATTCAGGTGTTTAGCAAGTATGCACAAGGAGGAAAGGACAGTACCCACTCCTTCCCATTGGTGTGGGGAAATGTGAGAGAGAGTACTGGATCTCTCAAGTTGAGTAATCAAATTGGCAAGGCAGAAACTGAACAATAACCAGTGCCAAACCCACCCAAGGACCCAAAGGTATAGTGGAGAAAGAAGCCCAGTCTTTCTTGCAAAACATATAAAAGTAGCTTTACTTTTCTAAAACTTCTGTATAATCAAATACATCCTCTTATGGAGAAGATAAAGGGAACAGAAAAATGGCTATAGGTTAGATGATGCAGAAGTCAATCACCACAATGCAAACTAGCAAACAGTGAATATTGGCATGAAAAAGTTGTTAACACTAACCAGTATCGCACGAAAAGCTCTACTCTGAGCTTTTTGTACCTTTGATCATCTGCATATCAGCCAGAACATGGAAAAACTGGGATTCTGGCTCACATGGAGAGCCCCTACAGATACAACTGGCTCTCCATATATAATATGTTGCTTTTGTGTGAGAAAAGTGATAATGGAGCACCTACTGTCATGCGGATCATTTATCCTTCCTGAATGCCTGAAGAGGGCTCTGCTCTTTACTTCGACAATGGTCTGAGATTTAAATCTCAGTTCTCCTCAGCAAATCCTCTTGGTGCCATGCACAAACAACTAAATGATGCCAGCTCCTGGTTTCAGAAGACCATTAGGCAAGAGACTCTCAATACAGCCACTCACTCTGCTTTCTTCCTGACATTGCCATTGGGGGCTGTTGCCTCTCTTTCTCTTTTATCATAATTTGTGACCACCTGCTTGCTTATCACATAGATGAACAAGGAGACAGCAACATTTACTGCTTCTCCTTTTCACCACTACAGTTGTCTGGGCCAGTGAGAGAGGGCTGTGCTAGTATACGGTCCCTCAGCAGGGCTCAACCATGCCAGCCCCTGTAGCATGGTGTGGGACTATAACTGTGAGCCATTATGAAATGCTCTCTGCCTCCTTTGTGGTGGAACATCCATAAACAGCACAAGGCCCGTCCCTAGACATTTCGCTTCTTCCGGCAAGGGACAAGATTTCCCATATAGATATACTCCTCTCTATTCCACATACAGACACTAACAGGTCTGCCATTTGAATTTTATTTTAATACTTTTGATGGAATCACATTCTTCATCACAGCAGAGTGCAGTAGGAGAATTTAGGGATTCAGGACAGGTATGTGGCACACCTGTTGCTGGCCTTCAACAGAAGAGAATGGCCAACGGGCTTGGGAAGAGCATCCAAAGAACTGCTGTTGCTATCTCCTGAAATCTGCTGCCTGAGGCAGTTGTCTCTCTCCCTCTCTGCCTAATACTTGGGGGCAGCATTACAGAGTTTTATTTCCTTTGCCCAAGGACACTGGAGACTTTACGGTGCTTTGCGGTGTCAGTAACAAATATATTAAATAGAGTATTCTGTAAACAAATAGTCTACTGCAGCAAGAAGAAAACTGCTGATTCCAGACTAAATTCGTAAAGAGGAAGTATGTAGTATGACTTCTAGGATGTTTCTAATCCACTTCACTGGGGAATTCTGACAGTTTTAGTCAAACCTGGTTAAGGAATATCTCAACCAGCTTCTTCTTGTTTTTCCATCCATTTAAACAAAACCAAACATAGCGCAAGAATGAAACAAACAGGCTGGCCCAGCAAGCAAACAAATTCATATGATGCCCTTTTTTTTGTAAGTTATATGTACACTGCTGCAGGAAAATATACTGAGTGTACAGATTATGAAAGCAGGCTCATTGTTCATCTTGTGTAACTTAATAACGGGGAGGAGAAGGGAGATTACTTTTCCTAAGCAGAGTTTTGCCACAGTACGTACAGCATCTGGGTTAGCTTTTTAAAAGATCTCCATTGCAGATGAATTATCTTTTTGCAAAGGTGAACTGGAAGTGAAATAGGAATCCCATCCTGGTAAAAAGAAGAGGAAGAAGAGGAGGAGGAGGAAGAAGAAGAAGAAAAAGAGTACCTAGTTTATTGAGAGCCAGCATATTGTAGTGGCTTGAGCACTGGTTGACTCTGGAGAACAGGGTTCTAATCCATGCTTGACTAGTGGGTGATTCTGGGCAAGTCATATTCTCTCAGCCTCAGAGGAAGGTGAAGGCAACCCCCCACAACCAAACTTTCAAAACAACAACAACAACCCTGTGATAGGTTCACCTTAGGGGCACCATAACTCAGAAATGACTTGAGTGCACAAAACAACAGCAATCTGGCTTCTACTTAATTATTTTGCTCATCCTCTGGTCTCCTCTGTCACAAGTCATAAGCAAAAGTTGAAAGTCTCATTAACACCTCTGTCAGTTGTACTGGCCAAAAGATTACTTCTTTGAACAGCCTGTTTTGGCACCTGCTGGTAGTGGTTCATCACTTTGAACCATGAGACCAGTTGTACTCCCCCCATAACTTATGGAACTCCTCTCCATTGGCAACGGGACACAATTATTGCATAATGATTCCACTTCAATGGACACAGGTACATCTTTTGGAAACCTGGGTTTTGTACTTTGGTGAGATACTGGAGCTGTTTGGCAAAGAATTATAAATGCCTCACAAAACTACATATCCTAGGATTCCATAGGATGGAGTCATGGTACTTGAACTGGAATCAAAATGCTGTAATTGCATGTTGTGAAAGAGATCCCCTCACCTCTCCCACCAGTTGATTCAGGTATTAGGATTGTTCTGAAAGGATACTTTCACTTAATAAGTGTCCCTAGACACTTCTTATCAAAGAACAACTCAACTGATAAACATAATTAAGGTTGTAGTTTTACTCTGAAATCTTATGCCCATTTACTAGGGAGCAGGTCACAGTGAACTTGGAGAGGCCTATTTCTGAATAAGTTGAATTTTGGAGGTTATATGTCATGTTTATAGCAATGACACATGAGTACATAATACAAAGTATTTGATGGCTAATCAAATGCCTGATGAAGGATAATTTACATGAAATGTAGTGTATGCCCTGCAGATGTTGAACTACAACTCCCATCAGCCCTATTCAGCATAGCTAATTCTGATAGGTGCTGCATTAAAACAGCATTTAGAAGATCACATACTCCCCATCCCCACAGACATATTTCACTGATATAGCTTCACATTATATTTTGTAGATTCTAGCAAAATTAAGCAGACTTTGAATACTGGTAATCTCTGTAAAGTAACCTGGAAAAAGTGTACTGTTGGCTTTATGGATGCTGAATTTTAGCACAGCATGGCCAAATGATTAATCCAGCAGACTTGTTTTTAAATCACGATGGAAACTAATTCCATTTGAGTCTGTATGTGCACCTGTGCTGACAATTTCGTCAAATTATTTTTTACATCAGATCAAACTTGCTGATGCCAAATCAATTTTGACAAGATAATTACATAATTACATAGTTAGAGTAAGCCTCCACACTTGCAGAATCTCTATACTACGTTAGCCTAAAGGAGCTGTTTCTATAATATATAACAATAGAAAAAAACCACACATAGATTTTGATTTCAAAATATATTGCATGAACTGAAGAAAGTGTGTTAACAGTCTCAGGCTCCAATCATCTGCACACTTAACCTGGAAGTACATGCCACTGGACTGAATGGGAATTAGAGGGCTTAAATACCCTAAAAGCCCCAGATCCTGTCTGATCTTGGAAGCTAAACAGGGTCAACCCTGGGTAGTACTTGGATGGGAGACTGCCAACAAACACCAGGTGCTGTAGGCTATATTCCAGAGAAAGGAACTGGCAAATGCTGCTGTTGTTGTGTGCCTTAAAGCATTTCCATCTTATGGTGACCCTAAGGTGAACCCATCATGAGGTTTTCTGGGGCTGAGAGTGTTTAATGCATCCACGGTCTCCCAGCGGGTTGCCATGGCTGAGCAAGGAATTGAACTCTGCTCTCCCGGGTCATAATCCATGGCTCAAACCACTACACCATGCTGGATCTCACACTGGCAAAACCACCTGAGTATTCCTTATCTAAGAAAACCCTATGAAATTCATGGGGTCGCCATAAGTGAACAGGTTACCTGAAAGGATGTACTCATACATGCATGCACAGTACATAGGATTGTACTGGGAAAGCCTAAGTTCACCACATATATAGAGTCAGACTGTTCCTATGCGCGTTCAGAAGTACATTCTACTGGGTTCAATATGACTTTCAGAATCCCACTGTTATTTGATATAAAATGAATTAAACCCATTCCTTATTATTGCTGGACAAAATTTAAATTTATCTAAACCCTCTTAGATTCCAGTTGCAAATTTCTGGATAAATACACATAAAATGTGAATATTTCTGACCAAAGTCTTTCAAGCTGCTCAACCAGTCTTCACCTATACTGCCACTTGAAGGATCATCACAGCTCTCCCTGGCATAATTCTAAGGGGGGGAAATCTTTATGGGCCTTGGAGTTTCTAATTTGCACTTAATAGCCAGGGCCAGAGCAGAAGTGATTTAAAAAACAGCTTTACCCTCTGCTTAGGAAGACAGGATATTCTGGTCCTCCAGGGTCATGTTTTGTTGCAGAATTTATAGAGAACTAGACCTACATGATAGGTATTTTACAACAGCCACCTACCTGAACAGTTGTAAACAATATTCTTGAGCTCCAGCCAATTGCAATGTACATAAAAAGAAAAAGAAAAGAAAAAGACAAAAAGTGGTGGGACAGAAATTGTCATTAACAACTCAATTGTATTGTTGCTGGCTACTTTTTTACTCTGCAACAAGGATGACTGATAGCCGCTGAAAACAAATGTTATTTCCATTCCATGTCAATATATGTTTCCTGGCCCTAGTGCTTGAATATTCTAGAATAGTCTTCATTCTGTACCCACAAGTATTCCCCTGGCCTTAGGACATTTTTATGTCCTGAGTACAGTGGGATTCATATTGAGGTCACAGAATATCCCAGATTAAGGCACTTAGTGTGTTTTTTCAAGCACTGCCCAGATGAGGGTTAAAGTAGTTATAGTTTCTTTCCCCTTATTTAGATCACAAACCTATAAGGTTTCACATAGGATTTAGCCCTCAGTTGTCTGATCCTAGGCTTGCAAACTTTCCCATGATGTCAGAGCAATTGGATAGTGCTGGGGGCATTTGCCCATTTACTCAAAACCAGAAGCTTTGAAAATAGTTTGGTTGTTGTTGTTGATGATGTTGTTGTATGCCTTCAAGTTGTTTCCAACTTAGGGTCATCATAAGATGAATGAGTGTGTGTGACACACCCAAAGGGGATTGCACTCTCCCCAAACTCAGAACTAGGAACTCCTCTTGGATCTAGCATTATTTTTGGAGTTTAGACAACAGTCATCTTCTAGGTCCCTTTTTCTCAGCTTCAGCTAATTCACTGCAGATGACAGCCTGTTCAGTTGACACACCCATTCTACAGAGTGCCCTTTCTCAGGAAGTTCATTTGTATTTGATGCACGTCTCCAAACTGGCAAGGCAGGTGAGCACTGGCAGCTATACAAATGAACTGTTTGCATTATGTGTTTCAGCTGCTGAATAGATGGCTGAGTAGACAGCATATGACAGGAGTCCTTCTAAGCTTGATACTCAGAGCAGCTGTACGGGTCATTTACCCTTAAAAGCACCCGAAACTTATATTCTCTGCCTGAAAACAAATGTACTGAGAATCAGCAGTTCTGCATTGAAAACAAACCATTTCAGCCAGACACTGGAATATTGTCCAACTTTACCCAAAGATTACTCGGACTCCTTTGCTTGTAAAAATATCATTCAAATAGCTATCATTCAAATAGCACACCTCCAACATTACACAGCTGTGGACAAAAGGGACGGTTATACACTTGTAACTCCTCTATCATCACACCACAACATGGTTGATCTAAAACATTTTGTTGCCTAAGGCAAAGGACAAGTAGGCAAACATGCCATGAGCAGAAGCCAACTGGACTGCTAATTATCTTCAACTACGGTATTTGCTGGCATATAAGACGTATTTTCTTCCCCAAAAAATACTGTTTGAAAATGGGGTGCATCTTATACACTGATGTGTCTTATATGCCTGCAAATACGGTACACTTTGAAGAGAGCAGGCTATGTTAGGGGGTGCAAGAATGCACATAAGAGCAAATGTGATGTACAGATTTGAATGTTGAACTAGGACTCCAGAAGACCAGGGTTCCACTTAGACATGGAAATCCACCAGGTGACCCAGGGCATGTCACATTCATTCAGCCTTGGAGGAAGGCAATGGCAGACCCCCTCTGAACAAACCTTGGCAAGAAAACCTTGTGATATATTTGCCTAGGGTTGCTATAAGTAGAAAATGATCTGAAGGCACAAAACTACAACAAGAAGAAGCTAGCATACACATCTGTCTTCCAAACAAAGACAATGAACAGGAGGTGGTGATGGCTGCTGTTGACCCCATCACTGCCCCTGGCACTTGCTGTTTGAGTCAGCTACCTTGACACATTCTTACATATTGCCAAAAACTTCTCTCCACGAGCTGTGTGTTGTGCTCCTTCAGCCTCCATCAGTTTCCATGGTATCTAAATCAGAATATGTCAGTAAATTAATAATGAGTTTTCAGTTTTGGATGCTTAATGATGCATTATTTTGCATGCATTATTTTGTTTTATGAGTTTATTCTGTTTACAATAACCAGAGCTTGAAAAAGATACTGTTATGGACTACA
Organism: Ctenosaura bakeri; assembly: GCA_948474755.1. Taxonomy (NCBI): domain Eukaryota; kingdom Metazoa; phylum Chordata; class Lepidosauria; order Squamata; family Iguanidae; genus Ctenosaura; species Ctenosaura bakeri. Next base: position 5,884 of record CAOLHI010003659.1, on the reverse strand, counting down.
GCAGACAAAGTGACTATATCCTGCGGGTTGTAGTCCAGAAAAATAATTACTTTTCTGAGCACTGGAATATGCAACTATTTCTCAAGATCACTATTAGTATTTAGATGTGCCAAAGGTCTCTGCAAGACCTGGGGCTGCACATGAGTTTGACAGTGATTATTATATTTTGTGCATTTTCTTTAAAAGGAAGACATGGATGCCTCTTTAGAAGTTTGTATCTCCTGAGAATCTTAGCTCATACTCCATCAAAGCATAGTGCCCTTTTAAAAGCTATGTTCACACCCACAGCCTAGTGAATAATTATTGCCTACAACATTTCTGTGGCTGTGACGTAGAGCAGCTTCTGCCCAGATTGCTTTAAGGCTTTAGCTGCATGAGACAGAAGAACTTGTTCCAACATGAACTTCATGGTGAAGACCAAAAATTTGGCTTAGTGCTCTGAGCAATGTCCCTTTGCATGTTAAAACACACACACACTTCAGTATGAAGTGAGATAACTAATGAACAGACAGTTACCAATCCGCACAAGTGCTACCATCAAAATTAGGTTTCAGTTACATGGATCAGCACCATGTGGGTTGATCTATATGATCATCCGCATTTATATAGTCCTAGCATATTTTCTCATAGATAACACTTGTTAGAAATACCTTAGTAATTATCTTACCTTACTTTAGGAGTTAGATGTGGTTGAAATACACAGATTTGAGATCCTATGTCTTTAATTTCCCAAACTGTGTTGTCCAGTACCTTTAACTTTTGCCCATATTCCCCAATCCAATCGGTATTCAGAGCTGTTAACGTACAGAGGTTGGTTTCCTGAGGGAATGCAGCACACTGGTCTTCTCCTTGGTGCTAGGCCTCGTCTCCATAGCAACCAGCCTGAGGCCCTAGAGCTCTCTGGCTGAGAATTCGAAAGGCCCCTGCCTAAACTGCCAACCCCAGGATTCCACAGAATCTTCACAGGCAGCCAATCATATGAGATCTTCTCACCTCACACAGCCAATCATATGAGGTCTTCGCCCGCCTGACACAGACAAACTTTGATTTTTATATAGTAGACAGGATTGCACTGCACAGTGCAAAATCTGTAAGGACAATATTATGACCATCAACTATCATATCAATAGATATGGAACTGGAGTTTATTTTTTTATCTTTTGAAATTTTATAGTACATTGTATCTTGTTTTTGTACACCGTTACTGAAACTGCTGAAGAAAAATGTATAAATCCTTTAATATAAAATTTGCCCCTGTATCAAGTGAGCCTGGAGATATTTTGAGAACTCACAAGTCATTTGTGAGAAAAGGTGAGAAAAAGAGTGATGACGGATAATAAATTAACTGTCTTTTGGGAGCAAATGGTCTATGATTGGCTTTGAAAGTGGTACACTATAAGGACAGATATAACCATTAATGAATATCGGGTAGAGTTCAGAGACAAATGTCAATTCCAGCTGTATATGCCAAGTAAATCAGGAAAATACAGCAAAAAGCTAAAACATTATTAGCTACTAAAGAAAGACATTAACCTGGACAGTGGGGAGCCCAGCTTGTTTTACTTGATGTGCAGTGAAAAATGGTAGATTTGTTAAATGAGGACCTAACATACATTGACACAATTCGACAGAATAACACACACACACACACACACACACACAGAGTCTTCTGCAGCAGGGCAGTGGACATGAAAACCAGCCTTTGGCATAGCACATGTGGGAAATTTGTCTCCAAGGACTACTGCAGCATTCAGGTAATAGTATGTTCATTACCAGAATGTTTCCCTCAGCACAGAGTATTTTGTTACCAGGGTAGAAAACTGTCCCATGATATCAACAGCATTACATTTTCCTACAAGTAAACAACAATCACTGCTTTCCTTTAGAGTTTATGCCATTTCCTAATTTTTATGGGCTCAAAACAAGGTTTTTATTGTTTTGAGTTGGAAAAAACAGTAGTAAATTTTTAAGAGACAGAAGTAGTATTGGTAACTTTTTTCTTTTTGGTTAAAAAAAGAAAGAAGACAGACTCAAAGCAAATGTTCTACCCAAGACCATGTGTCTTCTGGCTCTGGATGTTTGGATCTTGTCCAAAAGCTTTGATTCTCCATCCATAAATACTGCTGTGGACATAAGGCATTTTAATATCCAGCAATACCTTGGAATTCCTGTGAGATCAGAAAATGCCTCATAAATCATTCAATGCAAGTTTTTATGTTTTAAAATCTGCCTGGATGATGAGTAAAATAATAAGGCTGATGCCACTATTATTAAGATTTCAGATGAACAGCATCTAACCATTGGGTAAATTGGAAGGGTATAATATGTAGAATAAACTTCAGCTAAATTGCATGTCATTCTACCTACAGTCATACTTTTTAAACAAATAATGCATCTGCTTGGGGGGAAATGCTGTGATTTTTTAAAAAGTCATTCAGAATGGCTCTGTTTTGCCAAGACAGCACTTCCTTCATACCTTATTAATGTCAAGGCCATTTAAAAGATGTTCCAGTAGAGACAGGTGCCAAGTATGAGTGACCTAAAATGAACTCAAGATGTATATGTAAATCTGTATCTTGATCGTGAGTAGTTTTTCAAATTTTAGTTTAGAAGCATTATTGAAGCCAATTCAATAAACCAGAAGACTGGACAAACCTGCAGAGAAGGAATAGTTGCAGGGAACTTGTTTTCTGCTGCTTGGCAAAACAAACTCTTGGCCCCAATTTCCAGATGCCCTCAGATTGTATAAATGAGGGAAAGAACATTCTAACCTTTGTGATGGGCCTAAGAACAAAGACTGCAGTTTTTTGTTTGCATCTTGATTGCATTTGATCAAATTCTAGGGTGCATACCTTTAATTTAATACACACATACATATATAAATTATACATAATTTTCATTTGGATGTTTCTAATTCCTACCAGATGGTTTTAATCATTCACTGGATGGCTGTAATAATCTTTTAAATGCTCATTCTAACAAAAATTATCAGCATTTTGGAAACATTTAAACCCTTCTCAAAGCAATGGAAAGGAAATGATCTAGAACAGCTTTGGGACTAGTTTAAACAGTCTGTTGTATTAGGGGGTATAGTAAAGGGATGCCAGGGCTGCTTATCCACAACCTCTCACAGGTTGACCAATTCTTATTACTACTAGAAGTGGAACTCCACCATCAGGGACATGCTCTGGATCTTTTTACGTGGTTGTAATGGTGCAGGGATCTAAAATCAGATATTCTTTAAGGTCAAAAGTTCTGAGTCTGGTCAGAGTGGGAGAAATCTGATCCTGTGGAACACTGCAACACACAAGAAATAATTCAGAATTAGCATATTTGGATCAGATGCAGGAACTAGACTGAGGGACATTGGGGGGCTCTCCCCTTGCTGGCTGCTCCCTTGAAGTCTACTTCCTGACTGCTGGAGCAATGAGGAGGAACAATCCATGACACATGATGTTTCCCCCTTCACCACTGGAAGAAGTTACTTTCTCTACAACTCCCACAACTGTAGCTTAATACTGAGCCCAGTGTCCATGCTAATTGGAGTAAAGATGCTATTTACTTCCAGAACCTATTTTTCCTAACTAAATATCATTGGACAGATCATGTGACTCACAAACCAATGGATTTAAATTACAAGAAAAGAGATTTTACTTAAACACTATGAATTTTTTTTACTGTGAGAACTCTTTAGCAGTGGAAAAAATTGCCTCCCAGTGTGGTAGATTCTTCTTCGAAGAAGTTGGGTGGGCATCTTTCAGGTGCATTTGTTCAAATCAGAAGGTTGGACCCTTCAGGCCCTTTTCAGCTCAAAGATTTTATGATTCTGGGATCACAGTTCAAAATATTGGTTATCTTGGCTCCAAGTTACACTTTCTTATATAAACCTATCTTGGTTCTGAGCAGACCTTCCCTGTTCCATCCCCCCCAAACACACATCTACACCATTTCTGCCCTACACCGTTACAGTGCTATTATTCCACTTTCAACATCCTGTGGAATTCTGGGGTTTGTAGTTTACTGAGGCCCAGGAGCTCTCTGGCTGAGAATTCTGAATGCCCCTCCCTAAACTGCAGATCCCAGGATTCCATAGCATGTTGAAAGTGGAATAATAGCACTCTAAGAGTGTAGTGCAGAAACGACCTTAGTGACTACACAAAGCGCCCCTCTCCATAGCCAGTTCCAGGCCCTGGATTTCCTGTCCTAGGGAGGCTAGACTGGGATTTTCCTTGTCGTCCTGCCAGCAACGAAAGACATTTTTATTCTAACATGGGCCATTTCCGCACTAGCCTGTTATAGCCAACCGGCCCCTCCCGAAACTGCAAACCCCAGGATGCCAGAGGATGTTGAAAGTGGAATCATTGCGCTATAACAGACTAGTGCGGAAATGGCCATGGTTTCAGGAACGAACGGCTTTTAAGGAAAAGGCTTTCAAATGGAACATTGTACTACTTTTATTCCTTTTCTAACGGCTGTTATTTTTAATTAGATACAGTTTAATTTCCATTTAACAAAATTTTACACGTTCATCTATATTTTTTTTGCATACAAAAAAAAATCCCCTCGTGTCCCACTTAAGGAAGAAAATGGATGATGTTAAATTGATAAATAAATTTCTGTCTGGGTTCACAGTTTGGCCCAGCCATGAAGGTTACACCGTGGCCTTCGAAAGTCGCTTTTATCCTATCCTACTTTGTTCTGGGGAACAGGAAATCACAATCTCTACATGGAGGGAAAGGGCTGTAAACGCAATAAATAAAATAATAGAGCATTTCATAGGTATTCATGTATAAATGATGCGTGGAGGTGCTGTAAAGAGCTGTTTTTTGTACACAGAAAGTTCCAGTTCAACGTCCGGCATGCCTGGAATAAGGCAACACCAACACCAGTCGATGCTCCTATTCTCCTCACGTTAACACTCATGACACCCACTTTTAGACTTCCCGCTCAATCGTCTGCGCGTGCGCAGCGCAGTCCTCCCATCTTGGCTCTTCCTCGCTGATCGAATTCCCCTTTAAAGTCAGAGGCCTTTTTTTTTTGCCGTTGGAGCGCGAGTTTGTTTGTGCGCCTGCGCAGTAAAAAAAAAACAGATCGGGGGGCGGAGAGGACTTCGACGTTTTCTGCAGTGGGTGACGTCACTCTCTCCCTACCCCGCCGCCGGCTCCGCCTCTGCCCAGAGACGGGGAGGGCCCGGATTCGCCGGCTGCAGGTGCTGCCATGGCTGCCATATTGGAAAGGAAGTGAGTGCGGGAGGCTGCGGTGGCGGCGGCCTGGGCGGAGCAGGGGCCGTTCGCCATTCTGAGGACGGCGGTCTCCCGACGGTGGTGGCCGGCAAAGTCCCCCCCACCGTCTCCACACCCCGGGGTAGGAAAATAGGGCGCTGGGAGCGAGAGGCTGGTGACGCGGCCGTTTGGCCTGACTGAAGACTGAGGGAGGAGACGGCGGCTTTGGCCTAAGATGGCGGACCCGGCGGAGTGCAACATCAAAGTGATGTGTCGCTTCAGGCCCCTCAACGAGTCTGAGGTGACCAGAGGCGACAAGTACATCGCCAAGTTCCAGGGCGAAGACACCGTCGTCATAGCGGTGAGTGGTGGGAGGGAGAGGGAGGCGACGGAGGGTCGGTGGGCCGGCCACCCATCCCTCTCTCTCGGGTGGGTGGGTGGGTGGCTGGGAGGAGGAGGAGGAGGGAAGGAATGGAGGGGCAGCAAAGTGGGCTTCAGCGCCCCTCCTGGGCAGCGGTGGGCTCGGTGTCAGCCTGAATGGGACGAAAGCCGTTGATGGGGAGGAGGAGTTGTTGGGGCTCCTGAAACTCCAAGGAGAAACTGGGAAGGGGGCGTTCGGAGAGCCGACGGTGTGGCTGCTTATCTGGGGCCGAGGGAAGGGC
>CAOLHI010003658.1:0-159210 GCA_948474755.1 Ctenosaura bakeri | reverse complement strand
AGTGTAGGAAGAGCCTCTGTTCAGGATTAGAACATGGAATGCAACTAGTACTTTTCTTGATGTTTGGTGCCTTCAAGTTGTTTCCAACTCTTGGTGACACTTATAACTATTTAAATAAGGGGTGGGCTACCAAGGGCCCCCTTCCCATTCCTTTGCCACTGGCCCCGGCACTGAGAACGCGTGCCGAGGCAAAGGCAAGGAAATGGCGGCGGGGGGGAGAGAAGGCATGTGTGACCTTTCCTTCTCCTCTCCAGAGCTGCCCCTCTCTTGCCTCTGGCCCCAGTGCGTAGAAGGCAAAAGGGAATGGCAAGAGCGCGTGCTGGAAGGGATGCCATGTAGAGGAAGGAGAGGGCTTGTTTTCTGCTGCTCCAGAGACCAGGACAAGGAGCAATGGATTCAAGCTGCAGGAAAGGAGATTTCACTTGAATCTCAGGAAGAACTTCTGGACAGTCAGGGTGTCCGGCAGTGGAATATGCTGCCTCCATGGAGCGTGATGGACTCTCCTCCTTCTTTGGAGGTTTTTAAGCAGAGGCTGGATGGCCATCTGTCACAGGGAGTGCTTTGAGGGTGTTCCTGCATGGCAGGAGGTTGGACTGGATGGCCCCTGGGGTCTCTTCCAACTCTACATTTCTATGATTCTATGATTTCTATGAACGGAATGGGAGGGGGATTGAAGTTGTTAATGGTTTTTCTACTTTCGTGGGGGTTCTGCTCCTCCAACCCTCACAAAAATGGAGGGGCCCCTGTACACGATTGTCCACTACCGTCCCTTGGGCAGCCTCATGTAGGGAGATGGGGTGTTTCAGATATCTTGGACCCAAGCCACACACAGGGCTTTAAAGGTCGCAACCAACCCTCTGAATTGTGTCCAGAAATGGCTCAGCAGCCAGTGGAGCTGTTTCACCAAGGGGGTTACATGCTCCCTATAAACTGCTCCCATCAGCAACCCAGATACAGCATTTTGGGGACCTCTCCACATCCTTCCTCACCCAGCATCCGGAGACGCCCGATCTTGTCCATCAGGAGAGCGGAGACAATGTTTCCCGGGAGGACGGCCAAGGTGCCGAGGAAGCTGACAAAGTAGATCATGTAGGCGTTGTTGTCGTCGCTGAAGTCCAGTTGGCAGCCTTCCTTGTTGTGCAGGAATGTGCTGTTGATGATCCGGCTGTTGATGAACTTGTACTCAAAGAGGTCTGTGGGGTGGGAGGGGGTAGGGCGTCAGAGGACGAAGAGGTTAGCACTCGAACTCGGCACCTTTTCTTAAAAGGAAAACTGAGAGTTTTCATTGGGAAGACGTCTGGGTCTTCCGCACGACACTCTTATAGCGCGATGATTCCACTTTCAACCTCCTATGGAATCCTGGGGTTTGCAGTTCCAGGAGGGGCTGGAATCATCGCACTATAAGAGTGTCGTGCGGAAATGTTCTGGGAAGCTGAGCATTTGAATGAATTGGCAACAGAGCTGGTTCAGGGGGGACAGAGTTATCTGTTTTTAGATTGCAGCTCCCAGCATCCCCCAGCCAGCGGTGTCCCCCCCAAAAAAGTAACTTTCCCAGGTTTAGAGTCAGAGGCTTTTTTCATCATTGGTCACGGTGGGCGGGCCAATGGCCAGTTGGCCAGCTAAGCTAACGAACAGCAGTTATTTTTTTCTGGGCTAACAGTCGTGATTTGTGCAATATTGATCTGTAATATATTTATCTAGATTTATCTGGGTCCTGCCCTCCCTTTGCTTTCTGAGGTTTGTCGGTTGGATTCATTTTTTAAAAGTCCTTTTGAAATTCACCTGAAGTATTTTAGGTGGGAAGGAAAGCACAACTGCTTTTGGAGATGGATGGATGGATGGATGGATGGATGGAAGGATGGACGGGCAGACGGATGGACGGATGGACAGATGGACGGACGGACGGACAGACAGAGCCATGGCTGTGGGAACAGCCATGTTATGACACCAGAAAGCAAGGGTTACCATATAATGCACCCGACACCGAGTTTCACCTGTGTTGTAGAAAACGGAGGAGATGAACGTGCAGTTCTTGAAGAAAGTATTGCTCGACGTGATGTCCTCGAAATAGCATTCCTCAAACAAAGAGTTGATAAAGGAGACGGACTTCATCTTGAGGCCTATGAACCTGACGAGACCAAGAGGGAGACACAAAGAAAGAATGAAAGAGAGAGAAGTTTTGTTATAGGAGGACAAGTTTTCCGGAGGATTCATTGAATGCACCTACTTTATCACTCAGGAAGAAAGCTTAAATGCAGATATCTAAACCGGGGTGAACAAGTGTGGAAGGCTGGGGGGGGCTGCATTTCTCCCCCTTCATGGAGGGCAGCAGACCCCTCAAGGCACCTGCTACTGCCCCCAAATGCCCTCTAAGGACATGGGGGGCCACTCTCACCATGTTTCGGGGACTTGAAACAAACCAGGTCAGGTTAGGAAACAAAAAATATTTTGAACCTTCTAGAGACCACTTGGAGGCTTCAACCAAAATGCAACCTGGGATGATTTGTATTTCTCTCCCAGTTTCCATTTTAGTGAACAAACTTATACATCTGTGGTTTTTAAAAAATGCTAGGAGGAGCTGGTGAGGCAGGCTTATCTGCTTTCCCCTTTTCTTATTTATTGTATTGTTTACTACAGACATGCTGCTGCAACCTAACATCAAAAGTCTGTATTTCTCCAGCTCCCCTTCACCATCCTCCCAGTACTGCTGCTGATGCTGCTAAAAAAACTCCCACGTAGGGAGAGAATGAGGAAGAAAGGGTATAAAAGACTTTGCAAAGTGGAGCTTCTTTTTCAGAGATTTTGTTAACTGAGGAATGCCTGTGTTTTTTTTTAACCATGGTTACATTATTTGTGGTATTAATCTGGAAGAGTTTTAAATTTCTCATAACATGCGCCTCCCTGAGATCCCACGATAAAGGGCTGGACAGAAATATTTTAAGGAAGAGGAGTCGTGGTGGCGCAGTGGTTAAATGCCAGCACTGCAAGCCACAAGGTTGTGAGTTCGATCCTGCCGGGCTCTAAGGCTGACTCAGCCTTCCATCCTTCCGCAGGTCGGTAAAATGAGTACCCAGCTTGTTGGGGGCATGTATAGAAATGTTTCGAAATACATGCTATTTGTAAGTTGTTCGCCGCCTCGATCCATATGGAGAGGCGAGATACAAATAAATAAATAAATAAAAATAAATGAACAAAGAGGGTCGATGAGGAATTGCAGAGCGGGCGCCTACTTGTCATTGAAGTACTCCCCGTAGCTGTGGATCTGGTTTTCCAAGGTGAAGTTGAAAGTGATGTGGCGCACCGTCTCGTTGGTAAAGATCTTTGTGCGGGAGGCGTACTCAATGTTCTGGAGGTGTTTGATCATATCGGGGAACCAGACGGTCAAACCGTAGTAACTGTCCTCAGGAAGAAGGAAGACAGGGAAGAAGGAGAACCAAAATATGAGAAGAGTTAGTAAGAAAACAAAAAAGAAGAGGGCAAAAGAAAGTAACTGTGAAGCGAGACATCCAGGCTGCAGCAATAGGAGTACAGCGTCGAGGTCAAGGGAAGTGATTATTCTGTAGTGTTGTTATGTTCCTTTTTGTTTTGTTTTTACCTAATAATAATAAAAAAATTGTCAAGACAAAACCACTTGAAAAACACATGGAGGGGAGAGTCAATCATTTTTTGGAAAGATTTTTAAATATTCTTTCTATCCCTGCTCTCGCATCACCTCTTAGTCCTTTGTTCGCCAGGCTAAATCGCCATCAGACTTTGGTTATGTGACTCCTCTCCCACGGCCAGTGGGAAGTGGCAGGGAAGGGCCTTTTCGGCTGTAGCACTCGATTGTGGAGCTCCCCGTACTGGCTCCCTCTTCGCCAGTATTTTAATTTACTGGATTCCAAACTTTGCCACACTCTCCTCTTCCTCCAATTTTAATATCTGGCTGCTGGTTTGTCATTAAGGATAGAAAGAATATTTGAAAACATTTGCAAAACAGGTTTTTTTTTTAAAAAAAGATGAGAAACCCTGACAAGAATCCTGGACTGACAAAAATCTTTGGAGTTTGGGAGTCTGTGCAAAACTGTTATGGAGTCATTTTGCACAGAAAACAGCATTTCTTGCATAGAAAATATAATACGAAAAGACAAATCTTAGCTCACAGGATATTCCCAGAAATGGGAGGGATTATTCCTTCTCATTTACTTACAGAGCCAGGATAAGGATAAGAAGCCTCCTTGCTTCTAGCCAGAAGATGCATGTAGAGCAGAATGAAGGGGGAAGAATGGCAACACGAGGACTGAGAGGAATGGAGGAAGCTAAGTAAATATTTGACACACACCCATACAGTCTTTGCAAGTTGCAGCAACAAATAAAGACTTGCAAACTGTAGCAAACTAGTGCTCTATCCCAGCAAAGCTGGTGATTTGCACCCAGTTTTTCCTGTCACCCAGAGCCCAAAAACAGAGAATTTGCACCCTTATCTAGCGCCTGGAAATGAGCCATGAAAACTTGGCTGCTGCTGTGGAACGCCAAGGGATAAAAAACACCAATATTGGGCTCTGAGATCTGGCAAGGCTGATGTACCTCTTGGAGACCGTAGGCTCACTCCCTGACTTTTCCCCTTCTTTTCTCAGAGTACACAACATGACTTCTGTACGAGCCGAGGCTGCCTTGACTGAGAGAGAACCTGGCTTTTGTTAACGAGGGCCAGTTTCCAAACAGCCTAATTAGTGTGTGTAAATGGTTTGCCCACCTGCAGACAGAAGTGCCAACCTCCACATACGACCAGCTTGCAATTAATTTTTTTTCCTCCCCTAGCAGCTCCAATTAACAGAGTAGCTGGGAGATCAATTGTGGATCTACAGCTTTTGACATCGAGGTGTGCTTTCCGGCCCTCGAATTATATCAGCAAATGAGCTAGGTGGTTTTGCAAAAGAAAGGTAATCTCTCTCTTTTTTTAAAGGAGTAAAATTGCTCATTATACCACCGCACAAATGGGTGCCCTTTGATTCTCTTTGCATCGTGGACTATGTTACATGCATGAAAAAATAGGCCTGGCGTCCTGTTGAGCAATCACCGAATACACAAGCTAGACTTATACATGTGTAATTTCTCAGGATTCATGTTTATCACTGTGGCACTGTTTCCAACACCCACAGAAAACCTTTGTCTTAACAAGCAGCAGCAGCAAGCAATGGAGGTCTGTTCTGTTGGCAACCGGGGTGCTGTGGGATGCTGTTTCCCGCTTGCTCGCTCCAGAAATCTCCAGTATGACAATCAGAAGCAGGACTCCAGTCACAGCTCCTTTTCACACTGCAGCTCGCCGGCAGGAAGGACTGGAAACATCATTCCCCAGTGTCCCAATCTCATTTATAGGGTCAGCATACGTCAAAGCCAACTCGACAGCAAACAACACCAACGAATAACACCACCTAGGGAGATGGGGGCTTTCCCTGCCCCCTCCCCGTTCTTCCTTCTACTCTTTCAGCCATACCTAAAGGACATGGTGAACCACACGGCCATCATCATCAGTGTCACACGGCGGTATTCAGGAGCAAAGCACTGGTGGAAGTTTGCCCAGACCTGCAAAAGCAAGGGGGGGAAATGCAAGATAATTTCAGCTTCTGGAGGGCAGTGGGACAACCGTGTGGGTTTTAGGCAGTATAACTATCATGCGCCTTTTCTGCGACTGTGATGCTCCTTTGCTGACCTGGGCCTGCTAGCCTCATCCTGAATTAACTGGCTGAATACTTGTAAACATCCCAGCTCCTCATCAGGTTGAAATGTATTAGCGACAGAATGTGGTCAAATAGTGCATCTTGTGTGAGGGAGGTGAAAGGACTGGTTTGCTCTGAGCCCACAATAACCCTTTTTTGTGCCAGTCTGCACCACTTACCTGTTGCGAAAGGTTCAAGAAGCGGACCATCCAGCGCCGGTACCAAGTCCCCGTGTCCGACTGGATCTCTACCAGTTCGTCTTCCTGTTTGATAGTCTTGATATGGGTCACCTGCAGAGCCAAATGATGGAGAAGGAAGCTGGGTGGGTCAATGTGTGCAAACACGTCTCTTCCTTCATTATCATGGTTTGGTCTGCACACATGTTTATCCTCAAAAGTTCTTATGCTGGGAAGGATCTCATGTCAGTCTGTTCTGTGCTGGAACTGGGTTATTTGCTGACCGATGCACTCACTACTACAAGATAGGCCTTACTGGTGGTCAGCGATGGAACTGATGGTACAAAGCAGAGAAGCCTCCCAGCTCTTCCGCTGACGGGGTCCAGCATCTCATCGAAGCCAATGGGAGAACTGAGGGCCCCTCCAACAAATTCTACCATAATCTCTCCTTATCCACAGCGGATACTTTCTAAGACCCTCCGTGGGTGCCTGTAATGGTGGATAGCACCGAACCCTCGTACCAAAAGTGGAGGGCTATTTCCAGTGATGCAGGAAGCTAGAGAGCTACTTCTGGCAGGTAAGATGAGGGTGGCAAGATCGGCAGGCCACACAGGTGCTGTTTCCCAAATGCCGGGGGACAGATCAAGGCAAAGGGTGAGGGAAGAGGACAGAGGCTCCTGGCCCAAGGAGGTGTAGGTTTCACAGGGCCAGCCATCAGTGTCCCTCTATGCTGCTTCAAAACACTCCCCCTCCCCACTTCCAGTAGGTACTACAAGATTCCCAGTTGACCACAAGTAACTGTGGGAAGCAAAACTATGGATAAGGGGGGATAACTGTACTCAGACTATCTCTCAGCTGGCAATTCCCCATGGCTGGCTAAATGGGGAGCCCCTGGGCTGAGGCCGATGGAAGATGGGCTCTCAAGGGCTACACAGTGCAGAAGCAAGCAAAGACAACCAAAGTGCCCAAGTTTGACCCATCTCTGCCTAATAGGTACGAGAACTGTGCACGGAGGTGACCTACAGGAAAATTCACCTCCCTAGTCCCTTTGTAGCCTTCGTATCTTTTCTCAGCTTCGAATTCAGAAAGTATCCAACAAAGTCACAAATACAAATGAACTATTTCTCTGCCACTGAAGAACTGTAAACCTGTTTTTCCAGCACTCGTTAAAAAGCAAAAGAAAAAAAAAAAAAAAAGGAACAGAACAGAACATCAAGTTAAGACCCAAAAGGTGCAGAAGCTGTGAACTTAAGAGTGTTACAGGTACAAGAGGGCAGAGTTTTGATTTTTACACCTCGGGTAAAGTTGCAAGATGCACGTCCTGCATTCAAGAGAAAGGCAACTTACCGAAAAGACCCTTTCAGGGTGTCCCTTGGCCCTCATGTTGGTGTCGTGGACTTGCTTCAGCACCATCCAAGCCTCGTCATGCTTCCCATTCTACAAAGGCAAAAAATGCAAGGCATTAAGAGATCAAATTCCCACCTTCGTGCTTCAGTCTTTCTGCAAAATTTTGAGACTGGCAAACTGCCCTGTTCAAGGTGGGGAAATAACCATGGAGACTTTCTACCACCGTGTTTCTCAACCAAGGTTGCTTGGGTTTCATGAGAGATCATCACTGACAAAAAAATGTCCAAAATCCTACACCACAGGCTACATTTTGAAACTTTATAATTTGTTATTATGCTACAGGAGCACAAAACCCTGTTAGTGAATTGTGAAGATGTGCAACTGGCAAGAAGGCTCATGTTAGTGTCAGGCACTTCTGATGTGCACAAGGTGTTTCAGCAGTTCCTAGATGTCTGGATGCACATCAGTGGCTCTTGTACATCAGACCATGGAACATCAATCACTCCGCAGGCTACCATTGTGCAAAGGACGCTCAGAGAATCATAGAATGATAGAGCTGGAAGAGACCCAGGGGCTATCCAGTCCAACCCCATTCTACCACGCAGGAAGACATCAAAGCACTCCTTTTGGCGGATGGCCACCCAGCCTCTGTTTGAAAACCACTAAAGGAGGAGACTCCACCACAGTCTCAGGCAGCGTATTCCACTGCCAAACTGCTCTTATTGTCAGGAAGTTCTTTCTAATGTTTAGGTGGAATCTCTTCCTAAAGTTTGAAGCCATTGCTCCATATCCTAGTCTCTGGAGCAGCAGAAAACAGGCTTGCTCCATCCTCCATATGACACCCTTTCCAATATTGAAACATTGCTATCATGTCGCCTCTTCACTGTCTCTTCTCCAGGTTTTTCTTCAGGTCCCTGAGCCTCTTCTCAGAAGGCTTCAGGGTTTCCAGGCCTTCTACCATTTTGGCCACCATCCTCTGGACACATCCCAGCATTCCCAGGGGGGATATGAGTGTTGCAGATCTACTCCAGTGTAGTGTTTCAGCACTGGACTATGACCCTGGAGAATATGGTTTGATTCTTGGTTCAGCTATGGAAATCTGCTGGGTGACTTTGGCCATGTCATGTTCTCTCAGCCCCCAGCAAACCCTGTGATACATCCCAAGCAGAATGCCAGCTCATAATAAGCATCATAATACCTCCAGGAAGAAGCGGGGGCTCTCCGGCATGGTAGTGAGGGCGCCAATGGCGAAGACGGACGGGAAGGCGCAAACCAAGACGAAGACGCGCCAGCTGTGGAACTGGTAGGCAGAGCCCATCTGGAAGCTCCACCCTTTGGTGGGCAGAGGAACGGCGATGGGGGACCATTTGCCCAAAGGGAGGAGGAAAAAGCGAGGAAGGAAAAGGGTAGCAGGAAAGCACAAAAGCGAGAACAGGTTAGAAGAAGAACACGCTAGAACAATAAACTTAGCTGAGAACCAGCTTGTTGCAGTGGTCTGAGCATTGGACTACAACCCCAGAGACCAGGGTTCGATTCCCCTTCTCAGTCATAGAAACCCCACTGGGTCACCTTGGGTGCATCACACACTCTCAGCCCCAGAAAACCTCACGATAGGTTCGCCTTAGGGTTGCCACAAGTCAGAACGACTTCAAGGCATGCAAAAACAACAGAGCCAAGGGTGGGCAGTTGCGTGGAGACCAGACGCACGTTTGCCACAGCTCAAGGTCTGGCTTAGAGTCTCCAGTTTTCATGAATCATCACCAGGCAACGGGCCACATTTCCCCCTTTTGGAGACGAAAGGGGCAAATTCTCCACTTGCTCACCTCTGGGCAAGAGGAAAGAGCTGGGTGCCAATCTCCAGCTCACTAAGGAGAGCCCCAGCTTGCTCCAATGTGCAAGGCTTAATTAATTGGTTGCTGTAATTTGCAAAGACTCTCTGGGGTAAGGTCCCAATCTCCAGTTTCCATGGGTCACCTCCAGGATGGAGACAAGAGATTGAAGTCTACACTTTGGGGGGGGGGTGCTGAGCTCCAGGCAACAGGCAAAGGTGTGTGCAGATCTCCAGCTCAGCTAAAAGTCTTTGGCCTTTCCACAATACAGTGCTATCATTCCACTTTCAACCTCCTGTGGAATTCTGAGATCTGTAGTTCCCTGAGGCCAAAGAGCTCTCTGGCTGAGAATTCTAAATGCCCCTCCCTACACTGCAAATCCCAGCGTTCCATGCAATGTTGTCATGGCAGTTAAAGGTGATATAATAGCGCTATAAGGTGTGATGGGGCTCCCAGGAGAGGGGATTCCAGCCGTTCTTGCTTCCTACCTGGTTGCAGAATGAGCAACCCTCTGCTGAAACGCTCACTGCTAAACAGCCATCCAAGGGACAGAGGCAATGTCCACTTCCTAGTCTGGCCACCCTGGCCACAAGTCAGACCCAGGACTCTTCAGATGTTCTTACCGTAATGGGGTATAATGGCCCAAGCCATGGCAGAGGCGTAGATGCCGCCGATCATCCAGAACATGCAGAGCCAGCTGAGATGTTCTCCCCGCTTCTCCTGGGCCAGAAACTCCGAGTAGTAGGAGAAAACAATGGGGATCGAGCCCCCAATGCTAGAAATGGGGGACAGATAGAGAATGAAAGAAAAAAGAGAGAGATTGAGAGAGAGAGAGAGAGAAAGCAGTCAATACAGGGATCCCCCTTTATCTGTGGTCTTCCTTTTGATGGTTTCAGGTACCCAACCTCCAAAAAATATCAAAAGGAAAACACCAGCATTTAGGCAAAAGCACCCCTGAGGCCTGTTCTGGGTCTTGCATCTTGCATCTGTCTATCTACCCACCTGCCCCCTATTTTAACCACTTTTCCACCAATCCCCCCCCCCAAAGCTAAGTGTCTAGTCCTTTTGGTGGCAGAGAAAAAGAAATTACAGGCCATTTCCGCACTACACTCTTATAGTGAGATGATTCCACTTTCAACATCCTATGGAACCCTGGGGTTTGCAGTTTCGGGAGGGGCCAGCCAGCCCCTCCCGAAACTGCAAACCCCAGGATTCCATAGGATGTTGAAGGTGGAATCATCACACTATAAGAGTGTAGTGCGGAAATGGCCAAAGACCGATAAACCAGACGTGATTTGTGTGCCGAGGCTAAAGCGAATGCTTAAAAAGGAGGTTTATCTCACAGGATTTGGTGCAGCATCCTTACCCAACGCCCGAGAGGAGACGGCAGAAGAGGAACGTGCCGTATCCCTGGACGAACGAGGAGAAGAAGGCAAAGACGCTGTTCACCGAGAGGGACATCAAGAGGCACTGCCTCCGCCCCAACCGATCGGCCAGACCACCCCACAGGAAAGCCCCGACCATCATCCCCAGGTAGACAATGAGACCTAGAGAGAGAGAGAGAGGAAGGAGGAAAGACAATGAAAAGTCTCACAGCTGCAGGCAGGGGAAGGTTTGCCATTTTTGCAAGATTTGAAGGGTTTACACATGAGTTTCAAGGACTGAAGATAGTGCTAATCTCTTCAAGAATCAGTACGTGGGAAAGTTACCTTTTTTTGGATAGCGACTCCCAGAAGCCTCCTGCCAGGAGAATACCTTCCAATATTTCACAGATTAAAGCTGGAACAGGTGTGGCCAAGCAATATTAGAATGTGGTCAAGATGGCAAAAGTTATTAATGAGGAAGAAAACACAAGCAAGGAGAGACTGCAACAGTTTGCTTTTGCCGGAGTTTTACAGGGAAGGACAAGTCCCTGCCGCCTCCTCTTGTCACTCCCCAGCTGAGTTAATGGAGTCCAAACTCCTTTTGCACTTTGAATTTTCAGCAATTGAAGTCTGCCGAGGTCAAAGGGAGAAAGTGGGAGGAAGAGAAAGCAACTGAAAAAGTGGAATCGCAGAGGATTAATCAAGACCTTCCCTGCCAATTCAAGACAGTTGGAGGGTATGCAGGAGCTGTCACCCAAAAAAGTAACTTTTCCAAGCTCTTGCCAAGACTCAAGTCATCCTCTAGCAGATCCTTTAAGGCAAAACGACCAGTTTTTACATCTACTCTCTCACATACATTCTTAATTGCAATATTAGTATGAATGCATTTATAATTTATACCTGCTCCCCTACAGGAAGCCCAAGGAGGGATAGATGGCTCTTTTATTTCATACTTTTGTC
This sequence comes from Ctenosaura bakeri, assembly GCA_948474755.1. NCBI lineage: Eukaryota > Metazoa > Chordata > Lepidosauria > Squamata > Iguanidae > Ctenosaura > Ctenosaura bakeri. The sequence continues at coordinate 147,835 of CAOLHI010003658.1, read as the reverse complement.
CTCACAACACCCTTGCAAGGTAGACAAGACCAAGAGACAGAGAGCATTACTGGCCCACAGTCTCCCAGTACATTTCACAGAGAATCCTGTAGACCTTTAGCCAGGGTGACAAATTATGTGAAAGGAAGTCACAGTAGAAGATGGAGGTGACTTGTTTGCTGCTGATCCAAAGAACAGAACACAAACCAGTGGAAGCAAATTGCAAGAAAAGAGATTCCACTTAAACGTTAGAAAGACCTTCTTTACTGCGAAGACACTGTTTGACCGAGGAATATGGACTTCCTCAGATTTTGAAGGTATTTAGACCAAAGTTGGATGCTCATTTCTAAGGAATGGTTTAGATTTTATATATCAGCCAGGTGCAATTCTTGATTCTATGAAGTCCTACCAAATCTGCAAGGGGGGAATTCTACACCCTCCAACTGTCCCCCTTTGGCAGGATCAGTCCTGATTAATCCTCTGCCGTCCCACCTTTGCAGCTGCTCTTAACATGTCCCGGTTTCTCTCTCCTCTCCTTTCACTTTCCCCCTTTATCCTCAGCTGACCTCCATCGCTGCCCACTCCAAAGTACAAAAGTCCTTTGTTCTCAAGCAACTCAGCCAGGGGACGGAGAAGAAAATGAGGTGGAATCCTGTCCTTCCCAGTCCACTCAGGTGAAAGCAAACTGCTTGCAGCCTCTCCTAGCTTTTCCGTTCTTCCTCATTTAGCCCACACGACCACACTCTAAAGGAATTTGGCCACATACATCCTGATTTTCATCTGTGAAATGTTGATGGGGATGCATTTCATACAATTGTAAGAGTCAAAGGGGACCCCAGGGTCCATCTAGTCTGACCACGCAGGAATGCACAACTAAAGCACTCCTGAAAAGCTGTCCATCCAACCTCTGTTTAATGATCTCTCCAAAGGAGGAGACTCTTGCTTCCTCCCATTGAAATCCTTGCATGCGCTCCACCGAGCATGGTGGGTGATGCAAAGGCCAAGGGACATGGTGCTCCTTGCCTCTGGAAGGAATCCTGCAGGAGGAAAAAGGGGACACAGAGGAGAGCTGGTGACTCAGCGTGTGGGTGGCGCAGAGTCCGAGGACATTGGCGGAGTGGTTTTCGCGGCAGCGCAACCCAGCCCCGGCTGCGGCACTGTGCTCGCTCCAGGAGCATGCCGCAAGGACTGAGCGCTGGGGGGGGACGGAGAGGAGGACCGCATTTTCCCAGCACTTAATCCCTCCAGCTATGAGGAGGGAGCCGGGCGCCCCACGGTGACCAAAGATCTCCTCTTAGTGGACTTTAGCTGCTCGCTTTCCTGGGTCTCTAATCCTCGGATTAAGCCACCAAGGATCAGGCCAATCAATGGAGGCCAACAGATGCGGTAGCTTTGCCTCCGACCAGAAAGGGGAAGCGCTCCCCCATCCCTGCACATATACTCTGCCAGCTCTCCCTTTTCTGCACCAGAGAGTTTTGGTGCGCCGGAAGGGATTACCGGCACCTTTTACATCCTCCTCCACCTCCTCCTCTGGAATGGAAGGCGTTGCGAATTTTACGTTGGCCCCTGCAAGACTGCAGTGCGGCATTCGTGGCCAGCCCGCCTCCTCCCTGGCCCGAAATTCCAGCTCCGGCTAACACGGTACGGAAATTCAGCCCACCGATGTGCCCTAAGGCCTCTGTTTTGTTTGCTCTCTTAAGAGATTGCTGCTGCAGATCCGGTGGCCAGAGGGGCAGGATGCTCTAACCCCGCTTTTGGCTCACGACTAGGGGGAGCAAGAGCTGGGAACTCGTGCAATTTATCCTGGGGTGTCCCATGGCAGTAGGGCATCTCCGTGCCTGAGCAAAGGTTCGAACTCTGATCTCCTGGAGTCATGGGTCAACACCCTAACCAAGACATGATGCTGGTTCCCTACTATAACTTTACTTTCTCTGTGTGTGTGAAGACATGCATGTATTTATTTGTATTTGTTTAAAATTTATTTTTATTTATTTGTCCTATGGAGGATGGAGCCAGCCTGCTTTCTGCTGCTCCAGAGACTAGGATATGGAGCTAAGAGTTCAAACTTTGGGAAAAGAGATTCCACCCGAACATCAGGAAGAACTTCCTGATGGTAAGAGCAGTTTGACAATGGAATCTGCTGCTGCCTCAGTGGAGTCTTCTCCTCCTTTGGAGTTTTAAACAGTCCTCTTCCAGTCCTCTTCACCAGCCACTGCCTGGCCAGCCAAGGACAGCCCAGAGCCTGATTTCTCAGGACCACAAGCCCTCTCCCAAAGCTCTCCATATACCCAAGGAAGGAGATGGGCAAGAGAGAGGAAGGACAGGGCCACCATGCCAACCATCTCCTTTCCCTGACCTGGTTTAGACCTTGGGTGCCCACTCGCCCCACCCAGGCCCCTCCCGAAACTGCAAACCCCAGGATTCCATAGGATGTTGAAAGTGGAATCATCGCGCTATAACACTCTAGTGCGGAAATGGCCTGAGACAAGGCATGTGCTGACAGTTCCTCTTTCACCCTTTAATATGTCTTGATCTCCTCTGCACTGCAGAGCTATCATTTCCTTGTCCTTCCTCTGGCTTCAAACATAGCTGAGAAAAAAAAGCGGGGGAGGCATTTATAATTATTTCTAACCTTGCTTGCAAGCCTGAATTCCTTCTGAGCTTTGGCCATCCAGACCCTAACAACTTGGCTGCTTCTTTGGGGTGAAAGTTTTTCTCTTCAAGAAATCCACTTAGTTTCAAAGCAAATATCTCACCTCTGGCAGAACATTTGCTTCAAAGACATCCCCTTGCTGGAGGAAGATCTGTTTTGCTTAGCCTCAAAAACATCCCACTGATGATGGAAGATTTATTTGGTGGGTGAGAGACTGAGAGAGAAAGTCTGTGGAATTTAGGATTACCCCAGGTCCTGAAGTTTTCCAGGCGAAAACAATGGCCCCTGAGGATGAAATGAGGTTTGCTCGCTTGCTTGCTTTATATACAGCTTTTCTCCCAGAATGAGACCCAAGGCAGCTTCCAAAAAAGTTAAAAACATGAATAAAACATTTAAAACAATTAAAACACTGGCCATTTCCACACCAGACTGTTATAGTGCTATTATTCCACTTGCAACATCCTATGGAATCCTGGGGTTTGCAGTTTAGGGAGAGGAATCTTTGGCCTCAGTAAACTGCAAACCCCAGAACTCCACAGGATGTTGAAAGTGGAATAATAGCACTATAATGGTGTAGTCCAGAAATGGCCATTAAATATATAAATATATATAAAATTATATAAACCTACAAAAATTTTAAAAACATCTTGATAAATGAAAAGCCCACTTGCCTGCATATTAAAAACCTGCTTAAATAAGAATGTTTTTGACTGCCAGAAAAAGGAGAGCAAGGAGGGAGGGGGGGTCAGCCTTGTTTCCTGAGGAAGTGAGTTCCAGAGGGTGGGAGCAGCCACCGAGAAGGCCCTGTCTCCCATGTCCTCACCAGACGGGGCTGAGACAGTAGCAGGACCAAGAGAAAGCCCTCCCCAGCAATCTTAGAGCTCTGGCAGGCTCGTATGGAGTGTTTCTGCCACAGGTGCTCCCCACCCACCACTAACATACAGGCAAAAATAATAAATACCCACAGAGAGCCTATTTTTCTAGTTGGAAATACAGGCAGAAATGCTAGCCCAGGGAGCTCTTCCCAGATCAAGGTTAAATAAGGTGAGGACCCACTGGGTGACCTGGAGGATGTCACACACTCTCAGCCCTGGAAAAATCCTGTGATAGGTTCACCTTACAGTCACCATAAGTTAAAAATGACTTCAAGGCAGCCAACAACCAGCTGGTCTTTCTTTTCTCATGAGTCAACAGGCAACCTGAAAGGACATGTATACACACACATGCATTTGTCTTTTTTGGTGGTTGATGGCATCTGTAAAAACAAAAGGTATTGTGCAAGAAAAACATTCCCTAGACCAGGGCCCCAATGAAAGGCACAGTCTCCCACCCTCCGACTGTTCTAATTTGGCAGGGACAACCCAAATTATTCCTCTGCCATCCCGCTTTTGCGGCTGCTTTTAAAATGTCCCGGGTTCTCTCTCCTCCTCCCACTTTCCCCCTTTGTCCTTCAGCTTACTCCAGTTGCTGCAAACTGAGTTCAAAGGACTTTGCTCTCAATTCACTCAGCATGGAGAGGAGAGGGCAGAGTTATGCCATTCCCAACAGGGCTGGGGAAAAGCAAACCATCACAACCTCTCCTAATTTGTCTGTTCTTCCTCATTAATAACGTTTCCCCATCCTGATCTATGTGCTGATGTTGCTCAGCCACATGCGTCCAGGTTTTTCCTCTGCCAAATGGTCCTGTGGGCTTACAGAGTGCCAAAAATGGCCTTTTTTTTAAGCTAGGGCAACAGGGCACAGTGGAGACAGGGAGGCATTGCAGAGAGCAGAAGCTACAGCTGGGAAGCCAAAAATACCAACTCTCCAACCTCACATGCTCTTCCCCTCCAAGGGACTGTGTGTGTGTGTGTGTGTGCGCGCGTGTGGACGGATGGATGGACGGATGCGCGGATAGAGGAGGCTTTGGCTGGAGGAAGAGAAGGAAGGGCGAGGAGGGGACACACGCACACACCGCACGGCACAGCGGCAGCAGTGCCAGGAGCCAAGAGGGCACAAGCGCGGCAGGGCTATTTTTATCCCGCCTTCCATATCAATTTGAACTGCGATCCCGCAGCGCAGGGTGCCTCCGCAACGCAAATTGACAGGGCCCTGGAGAGACCTAAGGAGACAAGGGCAGGGGGCTTCTAGTACGATTTTTGCCTCTCCTCTCCCCTTACTCTCTCCAACAGGGGTGATTGCAACAGGATGAAAGACATAGCAGCAGGGGTGGGAGGAAAACAATTAGGAAATATGGACCCCCCAAAAAAAATATGAAGGTGCTGGCATCAACCTCCTTTACCATGATGAAATAAACTTTCTTTACAAAGAAAAATCAAGAAACCCAAGCATGATTTCTCCCTTTCGTGCCAATGGGGGGACGGAGATCTAGACAGACAGATACACCGACAGACGAACAGACAGATCTATTTAAATGCTTGATTACAGTTTTAAATAAGTCAGCCCTCTTCCACATTTGGTAGGGTTAGGGGTGCAGGACCCCGGGAAAAGTGAAAAAAGCAGATATATTAAAATGTATGTGCATGTCCATCAGAAGGGGGGGCCGAGGCACAGTGGTGGGGTCCTACCCAGGGTCCCACCGGGTCAGGGAAAGGAGAGGGAAGGGGGGTGGGTCGGTGGGGTGGCCCTATACTTTCTCTCTCTCGCCTGCTTCCTTACTTGTGCGTCTGCGGGGCATTGGGAAAGGGTTCGTGGTGTTGAGAAATCGGGCTGTGAGCCAGCCTTAGCTGGTCCAGCAGTGGCTGATGGAGGAGGACCAAGGGTGGGTTTCTGAAAGGCTGGGAGACCCGATCGGAGCCCCCAAGAGGGAAGGTTCCCCTGGGAAAAGAAGCACTTGAGGTGGCCAGGGATGAGGGTTGGAGAAGCTTGCAAAAAATCAAATCCCATGGAAGTTAAGCCCACAAATGTGGAGGGCCAACTGTACTGCAATTTAGCAAGATAGCTTAATTCATTTTTTTTTTCATTATTAGCATGAGATGTTTCTCCGGACCTTCTTGGCCAAAGACTCCATTTAATCCCCAGCTCCTTGTCTTGACAGCCAAACCCCTTGGGGAAGATCAAAGTGAAGCGACTCCAGAGTCCACAGTTCGAATTCCCCTTCTTCCAGGGAAACCCGCTGGGCGGCTTTGGACAAGTCACACCCTCTCAGCCTCAGAGGAAGGCCACGGCAAGCCCTCTCTGAGCCAAGGAAGTCCGAGGAAGATGGAGCCAACTTGAAAGCACAAAACACCAATGCTAAGGACTACAATCACATGGACACAGAAAGGAACGCCGTGCCTCTCGGGAAGCTTTCCAGCCACCCACAGAGTCTCCTTATCATCTGGATGAGTCAGGCTTTGCTCCCCTTCCCTTCTCTCTCTTTCTCTCCTCCACCCGCAAACGATGCTGATTAGAAATGGCAGTCTGCTGAGCGACCACATGGAAAGGGATGCTGGCAGGGGTGGGAGAGAGAGGAAAAGAGAGGGAAGTCTGTTTGCATTCATGGTCATCGCCGTCTCCAGCAGCTGAGGCTGGAGAAATCCCTTCCATGGAGCAGCCAGCCAAGCACACGCAGGGGAAGGGGGATGCTGATCATTTCCCCCCTCCTTTTATTTCGTCTGATGCAACCTCAGCTTTGCTGTGAAAGCTCAGCCAAGAGAGCCGGCTGAGCCAGCCAGTTACTAGAGAGAGCAGACTTAGAAAGAGATTCGCACACAGGACTCTTGCAGGATGCGGGAAGGGAAGGGAAGGGGTGGGGAAGACAGAAAATCCATGGCTTTAAATGGAACCCTTTGGGTTCCCTTCTTTCCCCAACACCCTCCCTCCACAGAATCATTGCTGGGGATCTTGCCCACGTGGCAAAATTGATGCGGATTTTAAAAGGCAGATCCCGTGAAGATTTTGTGAAGGACTGGAAACCATTTATGCATTTTTTTGGGGGGGTGGGAGCAATAAAAGAAAATCTAATGATGTCATAATCTGTGGTTGTGATTATTAGTAATTCCGGCAGGCCTAACTTGTCTATTTTTAATTGCACTTTTAATTGTATTTTTAATTATGATACAATTTAATTATGATATATTTGTATTCTAAATGGTTTTGTGTTTTAATATATTTTCATAGAATCACAGAGTTGGAAGAGACCCCAGGGGCCACCTGCGATTTTAACCATAATTTGTTTTTAATTGTATCTGTGTTGTACCCTGCCTTGAGCCTTGGGAAGAGGTGAGTAACAAATAAAAAAGATGATGATGATGATGATGATGATGATGATGATGATGATGATGATGATCACTGTATATAGATCTGTAATGTTAGAATAAGATGGGGATATTAATCGAATTTTCTTTTTCATTACCGTTGGTACAACAGGTCAGAGTTCTTTTGTGTCTTAGTGTAGTTAGGATGTGTTTAGTGTAATTGATGAGTCTTTTAGTAATTTGTTGTGTTACCACGTGCTAGTCTTAGTTCACTTGAGTTTAGTTTTGTTTAGTTCCAGTTACATATGGATATCGTTTATGTATAGTTTGTTTCTTTTTCTCATGTTCTCCCCCCCCCCGGTAGCTCTGGATTAGTTTGATTAGTCTTCTACTAAAATTAATAAATATTAAATCATCTTTAAAAAGCACAGAATCATTTTTCTGTTGATAAATAGGAAATCCACAGCCAATGCACTCCTGAAAGTTAGCCATCAACATGAAAAAAATAAAAATAAACTCCACCTCCAGAATCAAAGAGTTATAAAATCTTAGCATCGAAATGGCTAATGAAATGGGAAAATTCTCCCCCATCCAACCCCATCACATACTTGATGGGCCATGTTTTTTTTTTAAAAAAAACCTGCTCTTTCTCTCTGGTACTGGTGAAAATGTAATGATTTTGCCCAGATCTGTGCTGGTTTTAAACTCTTCCGACTGTCCAATTGTTTAATTGTGCTTTTTTGGATTGGGAGAGGCTGCTATAAGTCGAACTGTTCCTCAAGGGTAAAGATATCAAAGTCAGAATCAACCTGGCCATAGTATTTCTGATTGCTCTGTATGGTTGGGAAAGCTAGATGGAAAAGAAGGTGAACTGGAAGAGAATCAGTGGTGCTGGAGGAGGGTTCTGTGGATCCCCTGGGCTGCCAAAAAGGGAACCGAAAGGGTCCAAGAACAAACCAAGCCTGAATTCTCCCTTGAAGCCAGAATGGCTAACCAGAGGCTACTTAGCATCAGCATTTTTGAAGGTTTTCTACACTGCAGACCAATAAAAACAGAGACTGTAGTCAAGACGTCCGGAGCAGACTAGGACTTGGCTGCTAAGGAACTTGGCAAGACCCTCCTGTGTCAAGATGGAGCGCTGAACCCCAACGCCAAGATTTTCCATGCCATCGTACTTCCAGTTTCTAGGTAGGCTGTGAAACCTGGAAAGTGAATAAAGCTCATAAGAAGAGAGTCATCTCATTTGAAACGTGGTTCTGCAGATACCATGGACTCCCAGGAAAATAAGTGCAAGGATCTTAGAGGAAGCTTGAACTCTCCCTAGATTACTAAACTGAGGATGTTGTACTTTGGACATATCATGAGGCAATGGAGAAGATGATGATACTTAATGATAAGCAGAAGGCAGTAAGAAAAGAGACTACAGTACAGAAGAGGTTATTAATGAAGGACACCCAAGCTAGGAGAGACTGCAGAAGTTGGCTTGAGTCAACTGGTAAGGGCAAGACTTTGGCCCTACTCTCCTTTCTCCCCTGCCGAATTAATCAAGTGCAACCCTACTCAGGAGGGATGATAGGTAAACACTCTGTGCATGGTCAGAGACTCTCTTCTTTCTTCTTAGGAGCCAGCATAGGTCCCAGATGCTTCCAAAAGAACCTGGAGAGGAACAATGGATATGAGCCAAATCTCTCCAAAACAAACAGGCCTCTTTAGACCGTCATTTTGGGCTCCAGACACCACCACAACCCAAACCTGAAAGGCAAATTTTCTCCTCCACGTGAATCTCTGTGCCAAGGCAGGAAGGGTCCCCCAATTTGGGGGTTCTGCTGTGCCAGGCGAAACTGGGGCGGGCAGGCTGTCGCTTTTGCCGCACTGCAGTGCGCGGAGGGAAATCCGGCGGAGACCGACGTCACCTCAAAAGGCCCGTGTTCCCCACCCACCCACGCGCGCGCACACAACACCCCCGCAAATTCCTCCTCATTTCTCAGCCCCCGCAAAAAAAGAAAAGACCTTCCCCCCCATTGCTCGAGTTCCTTTCACGGGGAAGATTTAATTCCGCTTAAGCGCTTTCGCTACAGCAGTCAGTCGCCAGCGGCGGCGATGTGGAGTGGAGAGATAAGCTCGGGGCCACAGCGATTTCTGACACATTATTCCTAAGTTAGAAATGGAGGGAAGAGATTGCGCGAGGAAAAAAAGAGAGAGAGAAGAGAGATGAGTCACCACCTGTCGTGGGCTGCAGCCATGGTTGGGCTTCTTTTGCCGTGAGCGAGAATCAAGAAGTAAAAACAAAATGGGAAAACGAGACACACATATATACACACACAGAAGGTCTGGAAAATAAAAGTGCCTTTCTTAAAATGCAGCTGGGGCTTTTGGTTCGGCTCCTGTTGAAGTCATGACAATGGGAGGGAGGAGAGAGTACCTCTGAGCATGTGCGCTACTCCAAGCAGGAGGGGAAACAGAGACAGGATCACAGACTCCTTAAGAGCAGCGGTTCCCAATCTGTGGGTCGCGACCCCTTTGGGGGTCAAACGACCGTTTCACAGGGGTCACCTAAGACCATCGGAAAATACGTATTTCCGATGGTCTTAGGCTCCATTCCCTCCTTGGTGGTGGTGCGCAAGCGTGAGCCACGTGCTTGCATCCTCCTGCCCCCTGTCCAGAAGGGACTGAAATCGCTCCCCTTCTCCGCTACTGGGAGAACCTCCCATCTGACGGGCCAGCTTGGGGGGGCGGCAGCCACAGGGGGGCAGCCCCCTCCTCGCCACGGCCCCTGCCCCACTCGCCACGGGGGGGGGTGCTGCAGAAGGGCTGGGGGGGCGCAAGGCGGCACTGTTCCGGGGGGACGAGCTGCGCCCGGCGCAAAAGACAAAGGCGCTGGGATTCCTCCCCCCCCCCAGCCAGGGTCGATACTCTGGAAACTTTTCCCATACTGCCCCCCCCAGCGGAAACGAGAGCGAAGCAGAAGCAGAGCCTGGGGGGGTTCTCGGAGTTTTTTCCCAGGGGAGACGTGCGGCTCCTTTTTCCCTCCCTGCCCGCCCCCCATTCCTGGCCGGCGAAGCGGCCTTTGCTGGGGGGGAGGCATTGTAAATAATAAATAATTAATTTTATGGTTGGGGTCACCACAACATGAGAAACTGTATTAAAGGGTCCCAGCATTAGGAAGGTTGAGAACCACTGCCTTAGAGGGACCATGAAGGCCAATCTACCCCAACCCCTTAATGCCATGCAGGAATCCACGGCTAACTTGCTTCCAAAAAATGGCTACCCAACCTCAAAAGAATGAAAGGCCGGGATTCCTTGGGGCAATCTATGCCACTAACAGCTCTTACAGTAAAAAAAAAAAGTTTTTCCTATCATTTAGGTGGAATCTCCTTCCTGGTAACTGAAATCCATCAGTTTGTGTTCTAATCTCCAAAGCAGTGACAAACAAGCTTATTCCACCTTCCACATGACATCCCTTCAAATATTTAAACATGGCTTTCATGTCACCTCTCAGTCTTAGCTCTTCTCCAAGCTAAGCAAACCCAGCTCCCTAGGTCACCCCTCATGCACTTTGGCTTCCAGATCTTTGGTCATCTTGATCACCCTTCTCTGGAGACATCCCACCTTACTGGTACCCATCTTGATAATGACAGGATCATCTTTGAATACGATCCAAAGGGATGTCATGGAGAAGACGGAGCGCGCTTGCTTTCTGCTTTCCCAGAGACTAGGAAATGAACGGATGGGTCCAGAGACACCACCTAAAGGTAAGGATGAACTTCTTGGTGCCAAGTCTTCTCTGAGATATCTTCGCACCAGACTGTTATAGCGCTATGACTGCACTTTCAACATCCTATGGAATCCTGGGGTTTGCAGTTTTGGGAGGGGCCGGCCAGTCCCTCCTGAAACTGCAAACCCCAGGATTCCATAGGATGTTGAAAGTGCAATCATAGCGCTATAACAGTCTGGTGTAGAAATGGTCAGAGATATCTCCACACCACCCACCCCAAGTTAAGCTTTGCACAGGCACCCAATCTGGTTTGACTCTGGATCCCCAGGCATGACCTTCCTCACAGTGGGCGCAAGTTTCCCGTTCAAAACTCCTACACCTAACTTTTCCTTGCAGAGTCTTTGTCTGGGAGATAAGCGATTGACACAACTGGTGAAAAACTGGTTGACAAGATACGTAGCCAAAGTGAAGCCCTTTCTTCAGCTCCGAGAACAAACTGCACAGTTGTTTCCTTTTGAAAAAGAAAAAAGAAAGAAAGAGCAATCTTCCCTTGTAACCCCAAATTAACCCTTGCACAAGAACTAGACTTTTCATATGCTGAACTAATTGCATTTTCCATCATTGCCTTGCTGCCCTCTTTCCCACAGTTCTTCTTTGAAGTCCCGGAGAGGCCCAAAAGAAAGATGGAAACCGCAGTTACTACAGAATCATAGAGCTGGAGGAGACCCTAAGGGGCCATCCAGTCCAACCCCCGTCTGCCATGCAGGAACCCACATCAAAGCATTCCCAGCAGATGGCCATCCAGCCTCTGCTTAAAAACCTCCAAAGAAGGAGGAGACTCCACCACACTCCATGGAGGCAGCAGCAGATTCCACTGTCAAACTGCTCTTACCATCAGAAAGTTCTTCCTAAGGTTTATATGGTTACGAAGCTGATCTAGAATTGTAGCCTGTGCCCCATTTAAACTGATAGTATGAGTCACCCTGGATCCCATATACTGGGAGAAAGGTGAGATGTATATTAAATAACATAATCCATCAACCCAGTCACTCCACCTTCTGGCTTCCATTTTCCAGGGGACTTACCCAGCATGCCTTTGTTGGAGTCTGACAAGCACATGTCCTTCTCAGCGCTGGGGAGGACAAAGCCCACCACAAAGATCTCCACCCCGTCAGCCATGAGGGCCAGTCCGAGCACAAAGTAGAGCGTCCACTGGAAGCGCCCGTGTCCGCACTCCTGGAGGATGAGCTCGTACTGTTGGGCCAACTCTTCTTTCTCCTTTTTCTTGTCCCCTTCAAGGTCATCAAAGTCCCTGAACTCACTCACCACCTCCTGGTTGGCCGTCAAGTGGTCCCCGCCTTTGAGGGAGTCGTTGCGGGGAATGCCCTGATATTCCCCCTCGTAGATCTCGTCATCCTCGTCGTGGCCTTCAGTGGCGTCACTGGAGGCCCCCTCGTCATCGACCGAGGGTTCCCCCCGGTAATAGCCATCCTGGGGTTGGAAGTCATCGTCGTCCTCTTCCTCCTCGAAGCGGGTGTACGACCGCTTCGTGTACTCGTCTTGCATCCGGTCCACGCCTTTGCCCACTTTCTTGGTGGCATGTTTCTTCACTTCCTTGGCAATGTCTTTTGCCCCACGGATGAAGGCGGTCCGGTCCTTGAAGCCTTCGTCCATGGCTCCGGCCTGGATCACAAACCCTTCGGGAGTGTGTTACGAAAGACCGAGAAGGATAAAAGTGTGGTTCCAAGGATTAGCGAGGGAAGCCTTCTTGGTTCAGCACTCTGGAGGGTGGACAGTTCCTTCCTTCCTTCCTTCCTTCCTTCCTTCCTTCCTTCCTTCCTTCCTTCCTTCCTTCCTTCCGAGAGTGCTTGCCACCCCACTGTAAGCTACTGGGGGCTGAGCACTGACCTTCTGGTCAGCCGGGAAGAACCACTTCTTTGAGGACCGTGAATGACAACCCCCATCCGTTTCACGTCTTCGTTGCGTAAGCCAAAGTCTCGGGAAAGAGAATCAGCGCGGCTCCTGCGGATTGCACGGAGATGGCCCTGCAGAGGAAGACAAAGCACACCCAGATATTTTTCGGGTGCTAAACACAAACATGGTTGTGGGGCAATTCATACACTGGGAATGAAGAACTAATCCAGCAGACCCAAACTGCTAATGTTGGCTTGGTCAAACTGGGAACCAGCTGCACCAGCAATGGACACACAAAATTGGTTTGGGGAGAGAACCCCAAAAGCTCTGTCTGCTGCAGCAAAGTCTTGCCTAAAGAAAAAGGTCTCTGCCTGGCAGCAGAAAGCAAGCAAAGAGGGGACGACTGAAGCACCCATGGAAGGGGGTTCTTCCACATGGGAGCAGCCACCAAGAAGGCGCTGCCTCCCATGTCCCTACCAACTGTGCCCATGATGATGGTGAGACTGAAAGAAGGCCCCTCCCCAAGGATATTAAAGCTGAGGCCAGAGACAGGGTTTTCAGACAGTCCGGACCCAAGCTTTAGAGGAGTCTTAACAATCTTCTCCTCGAATATCGTACCCGTAACTTTTTCCCCTTCCTGTGATTAGACACAATAAAAGAGAGAGAGATCTAAGGCTTAACCCACCAAACCACTAGAAAACAAGACAGTATAATATAATGTGTGTGTGTGTGTGTGTGTGTGTGTGTGTGAGAGAGAGAGAGAGAGAGAGAGAGAGAGAGAGAAATAAAAAGATATAATAAATCTATAAAACACCAGTCATTCACATTAAAACTAGAGAATCCAAACCTATGATATAGGAAAAGGTCCAAAGACATGATTCAACTGTTGCAGAAAAATAAATGGATGAAAGTCTTGGCAGATCTTCAGGCAAAGAGCAGCCAAACTCCTCTAAGTGAACAACTGATTGTTTTGTAGATTTATTTATATCCCTTTATATATCCCTCTCTCACACACACAAAGACACATACAGCAACACACAAAATAGATAGATGGATAGATAGATGGATGGATGGATGGATAGAGTCATCTTATTAAGTATTTATGTTATCATAAATTGATTTAAAATCATACATGGCAATGGTTTAAGTGTTGGACTAGGACTCTAGAGACAAGCCCTGGAACTCCACTGAGTGGCCGTGGGCAAGCCATACTCTTTTTCAACCTCAGAGGAATCCTGTGGAAGCAAACCTCCTCTGACAAAACCTGATCAATGAAGGGTCCCCTTCTTTCTGGAACAAGTGTAGTACAGTGGTTTGCATTGGACTAGAACTCCAGGGGACTGGGTTCAGATCCTCGTTCAGTCCTGGAAACCCAGGGGGTGAACTTGGGCAAAGTACATGCTCCCTCAGAGTCCGGGAAGGCATTATAGCGGCAAACCTGCCAAGAAAAACCTAGCAACAGCAGGGTTGTGCAGTATAGGAGTCTAGGAGGCAAGGGATTGAATCCTGACTTGACCATGGAAACTGACTGGGCGGCCTTGGCCACGTCCCACTCTCTCAGCCTCAGAGGAAAGCAACAGAAAGCCTCCTCCGAAGAAATCTGGTCCGAAAACCCTCAGAGGAGGGTCATTTGTTGTCAGAGTAGAGTTGAAAGCATGTCATAGCAGAGAACAACTTGCAGAAGGCTGCTTGATTCTCAGCCCTTGCTAGACGGGTGCCTTTGTAATTCTTAAGTCTCAAAATTATGATCCTGATCCAATACAGCGGACATTATGTCTGCAGCCAGACCGGTGCCAGCCCACTGGGCTGGCAGTTTCCCACCTGGAAGCTGGTCTGGCTGCAGACATAATGTCCACTATATCGGATCAGGATCATAATTTTCCTTTGCAGTCCATCATTCTTTCCTCTGCCATCTATTAATTTTTGTACCAACAGAGACCAAAATCAAGCTCAACCAATATCCACCAGTGCTTTTTATCTTGCCAATTTGCTTCTTTTTTGCATCCTTTTGAGATCTGGCACAAAGTTTGGATTCGTGTGAGACAGGTGAGCATTGCTCAAGCATCTTTATTTGGAAACCTGGGGGGGGAGACACTAAAACTTTGCCACGGGCTTATTCCAAAAGCTTGGTTTTCCTGCTTAGGGAAATGAAAAGGCCCGGAAAGAACAACTAGAAGAAGAAAACCAAGGCGTCTAATATATACCCCCTTCCGAGCAACTTGCATCCATTCCTTGTGCCAATAAAACACTGCATTAAATCTCCACGCGCCCAACAGATGGTGAGAGAGACTGAATGGAAGAAACAAATCAGGAGGCCATTAACGGCAATGAAAAGGCATCGGCAATGAAGCGCCCGGTTCAGCTAGGGAGACATAAACCTGCACGTGTATATTTTTAATAGACTTGTTATTAGACTTGCCAATTGTGCTGATCCAACACTTAAGCCTTTTACACCACGCTGGCTGTCCAGAAAGTTGGAACCATTCATATATATGGGGTGGACGGGTGCTCCAGTTAACACCATCCAACTTGGGTCTGGAGCAAATATAAAATATTCTGTGATAGTTCTACTTGTTAAATGCTGTCTTTTACACATATACACACACTCAGAATATATATTTTTGCTATCTCTCTCTGTATATAATAGATCAATTATTAATTATTATTATTCATATATATAGATAGAAATGAATACAAATGAATATATATACATATATACGAATATAATACATATTGACATGACTCACTGAAATGACTCATTGACATGACTCATACACAAACACACACACACACACACAGAGTGATTAACAAATAGAGAACTTAAATAAATTAGCAAAAACATTTTTGGCTTCCGCCACCTTCCGTTGTTGAAAACAAAGCTTAGCTTCAGTCACTTTTTCAGCAATGCAAGAAGGCAGAAGCCAAAACGTTTTGCTAATTTTAAATCCTGTTTGCAAATCACGAGAGAGAGGGAGAGAGAGATTAACAGACGGAACTTAAACAAATGTATTTATTATGCATGCACAAACCAGATCAAATCAAAGGATTATCAGTTATTAGGGTCACGTTAAGACACTATTCTAAAAACTAGGTTGCAAAGATAGCAAAACTTAAAATTAAGTACTGGTTGGGGTTTTTCCCCCTCCAAATCAAGGCCTGTAGCCAATTTGGAGTCTAAGCCAGGAGCCAAGAAGTATCTGAGGGGAGATTTGCCCTGGGAAACATCAGAAGTTCTCCAAACTCTGATTCACTCCTAAGAGAAAATGTTGGGCCTGTAATGAGCTATATGTTGGTGCCAATATATCTCATCTGATGGGGGCATCACTTAAGTAACCAGTGTCCACACTTGGGTATCAGCAAAAATTCTGCATCCTTGGAGAGGATGGGAACTACAACCCAGCTGTGCGTTGGCTCACAATTTCCACCCCAGCCTGAAAGGATTTGTTGTGGTCAATTGCCACAGAAGGGTCACCATGGCTGGAATTCAGCAGGGGGCTTACATCTTCCTAAGTGGACTTACGTGTAAAGGAATAGGAACTGAGTCATTTTGCAAAGTATATATTCATCCAGAGGCATCATTATGTCTAATGAACATACTTTGAAGAAACATCCTTTCAACTGATATTTCTTAGGACTTGGAAAGAGAAGGTAGGGCTTCAGAGCCTTCTGACCTCCAGTCGGCAAAGATGCTGCAATTTCTCCTTGCTGGGATGTAAATAATTCAATAGCACTGTCTCCGCTTTTTAAATTATTCTTCAACTGTTCATGGTGTACCAATTTGTTTTCCAAATTGATCGGGGCCATTTCCACACTAGACTGCTATGGTGCTATTATTCCACTTTCAAACTCCTATGGAATCCTGGGGGTTGCATTTAGGGAGGGGCCTCAAAGGCCATCCTCAAAAGCCCCTCCCTAAACTGCAAGCCCCAGGATTCCATAGGAGGTTGAAAGTGGAATAATAGCACTATAGCAGTCTAGTGAGGAAACGGCCTGGGTCTGTATACTGAGATCTTGTAATATAGGTTTATGAATAAATCCCACAATGATAGAATCTTAAAGTTGGAAGAGACCCCAAGGGTCATCTAGTCCAACCCTCTGCCGTGCAGGAATCTACAATTAAAAGGCTTTTCAAAGATGCCCATCCAACCTCTGTTTAGAGTCAGGGAGTCTACCATCTTCCACAGTGAAACTGCTCTAACTGTCAGAAAGTTCTTCCTAATGTTTAGGTGGAACCTCTTTTGTAATTTGAATCCGCTGGTTTGTGTTCTAGTCTGTGGAGCAGAAGAAACCAAGTGTGCTCCATCTTCTACAGGACATCCCTTCAGACGTGTAAACATGGCTGTCATGTCCCCTCTCAGTGTTCTCCTCTCCAAGCTAAACATAGCTTCCTAGAGTGTTCCTCACAAGGCTTGGTTTCCACATCTTTGACCCCCCAGCTTGCCCTTCTCCAGACACATTCCAGCTTCTCAATATCCTTTTTGAACTGCAGTGCCCAGAAATGGACACGGGGCCAAATCTTGCCAAGAAAAAACCCATGAGAGCTTCTCTTTAGGGTCACCATAAGTTGGAAGCAACCTGAAGGCACGTGACAACAAAGGAGCATCCATCACCCTCAGAAGCAGTCCATTCCCCTCTCAAACAATCAAGAAGTTCTTCCTAATGTTGAGGTAGAATCTCTTTTGTCATCATTTGAATCCACTGGTTCATGTCCTAGTCTCTGGAGCAGCAGAAAATAAGCATTCTTGCTCCAGGCTTTTCAGGAATAAGCCCTACCATTGCTGACAGATGTTGTAAATGGATTGTATCTGTATGCCACCCTAAGATTTTGTGATAGAAGGCAAGGCATCTCCATACAATAAGCTCCACTTTTACTAACAGAGTTTAGAATTCAGAAGTTTCCACGGAGAAGTTCCCATGGATTTTTAAAGAGTGAGGCCGTATGAAGTCGTATGAGGGCAAAAGAAAGAGAGCTCTTAATTTGGGAAGCCCCTCCCTGGCTTCCCCTAATCTTAGCCCATTATTCCCCTCCCTTGGGCACCAAAAAGGCCAGCAGGAGCTTTGATTTTCCCTGTAGTCCAAGCACTGACGTCTCCTTCACGCTACATGGCTACAACACTTGGGCTCCAATTTCACTAGTAGTATCCAACCGAACCCTGGGATTTCTCATCTCCTGAAGTATTTAGAATTTTCAGCCAGTATCTTCCCAAACTGCAAATCCCAGGATGCCCTATTTGGCAGTTAAAGTGAAATCAAAGCACTGTATCTACATAGCATGAAAGACACCTTAGCATTGTGTTTCTTCTACCATAGCTTCCAATTGTCCCAACCTGGCAGGAACTGTCCCAATTCACCCTCTGACATCCCACTTTTCCCTGTCCCTGTTGCTCTCTCCTCCTCCCACTTGCCCCTTTGACCGGCTTCTGGTGCTGCAAACTGAGTCCAAAGTACAAAAGTAATGGGGACAGGAGAGGAAAGGGCAGAATCTCTGGCAAACTGCAGCAGCTTTCCTAGGTTGCGTGTCCTCCCTCAGTAACTTTTGCCACCGTGGCCACGTTCTAACAGTCCTTCGTTACCTGTGTCCTGATGTTCCCCTGCGAAATGCTGGAGGGTAAGTCCCTCCTACCCCAACCCTCCAGTACTATGGAGCAAACAGATCATTTGAGATATCAAGAAGCTGGAAGATGTTCAGAGGAGAGAGAGACCAAGCTGGTCAAAGGTCTGGAAACCAAGCGTTATGAGGAACGGCTTGGGAAACTGGGAGTGTTTAGCTTGGAGAAGACTTAGAGCTGACCTCATAGCCATCTTTAGTTTCACGCAGAAGATGGAGCAAGCTTGTTTTCTGCTATTAGGGACGCCAGAACATGAACCAACAGGTTCAAACTACAAGGTAAGAGATACCACCTAAATTTTAGAAGGACTTGTTAACTGTAAGAGTTCTTCAACAGTGGAATGAAGCACCTTGGAGAGGGGTGGAGTCCTTTAAACAGAGTCTGGATGGGCAGTGTGGTTGTGATTTCCTGCCCTACAGGGGTTTGGACTAGATGGCCCTTGCAGCCCCTTCCAACCCCAAGATTCTGTGTTTAGCTTGAAGAAGATGGAGAGGTGATATGGCTGCCTTCAGATGTTCTACTATCTGAAGGGACGTCATGTAGAAGATGGAATAAACTTGGTTTCTGCTGCTCTAGAGACTAGGACACGGAGCAATGGATTCAAATGACAGGAGAAGAGACTCTACTTAAACATTAGGAAGAAATCCATGGCAGTTAAGAGCCATTTGATAGCAGAATCAACTCCCCCAGATGGTGGTGGATGTGCCTTCTTTGGAAATCTTCAAACAGAGGTTGGGCGGGCAACCTCTGTTTGAAGAGGGCTTTAGAGGTGTCTTCCTGCCTGGCAGGGGGTTGGTCTAGATGGCCTTTGTGGGCCTCTTCCAGCTCTAACACTCTAGGATTCTATGGTTTCCAAGGATATATTTTTAAAAAATGACACACGTGGGGGGAATTCTTTTTTCCACTTAAAAAGGAGAACATGGTTTTCAGCGTGAGCCGTTCCTGCTTGAGATGACTAGAATGGAAACCAAGGTGAGAGAGAGGAGGAAATTGCTGACACAAGTGATTATGGCAGAGACGTGATTTCGTACCATACAGAGCTTGCAGACAGACGACACTCCTACACGGTGCAAATATCGCCCTCACAGACCGCACTTAAAAAGGCCATCCGTGAAAACAGACAAGCCATAGGAGGAGCTATTTATAGCTTGTGGATCAACCCAATTTAGCATTCGCTCGAGAGATCTCTGAGCTCCATCTTATATGTTAAGCCACACCCTGTGCCTTGGAGAGGTTAAGGACCCCGTTGGGAATGGGGAAGCACTCTGCATATGTTCAGAAACCATCCTTTCCCTGTGACAACTTAACAGCTTGTAAGGGCTTGACTTCTGGAGCTCGCCATGGATTTCAAGGTTCCTTTCGCACCTTAATCTGTCTTTTCATTTGGTAATTTTTAGCCTTTTAAAGATGACCTTAATTATTTATACTATCTCCAATTTTCTTAGGTTGATTTTTATCATAAGCCACTCCGAGATCTTGGGATAAAAGGCGGGATATAAATAATTTAAAAAGGAACATTTTGGTCACCAAAATCTCTAGCAGTAAGCATGCACGAAAGAACAACCATTTTATTTTGAAACTTCAACAGCTGGATTTACGGATGCCTGTATCTTACAAATACATAAAAAGAGAAGGAAACTGTTTCCCGTTGAAATGAATCTCCCAGTGATGGGTGGCTTAATGCTTTCTGGGAATACTTCTCCTGGATCAAAGCTGCCCGTTTTTGGATTTGGCTGCCTCTCCCAGATTTCGTTCCTTATTCCAGGGAGCCCCTAAGAATCAAAACAGGGGCTATCTGCATAGCTCTGCCCCCTAGATCTGCATAGCCCCACCCAGGGTTTCATGCCACAGTCACATTGGAGGGGTACAGAACCCCAAAATAGAGCAGGCTTTGGAAAGAAACAGGAAGAAACATTTTCTGCCAATTCACCACTGCTTGCTTCTAGTTTGCTGACTGAACTACTGGGTAATATTAAACAGAGGGGTTCATTTTAGGCCCCAGACTCATTTCTTGAAAGCCAGGATCTCTCTTTGTCCCTCTGAGCATGTGTGAAGTTCATTTGCAACATACCTTCTCTGAGCATGTACAAAGTATATCTGCACAGCCCCTTATCTGGCCATGTGCCAAATGCTTTTGAGCAGCTCCTTCTCTGACCATGCACAAAGGGCATTTGCACAGCTCCATTTCTGGTCATGGGCCAAATGCCTTTGCACAGCCCCTTTTCTGAGCATGTGCCGAGTGCCTTGGCACAGCCAGAAAGTGCTTAGCCCTTGCCACACATTCAGAAGTCTGGGTGAATCAGGCAAGGGAGCTCCAGCTCTTTCTAAAAACACCAGACGTCCAGCAATTATTCCTGCATCATTGGACCCCTATTGCTCTCTCCCCCTGCCTTCAAGATCACAATGTTTTTAACACAGAGCTACACACAGCAACAACAGAATTTGTGCATGTGGGTGTGTTGAAGGTGTGTGTGGGGAGGAGGTTGCTTTGCAGCCAAAAAGGTCACTCCTGTAACCTGCTTCAAGACCACTTTGCCATTTCTCCTTCCCAATCCCTTTCCCTTCCGTGGATGCAAACGAACAATTAGCAACACACACAGCAGACAAACTTTAAAATCCAAACATAAAATCTGGAGGCCAAGGGGGCCGTGCAATCGCGTGCCTCCTTCCCCCAGCTCTCTCTGTCCCCTCCTTTGCAAAAATCAGCTTTCAAAGACAGAACCAGGGATGAAAAATAAGGAACCAGAGACGGAAAGGAGCAATCGCTTCTAGAAGTCTAAGGGACCCTTTTGTTATTTCAGTATCACTTCTAAAAGGGAAAAAGAGAGAGAGAAATGAAGGAAAAATGAGAAGGGTAGAGAGAACAACATGGGGGGAGGAGGAAAGCGTCAGAGGAAAGAGGGGGCAAGGTCGGCAACAGAGACGCCATGGCCGAAATTTAGGGCACAAACCAAACACCCACAAACACACGCCTTTTGAGAAACCTTAGCCTTTTTTTCCCTTTTGATAATTCCTGGCTTAGCCACCCCTCCTGAAGGCTGCCCCTCAGGAGGCCTTCCGGCTGTGTTTGGGTTGCAACCCTCATCGTCCCCAGCCAGCACAGCCATTGCCCTCTTGGCTGGGGATGGTGGGGTCTGTAGTCCAACCCAGCTAGTGTGGTCCCTAAGAGGGGAGGAGGAAAAAGAGAGATAGAGAAGGCTGCTTTAAAAAACCCAGTCGTTTCCAAATCTTTGAGGAGCAAATGCATTTTTAAAAAATTTGGAGAGGGAAGGAAGGATGGAGGGAAGAAGTGGGAGCATCCCAGCAAAGAAATAATGGAAGCTAGAAAAACCCCTCTTTTCTTTCAACGACACGCTGCGACCTGTATTTGCAGCTGCTGGAATGTCAAACGTCCTTGGGTTTTGTTTTTTTTTGGAAAAATGAATATATGAGAACCAACCTCAGGAGACTATTTCCTGAATATGCATTCAGGAAATATGCATTCAGGCCAAACTGGTCTTTCTTCTTCTTGTTTTTTTCAAATAGGTTATTTCTTTTTTTAAAAAAAATGAGACTTCAAATGTTAGGCACCCCTTTCCCCCTGCCTCCTCCTCCTCCTCTTTGTTGCCATTGCTCAAAACGAAACATATTCTTCCCCATTTCCCCCACGGATGAGGTATTTCATGAAGACGATCTTGAGCTTTTGGGGAAGGAGGGTGGGGAAATCAGAAGCAAACCCCCCACCCTACCCCATCCTTTCCCTTCACAAGTGATTTGCTGGACCCCAAAGCAAAATTTTAAAAATCCAGCTTTGCAAAGGGATCAAGTGTGGAGTTCAAGCAGCAAACGCTTAACAGCAAAATAGAATTTTTTAAAAAATTGCAGTCCGAACACTCCAAGGTCATTTTTAGGTCCGACCTTACGAATTGCTGCACCTCCCTCTCCCAAAACACATGCACGCACACAAACACGCTCCTGTGAAGCCTTGTTGAGCTGACCTTGAAAAACAAGAGGCAAAAAAGGCAAGAGGAGACCAAAAAACACCTTCTTTCCAAAAAGGCAGAATCTGATCAAGGAGGGTCTCTCTCTCTCTCTCTTTCTTTCTTTCTCTCTCTCCTTCCTCCAGCAGATGATGGCTTCCCAAGACGAAAAGATGCTCTCAGGAAAGAGGAAAAGACAGACGCATGGAGAGAGAGGTGGCCAGGGGAAGGAGGAAGGAGAAAAGACGATGGAGAGATGGAGATGGAGAGAGGCCAGAGCCCAAAGGCAAGGTTTTCTGGGACAAAATGGCCACATCAAGGGAGATGAAAGGCGGGGGTGAGCTATGGTGATGCCTTTGCTCAGAGCCAAGGTAAGAAGAGCCAAGCGTCCTCTCTCTAGGAAAGATGAGGTGCCAGGAATCCTCTCTCCCTCTTGCGCTTACCTCCTGTGGTACCCAGGGATGCAGGAGCAGCTGCTCTTGGTTCTCAAGCGCCCATCTCCAGGCAGGAAGAGGGATGCAGGAGGAGACCAGAAGTGGCGTTAATGCTGCCGCAGCAACCTCCAACGAGGAGGCGAGGAGGAGGCAGCAGCGACGACGGCGGATCGCTCAATGACAGGAGAGTCCATTGTGGCTGGGGAGGGAAGGGAAAGGTGACGGGAGGCGGGAGGTGGGGGAAGCAGGAGGAAATAAAACACAGCAAATTGGAGGGCGGAGATGTCGGAGAAGAAAAGCAGCCTGCTCTCTCCCCCTCTGGGGTTACTGATGGGGGGGCGCTGCAAGGAAAGCGTTGGAAGCTCAGGGTCCCTGCTCCAGATTTGGGCTAAGCCCCTTCCAACGGAAGCCAAGGTGATGGACGGTATGATTAAGCTGCACCTCTGGCTGGTGGTGCCCGAGAAGCTTCTCAGTGTGGCTTTTCAGGTTAGGATTCAGGGTGTGGAGGGGAAATAGTCCCCTTGGCTCCAAAATTCTTGGTAAGTTTGGCCTCTGACAGGTGCGCAAAGGGTGGTAATGTCTAGGTGTACCTGTTTTAAAAGCATTTCCCTCCCTCTTTTTGTCACAGACAAGACTTGGGAGAGAACAAGAATGAAAGGAAAGTCAGTCGCACCTGGGTGGATGCTAAAAAACAGAAGGTAATCCTGGTCCGTGTTTTCTTACCAGTGGAGGTGAAAGAAGAATCGGCATGAGATGCTGGAGGCTGGGCTGGGCTGTTCCCCAATGAAGGGCTGGATGCACGCGGCCCTGCAACAGATGGTACGGATGTATTGTTAGGATCCGATGCCAGGACCTGTTTTGCCAAGCAAAAGTGGACAGTGCCTCCGTATGTTCCTGCTTCTTCCTTGGGAAAGGAGGAATGGTATTTTTTAAAAAAAGGCAAAAAAAATAGTCACAGATCACCTTCTTTCCAACTGAGTGAAGAGATGCATGTACACACTCACACAGGCAAAATAAAAATTACTTTTCCAGCTGGCTTTTGGCCTTGAGACACCCTCCAGTGCCAAAGGCATCAAAGCCAGGCTGGGAATTTTTGGTATAGACTTTCAGATGTGGATGGACTGCAGCTTCCAGCAGGCTGCTAGTCAGTGTTACATAAAGGAGGCATCCTGGGAGTTTACTATCCAAACACATTTGGAGGGACTGCAACTTCCCAACCATAATATTAAGGGCCTGTTCACACTACACCTTTATAGTGCCATGATCCCTCTTTAACTGCCATGGTTCCATGCTAAGGAATCCTGCGATTTGCAATTGAGGGAGAGGCCTTTACCATTCTCAGTCAGAGAGCTCCCGTGCCTCCCCAGACTACAAATCCCAAGATTCCTTAGGATGCAACCATGACAGTTAAAGTGGAATCATGGTGCTATAATTGTATAGTATGTACAGGTCCTCAGATTCTGTGGCGAACTCCAGAAGTCAAGGCTTTGCAAATAGATACAGATAATTGATAAGGAAGCAATGCCCAGGAACACACTGACTCCATTCACTGAGGTTTACCTGTATTCTGAAACCCATCGGATGGTACTTTCCCAGGTCCAAGGTAACTGGAAAACTTCTGGAACTGGAAGGCAGGGAGTTTCTTTGCTGGTTTGCCTTACGGTATTTTCTCTCTTGTCTTCTAATCTATCTTTGTCTCCCCTTATCAGTTGCTGGTACAGAGAATGGCCACAGAGGTGTGGCTACGTTGACCCCCCAATTGAGGCTCACCTCTGTTGTCAGGTTGCCGGTTCAAGATCATCCCACCTAGGCCACGAAGGGTACAAGCCAAAACCTCACGCCAGAGGGCAATGGTCCCTGATGGTGTCATGACATGTTATGCGTTAAGTGCCGATCACAGTTGCTCACAGCTTATCATTCAAACACAGTCACAGAAAGAGACCGGGAAAGAGAGAACATATTTACCTATTTGGAAATCAAGATACAGATCTTAGCCGGATGAGGGGGTCATTCTTCCTCACGTACTTAGGGAGATGGGATAAGGAACAGTTACTCTTACTTACCTGCTCCTAGTAAAAATCTGGATGTAGAGTGGAGGGTAAGCCCTGGTGCCAATAAGATTTGGAGGGAAGGAGAAAGCTACCTTTAAAAAAATCTGTAGAAAGGCCCCTCCCTAAACTGCAAACCCCAGGATTGCATCGGAGGTTGAAAGCGGAATAATAGCACTATAACCATCTAGTATGGAAATGGCCAAGCTCTTCCCTTTCTTTCAGCTTTCACAGATATATGGAAATCAGAAATATCACAGCATGGATGAGCCTGACTTTGAGGCTCAACAATCCATCGTTACAACGATCCATCGTTGCACGTTGTCCATTTCAATGGGGCGTGCGCAGGGCAATCTCTTAGGAGGACCAGGCCTGTCTATGGCACCCCTGTTTTCCCACTCATGGAGGAGTTGCTTCCCTGCATCTCCATCCTCCCAAAACTCCAGGAGTCACGGCAATGAGCAAGCAAAGTCTACCCAATGCCGTCTTTCTCAACGCTCTTTCAAGCTCCTTTCCTTAGTAGCAGAGAAAGCTATTAAGGGGTAATTACTGGCCTGGAGGGCATAATTCCTTATTAAACATGCTGGAAAACACTGCTCTGAATCTCCCAGTGAGCTCCTAACTGTTTGGAACTAAAAACACACTTCATAATAATTTATTTTTTCTTTCTTTCTTTCTTTCTTTCTTTCTTTCTTTCTTTCTTTCTTTCTTTCTTTATCTCTTTCTTTCTAAATGGATCTTCGATAGAGAGATGATAAAAACATTCGGAGTTAACCGAATCAGAAGATTTGAAGTTGCAAATACGGCCAGAGATACAGGGCAAGAGCAGATTCTATCTATGCCAAAGCACTAGGAGGCATCTTAGCAGTCCGAGAAAATAAAGGGGGCACATCTCCAAGCGCATGATGGAATGAATGGTTTGAGCGCTGGCCATGGAAACTGAGTGAGTTTCGTATCCTTCCTGAACTGTGGCGCCCAGAACTGGACACAGGATTAGTCCAGGTGGAATATTCTAAAATCTACTGTATAAAAGTCAAAGTCTGTATGTCCATGTCAGGCAAAGACTGGCTGTCTAAGAAGGTTCTATGGAATCCTGAGGTTTGCAGTTTGGGGAGGGGGCTTTAGAATTGTCAGTCGGAGAGCTCTTGGGCCTGTCTTGAATTTTGCTATGGAGACAAGGCCTAGCAGCAAGGAGGGGGGCAGTGTATTCCCTCAGGAACCCAACCTCTGTATGTTAATAACTCAGAAAGCAGAATGGATTGGGGAATATGGGGAAAGTTACAGGTATTGGACCAGACAGTTTGGGGAATTAGTGACACAGGATCTCAAGTCTTTCTAACAAGTATTACCTATGAGAAAATAAAATCCCGGGCAACACCAGGTATATACATTAGTAAAAAATAAAAAACCATCCTCTAAACAGTAGGAGAGACATGCTCCTGTTATTGTGTGACTTCCAGTCATTTCCAACTCATGATGACCCCAAGGTGAACGTATCGTGGGGTCTTCTGAGGTCCGAGAGTGTGTGACACGCTCAAGGTCACCCACTGGGTTTCCAAGGCCAAGCTGGGAATCGAAACCTGGTCTCCAGAGTCGTAGTTTAACAGTCTAACCCCTACACGATGCAGAATCCAAATCCGCAGGATGACTACACAACACCTACACCCCACCCCCTGGGAAGCAGTGTTTTTCTTTCTGAAAGTCTGCTATTCCACTCTCCCCTTCCAGCTTAATCTCTCTCAGCCGGTAAACAAACATCCTTCGCCTCAGCCGGCAGGGTCTTCTTGGCAGCATCGCTTCTGCCGGCTGTGAAATTAAAGCGGAGCACGAGGCAAATTGCAGCCTTGTGTTCTTCTCTCGGCGGCAGCTCCCTCTCCGAGATTTTTGTGCTGCTGTTCTTTTGAAGTCTCAGAACAGGGAGCCACACGCAGAGCGGACGCGAGAAACCCTGGCAGTGGAAGTTTGGGGAGAGGAGGAGGTGTTGCTCTTTTACAGCCATTCTTCACGCCTGGCAGAGGCTGAGTCGGGGTGCAGATCCAACTATTCCAGGGCAAAGAGATGGATAAGTACCACGGCTTAGCAGTGAAAAGAATATTTGCAATTATCTGTTCCCAAGTTGAAAAGCAAGTTTCTCAAGATTCACTCTCTCTCTCTCTCTCTCTCTCTCACACACACACACACACGCACGCACGCACGCGCATGCACACACACCACTCCTCATAGTGTTTCATGGTTTCCCATTTTGGTTGCCTTCCTTTGAACACACTCCAGCTTGTCCATATCCTTCCTGAACAGTGGTACCCAGAGCGGGACACAGCATTCCAGGTGAGGTCTAACCAAAGCAGAATAAAGTAGTATTATCACTTCCCTTGATCTTGACACTATAATCCTATTGATGCAGCCTAGAATCACATTGGCTTTTTTAGCTGCCGCATCACACTGACTCACGTTCAGCTTGTGGTCTACCAAGACTCATAGATCCTTTTCACATGCACTGTAGTCAAGCCAGGTGTCACCCTTCTTAGATCTGTGCATTTCATCTTTCCTGCCCAAGTGCTTCTCCCTATTGAAATTCATTTTGTCAGTTTCTCTGATCCGTTAAGATCATTTTGAATTCCGATCTGTCCTCTAGGATGTTAGCTACCCCTTCTAATTTGATCAGCATGCCCTCTATTCCCTCATCCAAGTCATTGATGTAGATGTTGAATAGCACTGGGTCCAGGACAGAACCCTGTGGCTAGTCACTTCTCTCCAGCGTGAACAGAAACCATTGGTGAATTAAAAGCATCTTTAGCTCTTCAGCCTCAATTGATGGAGAATGATGCTCTTTGACCATTTAAGCTGCCCATTTTAAACACACCCTTTTCCTTTCTTCTGCCTCCCATTTCAAGATGGTGTCAACCAGAATTGTGTACATAGCCTTAAAAGCTACACCTGGATTCCCTTCCCAGCCCTCTCAAGTTGGTTTTCCAGGCATGTTCCGATGCGCAGTGCTCACTTTTCCAGCTCCTCTATATAGTAATGTCACTGCATTCCCTTGCTAAGTAGGGACACGGCAAAACCAGGATGGACCTAAGTGTTGATTTACCAAACGCCCATTGATTCATTGGGTCTGTTCTGTTTGAGACTGACAACTAGATCTCAGCCTATGTGTCTTACCAGCACAAAAGAAATGCACAAGGGGTCTTCTAAGAATCTTGAGAAAAATTAAAAGTTGTGATGGAGTAACTGTCTTGATGTTCTTTCCACCCCATAGTTCTGCGAGCAATATAATTCCACAGGTAACAAGGCAGAAGACAGAATATAAATTAAGAAAAAAGTAAATAGGATAACACTTGAGGGTTCTTTCCCAGTCTCCTGTGTGTGGTAACTTGGTGTGAATACTGCAAGACAGGTTGAAATGTTCTGATAAAGGGGAATTAGTATGTTTTCTTTCTTCCACTGCCCTCCCCTTCCCTTGTGTGTCGTACCTATAGACTGTACACCTGAGGGCAAGAAGCTGTTTTTAGTTCCTCTTCTTCTTGTAAAGCACCATGGACAGTGATGTCACTATATAAATAATACCTGCTAAATTCTACCTCGTGTGTCCACTTTGATAGATGCAATTCCCGTACTGAATTGCAGTGAATAATTGTATTCAGGGGTTCCCTGAGACCTGAAAAATTATTCCAGGGGTTCCTCCAGGCTAAAAAGGTTGGGCAAATCTGCCTTATTCTGTTCAAAGGGATGTGAGGACCAGCCAGCAGTTGCAGGAAGGACTGATATATCACTTGCAGCATTTCTTCACTCTCTCCTTGGTTTACCTATTCAGTGTCATCACAGGAATTGGAACTGATAATGAAGCCACCTTTTGGAAAAGGAAATGACGGGGAGGGGAGGCATAGTTGAGGAAAACTTAGCACTTCCTTGACAGCCACGGCGCTGTGTGGTTTGGCTTAATGCAAAGTCTCTCTTTAGCAAAACTCTCCATCTTGAAGCATGTCAAAGGCACCTTGCGCCACAGTTTACAAAGCAATTAATTGCACCTTTCTCCAGAACAGGATTGAGGCCAGCTCACACAAAGGCCATTAATTAAAGATTATACATAAAATAAAAAAATAAGCTACCATACTGAGACTCTGGAACAATATAAAATAATTTGAAACCTTGACAAGATTTTTAAACACCAGGAGAAGAATGATTTTAAAAGATAGTTTGTTAAAAAATGACAAGAAGGATTAAGATTAGATTTTCAGAACCATGACAAGAACGATTTAAAAACGTCTGAAAAACCATGACAAGATGTCAGGATGCATAGCCCGTTATAAGTGGATTTGCTGGATCTTATATTGAAATGGTGTGTGGCAGTCAGTGTAGGGGCAATGCTAGAGTTAGTTACAGTGCTACAACACAGGGAGTGTTAATTGATGAATGCAACAATGTACGTGTTGGAAGCTTTCTTGCATATTCAGAGCATCAAATGCTTAATTGTTTTATTGCTCATTGATACAATGCATCCGGTGAGGGGGGAGAAGATCAGTGTGGGAGAAAACGAAAGTACTCAGAGGTGTTTTGGGAACTCAAAATGTCTCAAGATGAGAGCAGGAAATATGTTTGTGCCCCAAGGATGAAAGAATGGTAAATGAGTCTCGGAAATGTCTAAAGATATGGAGTGATGTTAAGTTTATGATCCTCTCCAATCACGGTTTTGCAAGTCTAAAATTTATACCTGTAGATATAAAACCTGCAAACTCTATGTATGCTTTAGTCTCAGCAACTTCAGAAGAAGTGTGCTGTGTTACTTGCTTTGCTACAAATAAACATTACTGTCTACCTCACAGTGGAGTTTGTAGACTGCAAGTTATCCAGGGCATGGCGCAAGAATGAAAAGGAGATGGATAGTTTTCAAAGAGATAGCTGTGTTAATAGTTTCGGCTTAAAAACAGGAAAAAGGAAAAATAAGAAGTCAGCAGGGGAAGAGAAAAATCTAGGAATGCCTTATTAATTTTAGCATGAGCTTTCTTGAATATTAATCCACTTCTTCAGATGCATTGCTGGAGTGATATTAAAGCAAGAAATTTTTAAGCACAGTTACAAATGGAGCATAGTCTTCATAATCTCCATAAGAATAGCTAGTGACTTTTTTTAAAAAAAGGGGATTTTGAAAAATAAATTAAAATTTTAAATATAATAAAAATATTGAGATAGAGCTAGGTCTTCTCCACAGGCCTGAGCCAAACCTTCACTATGGTCGTACTGGTATGGGGGTGCCCCGAATAACTTTCCCCAAGCATCCAGAACTGCACAGCTGGTTCCTACCACTAGAGGCCCATGTTTTCAGTGGTCCTTCTAACTGCACTTCTAGATTGCTTCTACATCTGTTGGTTTGCTTATGTAGGACGTTGCATTATCTAAATTTCAGCATTTAAGAGTTGAGCCATTTAGGACTGACTGGGGGCAGAGGATTTAGCACAGAGTGAGGTTGGAGACTTTTCTTTCCTCTATACAACGTAAGAGCATCCGCCTACAGTGTACACTGGACGAACAAGAAAGTCTCTACACCAGAGGATAAATGGACACAAACCTGCCATTAGAAATGGCAATATCCCAAAAGACAGTCGCAGAGCATTTCAACCTTCCTGGACATACAGTACAGCATTTCCAAGTGGCAGTTTTTGACCAGAGAAATTTCAAAGGAGAACTGGGAAGAGAAACTGCTGATTTGAGTTATATTCACGAATTCCAATCAATTAGCACGAGTACAAACGAAGATCACAGTTTCGCGGCATACAATACACAGAATCATAGACCTGGAAGGAACCACAAGAGCCTCCTGGTCAACCTCCTGCCACATAGCAATACACAACTAAAGCAATTCTGAAATATGTCCACCCAACCTCTGAAGAAGCAAAGTCCACCATCCTTCAAGGTAGCCTATTCCACCGTCGAACAACTCTTATAATAAAATTCTCTCCCATGTTCAGGTGGAATCTCTCTTCAGTTGGCCCTCCACATTTGCGGGTTTCACTGTCACGCAACTAATTATTTGTGTGTGTCTCCAACTCCTGCCCACCCACTTCTTCCCCCGGGTAACCTTCCTTCTTGGCAGCTCCAATTAGGCTATGTAGCCCTTTAAAAATCCAGTCTCTGGTTGTTGTCCTCCTCCTCCTCTACCACCAGTCACTGCCTGGCCAGCTAAGGATTCATCGATCACACCTCAATTTCTCAGCACCCTGAGCAACTCACACACTCTCAGCCTCAAAGGAAAGCAAAGACAAACCCCTCTGAACAAATCTTGATTAAAAAAACCCTGTGATAAGTTCACCTGAGGGTCACCATAAGGGCTTGAAGGCACACAACAACAACTGAAGAATGTACAAGTCACAACATTTTGCTCATGCTATTTTTAATCTTCTATTAATATACACCTGCCCTGAATCCATGGAGTAAAGACCACCAGCACTTATTTCGAGATAAGGAAGGATAGCCAAAATACTGGATTTTGTAGGAAACCACAAATATCATACCTAAGGACCTAATTATGGAACTGCCGTAGGTTGGAGTGAGTTTTGTGCTGCTGATCTTCTGGGGCCCTCCTAAACTACAGAGGGGTATGAAGATGATGGAGACAAGAGGGCAGTGATGCTAAAAAGGAACAAGAATTATGTTTAAAAAGCTATCACAGAAGCTTCGAAGAGGAATCTTTCCACATTTTCTTTATTTAATTTCTACACTGGGTTTCACAAAGAGGAATCAAAGTCATAAAACAAAAAAAGTTTAAAAAGCGTTTTTACCTTCTCTGAGGCAATGGTACTAAAAAAGGACAAAATAATAACGACGATAATAATAGCAGAGAAAAACCTTCCTGCTGCCGAAGCAGATGGCAGACTTTCCCCCTCCACAAACTGGTGAGTGGGACACAACCTGCTGGAATGTTTGTCCGAAGAGAAACAGAAACGAGGAGAGGAGAAGCAATTTCCTTGGGTTTGTGTTTTTGATGCAGTGCTGTTGAGGTCCACTGGCCTAAGGGGGTAGGGGACCCCGCATAGGCCCCCGTGGAGGCACCATGGGTCTCTGGGCAGGGCGAGGAGGAAGAGGGATTCGCTGGTAGCCATAAGGAGGGGGGCGAGGGGGGCCGTTGTACCCGTGGGGTGGCATCAAGGGAGGCGGCCCACGCATCCCATGGGGCGGCATGGGACCAGGGTGACCTGGAGAAAAAAGAGGCACATGCATTAGACAATGACACAGAAGGGACAGCTGAATCTGCAGAAGACAGATACCTCCCCTCCAAAAAATAATAAGGAAAGAAATAACATCAGCTTGATGGATAGAAAGATCAGGAAAATTTTTGTGTGCATCTCTCTGTTTTGAATGTTGCGGTTTAAGTAGGATTTTAGCATGTAACCAGAAGAACTTCTTACTGGATTTTTTTTAAAACTTTTGTATGTTTTTAAAATGACTGCATACTGTTTCAACTGGTGATTTTAGTTGTTTTTAAATTTTATAGTGAACTGTTTTAAGTCCCACTCTGGGAGAAAGGCAACATACAAGTAAAATAAATAAAAATCAGAAATAAATCTGGAGCATTAACGCAAATGTCAGCAAATCGGTCAACAAACACTTGTGAAACAAAACCAAAACACAAAGAGGAACCTTAGCTGGAAGGGATTGGCTCCTCAGGTACGGCAGAGCACAGAGAATTCCAAGTCCTGTTCCCCACTTACCCATTGGTGATCCAAAGTGAGGCCCCCTGGGTGGCATCCCCATGGGGGGTGGCCCAGGGTGCGGCATGCCTGGAGGCGGGCGAGGGGGAGGCTGGCCCCCCGCCCCAGGGGGACCTGGATGATGGGGGGCCATGCCGGGCATCCCGTGGTGAACTTGCATCTGAGGCATTCCTGGAAAGGCAACAAGAACACAGGAGTCAGAGAATCCATGGGAGAGATCTGGGGCTCATGGAATTCTAGATCACAGACTTGGGATGGGCCCACCTGGTCATCCAGTCCAACCCCACTCCACCCCCCATCCAGTCCAGGAAGTCCAGTTAGAGCACGTGCCATTATACCAGAAGCTGGAATTTAGCACCTCTTCAACGAAGGAGCTCAGAAATATGGTCTTCTAGAATCATAGATCCACAAAGCTGGAAGGAGGCCCCAGAAGCCATGGAGTCCAACTCCCTGCTTCATGCAGTAACTGCAGTTAAAGCATCCCCAACAGGTAGCTGTCTAGCCTCTTTTGGAAGATGTTCTGAAAGGGAGACCCCCCAACCTCCTCTCTAAGGAACTGGTTCCACTGCTCAACTGCTTCTACCATCAAGAAGCTCCTTCCAGCATTCAAGTGAAATCTACCCTCCTGGAATTTAAAACTACAGAGGTCTAGTTCTTCCCTCTGGGGCAGCAGAGAGCAAATCTGCCCCCTCTTGTCTGTGACAGCCCTTCAGGGGTTTAACGACCCTCCTCATCAGGTGCCTGCTCCCTTCTTCTTCTCTCACCTCACAGGCAATGAAGATCAACCAGTGTGTGGGATTAGGAAGAGCCCAACCCCCCCCCCCAAAATCTGGTCAGAACACAGGCAAGCTGGCCCTGCTAAACTCAGGATCTGTGTCCCCACGGTAAGGCTGGAGATGCTGAATCTTCTAGAGATTTCGCCCACAGGAGGAAGAAAACTATTAAAGCAAGTTTCTCTTGCTGCAGAAGAACACGAATATTCCTACAAAGTACCCTTCCCCCACAAACCACTGCTCAGGTATTGTTCTGTGGAGAAAAACCATGTGAATTTTCTGCACAAGAAACAGGGGGAGGGGGCTGGTGCAAATCAAGTGTTATTTTTTTCTCTCTCTCTCTCTCTCCACTGAATAATTCCTGCAAAACATTTCAGGAAATCAAATACCAGGGGAAACCTACACAGAACTCTTGCCACTGTACTATCCTTCCCAATGGGTCTTCTAAATTGTCAAGAAACCCATTTCTCAACCTGAGAATGAATAACTGCAAATATTCTCTCCACCACCAGCAATCCTTTGTCAAAAGGAGAAAAGGTGCCCACAGCACAGAACTTACCTGGATGCATCCCACTGGGAGGGAAAGGGTGTGGGTGGGGAGGGGGGCTGCACCGGGAGCAGCTCCTGAAGGGGGTCCTGGGGCTCCAGCACCAGGCGGCATAGGTGGGGGCGGCATGGCTGGAGGCATTCCCGGGGGCATGGCTCCTGGAGGGGGCACCGGTGGAGGGAACGAACCAGGTGGTGGTATCCCTAGGAGAGCAAACAAAGGGCACTTCAAGACACAGAAGGACACACAAGAATGTCATCGCTCAGGGCTGGAAGGTTTCAGTTCAATCCTCTCTCTTACACACATGCAAGTAACTCAGACAAACACCCTCAGCCTCTCTCATTAAAGCTGTTCTCTGTTGAATTCAATTAAGCTTTAAAATCAAGCTGCTGGTACAAATACACAGTCCTATAAGGCACACAGCAATTTAAGTGCCAGCGCAAGTGCTGACAGTGTTGATTTTTAACTTTGCACTCTGCTTTTCGAACAGCTCACCACATTCAAGTAGCAGTATAATTGCAGTAAAATCTGTGAAGCATTCAAAGCATCAGAAGAAAACAGACTCATGGGAGAAGACAAATTTCTTTCCAAAGCTACAGGAGTCTAGAACATTAAACCCTACCAAAAAAAAAGGGGGGGGGAGTCTTTTGCAAAGACATTTCTTTTTATTCAAGCCACCTTTTAGGGCTGAAGGCTTTTAAAGGGCTTTAAGAGCTATAAATTTGTTTCAACTGTACCATTTAAATACCCTAAAAGCACCAGACCCCAGTTAAGTAGGGACAGCTCTGGTTAGGACTTGGATGGGAGATCTCCAATGAAGCCCAGGTGCCACAGGCTATATTTCAGCAGAAAGAACCGGCAAATCTACCTGAGTATTCTTGCCTCAGACAATCCTGGGAAATTTGAGGTTGCCATAAGTCAACTGGTGACTTGAAGGCGCAACCACACATACAACACTGTTTAATGGGATTTTAAAATTTTTCAAAGGTGTAAGTTTTCAGTTGCTTTGATAAGTGAATAGTTAGAATCTATTTTCACCTTGACTGTAATCGCTTTGATATGGCAGGTTCTTGAATCCCAATCTCGGAGGAAGAGTGGAATATAAATAAAGTTAACAATAACAAGCAACAGTAAGAATACCTGGTGGGGTGACTCCAGGCCCTAAGGTGGTAACAACGGGGGTTGGAACAGATGGAGGCGGAGGGGCGTCTGCAAAGAGCTGGTGGGGCCGGTCGGCCTGGGAGAGGGGGTTCTGGGCGGCCAGGAGGCGCTCGGCGGCCGAGCCATGCCTCTCGCCCTTGGAGTCCTTCTTGAATGCGTAGGAGACAGTGATGGGGCGGTTGCAGAGGTACTGCCCATTCATGGCCTCGATGGCAGCATCTGAGGCGTCAAAGCTGGCAAAGTTGATGAAGGCATAGCCCTTGGAGTTGCCCGTGTCGGGGTCCCGCATGATCTTGGGGGTCTGCAGGATGACCCCGAAGGCGCTGAAGGTGTCGTACAAGAGCTTCTCATCGATCTCCGGGTCCAGATTGCCAATGAAGATGTTGGCCCCCACATCCAGGTTCTTGTTGTGGGCCGAGGCCTTGTTTACCCGGATTGGCTTCCCGTAGAGCTTGATCATATTCATGATCTTGATGGCATAGTCTGCATCCTCCTCGCTGAGGAACTCCACAAAGCCGTAGCCTGAAAAGAGAGGCAAGTTAACGGCTGCAAAGAACAGAATGGAAGGCATATCTTGTCAGTGCTTATGTTATTCGGTCCATCTCTAGTTACCCAATTAATTTCTATCTTGCTTTTCCCCTGACAATATAGCTGACAAGGTTAAAACCAAACACAGGTTGAGTCTCCCTCATCCATAAATCCAAAAACCTCTAAAATCCAAAACTTTTTTGCCACCAGCCATCTGACCCTGCTTAGCTTCCAGGATCAGGTGGGATCAAGTGCTTTTATAGTGGAGCACATGTTCAACATGCAAACACAAAGAGTACTGTGTTTTCTGGCATATAAGATTCACTTTTTTCCCAAAAAAATATTGTTTGAAAATGGGCTATGTCTTATGCACTGGTGTGTCTTATACATCAGCAAATAGTATTTGCAAGTATATAAATGGAGTGCGTCTTATACACAGGTGCACCTTATACGTTGGCAAATATGGCATCCAGTGCTACTCAAGAGAAGGCGCTGGCATCACTTACCTTGATGCTGGCCTGTGACTCTGTCCTTGGGCATGTGGGTGTTAACCACTGGTCCTGCTTGGAGGAAGAGTTCCCACAGGAGGGGTTCACTGACTTTTTCATCCAGGCCACCAACATACACGGTGGCATCTGCAGCAGATAAGAGGGGAGAAAAGAGTTACTGGAACAAGTCCCTTTATGAATCTTGACTGTTGTCGTCATTATTCGCTCTCAAGTTGACTTTGCCTTAGAGCAACCCTCTGAGAGATGTGTAAGCATCCACGACAAAGTGAGATTGTGGCAATCTTAGGCCATTTCCGCACTAGATGGTGATAGTGCTAAATTCCACTTTCAACATCCTATGAAATCCCGGGGTTTGCAGTTTAGGGAGGGGCCTTTGAGGATGGCCTCTGAGGGACCTAAATCCTAAGCGGCAAACCTTAGGTTCCACAGCATGTTGAAAGTGGAATAATAGCACTATAACTGTTTAATGCAGCAATGGCCTTAGACTAAGGCCAGTGATGTTGACTTGAGTCGATAAGACGGACTCAAGTTGGACATGCCTCACTTCAGTGACCCAACTTGGACTCGACTCATCTATAAATGATGCACGGACTGGACTTGACTCAAGACTTGTATATTTTTAATGAATGATTTGCTGCCCTTGGTTCTGTAACGTAACACATTCATCCAGAAACCTTATGACTTTGAACAATGCCTCCATCTCTTTTTTTGCCTCCTGGTCACATGACAGTCTCTCCCAAGCCCAAAGTGTGGGCGCATTTCTCAGAGGAGAACGGCAAATGAGTTAGGCAGTGAGCTTCAGGCGGCCTTGAGGTCTGCTCAGCAGCCTGTCTCCCCTTGTTGCAGACTTCAGAGATAGGAGACCACAGAGTTGGAAAAAGAGAAAAGTTTATTTAATGCGCGGGCTCAGGCTGGGTCACCCCAGAAAAACCAAGAGCCCTGAAGCAAGGTTACACAGTTATTTTATAGACACAGCATATAAGTTTCATTTTCCTCAGTCCGCCCAAATCCGCCCCCCTTTGAATCTCGCAACACAGCACATTTCTCCTCTCGTTGTTGATATTTCAGAAAGTCACTCTGACCAACTCAAGCAACCTTTATTCAACCATTCTTATCTACTCTCAACCCAGCCAGGCATTCCCTTGACATTTCACCCACTTCTTAAGCTGCTTCAGACTGTTTCTATATTTCTGCAGATTCTGATACTTAAGTAAAACTGCCACAATTCCCTTCTTACAATTGCCTTTAAAGTTGTCTCCTAAAGCTGTCCTTTTTTTAAATCTATAATTTCTAAGCATAACTGCTACACCCTGAATATCAGAGGAGCCTTCTAAAATGTTTCCGAAGAGCAGAAGGCAAGACTCTTCCCCAGAGTGCAGGGTTGCGTTTCTCAGAGGGAACAGCGAATGTGTCAGGCAATGGACTTCAGGACAAAGGATCCATCCTTCTAAACCAGTGGTTCTCAACCTGGGGGTCGGGACCCCTTTGGGGGTCTAACGACCATTTCACAGGGGTCACCACTCCTCAATCCTCCCCCCTTTAAAAGAAGGGGGCCACACAGCCAATGGGAGCAGTGCTTCTGAGACCTCTGCACTGGGGTTCAAACTGCAAACCCCAGGATTCCATAGGATGGTGAAAGTGGAATAATAGTGCTATAACAGTCTAGTGCAGAAATAGCCAGGATGACTTTCTCCTCTCGCTTTTGGCGCTTGCCACACGCACGTGTTGTGTTCTTCGCCCGGACTGTCTTGCATTCCTCGCTTTTTGTATGTTCGGCGTCCGCACTCCCTTTGAGGGAGGGAGGGAGGGAGGGAAACAAAACGCATCTGCTTCTGCCGCCGCCATCTTTCCTCTCTCACTGTCCTTTCCTCCCTGCGCCTCGTGTAAAATGTGGGCTGTTTCGGCCTTGCCTTTGGGAGCGACTGGCTTTTTGAACTGTGGAAACCCAACATTCAGAACTAGAACTACTGCCTTAATTCTGGCCCTGATGGACGCTTTCTGTGCTTAAAAAAGGGGGGAGGGTTTCCAGTTTTTAGGCATTAGAAGTCTGTCCAGAGCAGTGATTTAGGGCAGTGTGTCCAATCTATTTGATGTTGGAAATAACTAACTAACTAAATAATAAATAAATAAATAAATATAAAGAACAAAAATGATTTTATGGTTGGGGGTCACCACAACATGAGGAACTGTATTAAGGGGTCGCGGCGTTAGGAAGGTGGAGAACCACTGGTCTAAACCTTTTGAAGCTTCAGTAATGGGGAGTAAGATGGGGCCCTGTTCCCCACCTCCGAAGCTGCAGATGGAAAAACTGCCAATGTGGAGAGCCGACTCTGCTTACCTTGTTAAAACTGGATTTATTTCACTCTATCCAATAATTCTGGGATTTTGGTTTGGTATCTCCAAGGACTTGAGACTTGACTACAGACTTGGAGTAAAAGACTTAAAGGCAGCGCTGCCTCAGGCTGTCACCGTGACTCCTCGCAGAAGTGGGAAGAGCCACTTATTTTCTGGACTGCAGCTCCCAGAATCCCTCCCTCACCGGGACACGGGGGGATTCTGGGAGTAGCAGTCTAAAAAAAAATCAACGCCCACCCTTTCTGCAGGGATTCGAGCTCGCAGCCCCCTGGCCAGGCAGGGCGTGGAGGGAGCAGAAAGCAGGGAAAGGCCTCATTTCTCTTCCTGCCCATGAAGGGGAAAAGGGGAGACTCGGGGGGAGGCAGAACCCCTTTAATTTCACCTTTTTCGCCTGAGGAGAAAGTGGAGGAGCCCCCACACAGAGTGGCCCATCCACAATTCCACCCACCCAGGAAATAAAGACTCTCTAGACCATAATACTTCTTTTTCCCCCACTGGGAAGCCCCCAATTTATTAAAAAAAATGATAAAAATTCACAAAAAAGGGTCAGTCTCCCTTTGGCTTACCTTGGTTCCTCTCAGATATGGGCCCCGCCGCCATTTTGGAGCAAACACTCCCCTCCTGCCCAAGCACGACGACTGTCCGCAAGCCCACTTCCGTTCTAGGCCGGAAGTCGTGCTAAGTGAGGGCGAGGCGGCCGCGCCGCCGCCATCTTGTGCTCGGGCGGAAGAAGAGGGAGGTAACACATATATATTTTTTTAAAGAGAAAATGGGTCACTTTCGCTTTGCCGTTCGGCTCCGTGGAATTTTGGGAAAAGCGGAGGCCGACTAAAGCAATGACACCACCGACAAGAAGAAGAGAACGACCAGAAAAGGTGCGCATGCGCAAAATATCTGCACGTTGAACCGCCGCCGCCATTTTGAGGGAGGGCGGAAGTAACTGGTTTGTCTTTTGGGGCGCATGCGCTTCAAGTTGGAATGTGAACGAATACTGCCCGGGACCGCTTTGGATGCTTCTGAGCATGTACAGAGTGCCATGAGCAACGTTCCCCTCGCCACCTAGCTAGTGTTCCCCTTCCCATGCTTACTGAAGAAGAGAGTCCAGGGAAGAGACCATGGAAAATATTTTTTTTTATTAACCACTGTGCCTCTGAGCTTGTGCAGAGTGCCTTTAGCCCTGTAGAACTGCCACTCAGAACTTGGAAACTATAGCTCCCACAACCCAACATGGTTACACGTGTGTGTGAGGATGAGGCAGATCCTGGGAGTTTCTGCTTCCCCAAAAGTTACTTTTTGATTAGGGCTGTACTTGGAACTGGTGCCAAACTCCAAAATGTTGGCCTGCGTGACTGAAAGCATGCTTAAAACTCATTAAAAATTTTTAAAAAAATTCATTTAATGTGCTTTATTTTAGTCTATTTTAATTGTTTTAAATAGTTTTAATTTTTTTTTAGCTGGACCTGAGATCATTTGTTATATTGTAACACTAAATAATAATAATAATAATAATAGTACTAATAATAGTACTACTATAATAATAATAATAATAATATTGTGGGGGACGGAGGCCACAGCATGGCTACAGATCTACATTTTCAGGACCAGCAGGATAATAATAATAGTAGTAATAGCGATAAAAATAAACAACAATGATGCAGCAATAATAATAATAACTAATATTAATTTGTAGCCTGCCTCTTCCTAAGGCTCAAGGCAGGGTGCGATATAAATTAAAATACATTCAAAATGCTTCGCAAGTTAAAGTGCACTAAAAACACAGAAACCATTTAAAAGACAAAATACGTCATAATTAAAAATAGACGGGGTGGACCTGCCGAAACAGATAGGTCTATATTTTTTTAAAAAAAAATTCAGATAGCCTATTTTGGGTTATGTTTTAATTGCTTTTAATGTACTCGATATACTGTTGTAGTACCGCCTCGATCCATCGGGAGAGGCGGGATATTAATAATAATAATAATAATAATAATAATAATAATAATAATAATATATTATTATTATTATTATTATTATTATTATTCTCTATATAATATAATATAATATAAATATATTATATATTATATATATATAATTATTATCATTATCATTATCATCGAAGGATACCTCTATATATCAATTGCTGGAGGGCCGCAAAGACGGTTGTGGGGTCCACACGGCGACCCAGAACCTCAATTCACCCCCCGGTACCCCCAAAATATTTATTTTGAGCCGCGATATCTTGCATCTGGTCTTGCAGATAAATAAAGCAGAATTCCTGGGATCCACACACACACGCACAAAGAAAGAGAGCACCATTTGGGGTTTTTAAAATTCTGATTTTTTTTTAATAGAGGCTATTTAAATAGAAATGTCGCTGTAAAAAAAATATACACAGAGGACAGGGTGCGGGAGGAGAAAACCCGGCTTTTCACTCACAGGCTTCATGCTACAAGGAACGTGTAAAAATCAGCACGGAGTTTGCACGGGCCTCCCCTCCCAAGTGCTTCGCTTGCACCCGGTTTGCACAAATAAAACACTTTACGCGTCTCCTTTTCCCCAACCAGAACAAGCCTCCTACGTCTGCGAACAGTGCAAAGGAAAAGTCGAGAAAGCAAGCCTATATATAGATATATATTTATATATATAGTGGATATATCCATATATATATATGGATATATATGGATATATCCATATATATATATGGATATATATGGATATATCCATATATATGGATATATATGGATATATCCATATATATGGATATATATGGATATATCCATATCCATGGATATATATGGATATATCCATATATATGGATATATATGGATATATCCATATCCATGGATATATATGGATATATATATGGATATATATATATCCATATATATACATGGATATATATGGCGGTGACGGTTCAATGTGCAGATATTTTGCACATATATGGATATATATGGATATATGGATATATCCACATATAAACAAACAACAATAAAAATCAGCAATTGGTCTAATGAAGAGGATTTTGAAAACCAAATTCTGCACCCAGCTAAGGAGAAGGTTGGAGGGCCACGCTTCTGTCCCTCCGAGGGCCACAAGAAAGAGCTAGAATTTTAATTCTTTTATTTTTATATATATGTGTGTGTGTGTGTGTGTGTGTGTGTGTGTGTGTGTGAACATTAAATGGTTTTGGGGGCTCTGCAATAAATTTTAAAATTTAATTGCCACTTTCAGAGAGTTTTTTTGGTTTGGTTTGGTTTGCCAAGGGGGAAAAAAGGAGTCTGGGAAGCTTGGAGGGAGTCAAGGGCTACCAAAACTAGCCCTCTTTTTGGGGGGACTACAGCTCCCAGCATCCCCCAACCAGCATGTCGCTTAGGGGACCCTTGTGGCTGTAGTAAAAAAAAAAAAAAGGGCTCACACACACACATAATTTGGAAAGCTTAAGGTCCGACTTAGAGGGAGCAAACTCTTAATTCTGGCTCACTTTAAGAAGTAGGAGGTGATATTTGCTGGGTGCAAAATACAGCAAAGCGAGGATATGTATATTATTTAGAATACGACATCCGGGACGTTGCATTCTGTGTGAATTTGCGTACCGACTGCCACCCCAGAAATAAAAATTGCAGCTATCACAAATCCACACCTGCCTATTGTAAGCCAGATTTAATACATATAGTAACCTTGGGGCAATTTTCATCCAATTTATGATGGCCCTTGAGAGCAATATTTATTTATAACCAGTTTAGTAACCACAGCTATAGGGGTGCCGTGTGTATTTTATTCCTAAATTGTTGTTATTGCATTATTATTATTATTATTATTATTATTATTATTATTATTATTATTATTATTATTATTAAAAATCTTTAGCTTAAAATTGCTTGCTCGTTTTCTTATTAAGGCTTCTGAACAAAAGCTTATAAAATAACATACAAAACGAAAACACAGCAAACATCTAACAGCAGCATCAAACTTTGTCTCGGTAAGACTACAGAGCACAAAAGGAACTATTTTTCCCCCTGCTACGGACTTGGTTGGAAATATATACACACAGCAGGGACTCCAAACAGTGATGGAAGAAGGGAAAGGGGGGAAAAAAATAACTGTACAAACATGAGATACAGAGATGTGAGTGAGATGTATTAAATTCCTAAGTACCAGCATCATTTTTTTTATGTACCTGGATTCTAAGCCTGAGGATGTAGCCTTGAGATAGATAGATAGATAGATAGATAATGATAGATAGTAGTAGATAGATAGTAATAGATAGATTTATTTGCAGCAAGCAAGCAGCATTTAATGCATTACAGGTGGCCTCTTTAAGGCAAAGGGAAGTCAAAAGTACCCATTAAACTTTTTAACGGCCCCTGGAAGCAGGGATGGGCAACTCTTGGACTGCAGGGACTGCATGGATGCCCTCAGGGAATTTTGGGAAGGCTATGCATGCCTATAAAACATATTTTTATCAATGACTTGGATGAAGGAATAGAGGGCATGCTCATCAAATTTGCAGATGATACCAAATTGGGAGGGGTTGCTAATACTCCAAAGGACAGGATCAAAATTCAAAATGACCTGGATAGGTTGGAGATCTGGGCCGAGGCTAACAAAATGAAATTCAACAGAGGGAAGTGTAAGGTCCTACACTTAGGCAGAAAAAATGGAATACAGAAATATAGGATGGGGGACACGTGGCTAGATAGCAGTACGTGTGAAAGGGATCTAGGAGTCTTCATAGACCACAAGCTGAACATGAGCCAACAGTGTGATGCGGCAGCCAAGAAAGCCAATGCAATTCTCGACTGCATCAATAGGAGTACAGTGTCTAGATCGAGGGAGGTA
Organism: Ctenosaura bakeri; assembly: GCA_948474755.1. Classification (NCBI taxonomy): domain Eukaryota; kingdom Metazoa; phylum Chordata; class Lepidosauria; order Squamata; family Iguanidae; genus Ctenosaura; species Ctenosaura bakeri. The sequence continues at coordinate 104,931 of CAOLHI010003658.1, read as the reverse complement.
CTGGTACCGCTCTACTCTGCTTTGGTTAGACCCCATCTTGAATCCTGTGTCCAGTTCTGGGCACCCCAATTCAAGAAGGATATTGACAAGCTGGAGCAAGTCCAGAGGAGGGCGACCAAAATGGTGAGAGGCCTGGAAGCCATGAAGCCCTATGAGGATAGACTTAGAGAGCTGGGTGGATGTTTAGTCTGCAGAAGAGAAGGCTAAGAGGGGACATGAGAGCCATGTTTAAATATTTGAAGGGATGCCACGTAGAGGAAGGAGGGGGTTTGTTTTCTGCTGCTTCAGAGACCAGGACGAGGAGCAATGGATTCAAGCTGCAGGAAAGGAGATTCCAACTGAACCTCAGGAGGAACTTCCTTACAGTCAGGGCTTCCAGCAGTGGAATCTGCTGCCTCGGAGTGTAGTGGAGGCTCCTTCCTTGGAGGTTTTTAAGCAGAGGCTGGATGGCCATCTGTCCAAGGGAGTGCTTTGAGGGTGTTCCTGCATGGCAGGGGGTTGGACTGGATGGCCCCTGGGGTCTCTTCCAGCTCTACATTTCTATGATTCTATAATTCTAGATTAAGTGCTTTTGAGGGATGGTGGATGAGCAAATTCTTCATAAAACATGTAGGTGCACAGGAGTATTTGATATATATTTACACACACACACCACCCCAAACATGCAATCTCTCCCACCAAAAGCTACCCATATCTATCTGCATGCTAATTATTAGATCTGCCAAATAAATGTGCTTTTTCCCCCTGCAACCACAGCAAGGAGCCGGAGACAACCTCCCAAGTCTGGTACCGGGAGCAAAAGGCTCTGTCGTCCACACATCCCTTCATCAGTGCAATAATAATAAACAGGCAGTCAAAGGCCATTTCTGCACTGCACTGTTATAGTGTTATTATTCCACTTTCAACCTCCTATGGAATCCTGGGGTTTGCAGTTCAGGGAGGGCCCCCAGGATTCCATAGGATGTTAAAAGTGGAATAATAGCACTATAACAGTGCAGTGCGGAAATGGCCAAACTATCCTCTTGCTTAAGGGTGCATCATCCAGACAAAAGGCCTTGTGCTGCTGCTTCCCCAATTTACAGTTTAGAATGGGGTGGGTATCTCTGGGAGGTCGGGGGGTTGCATTAGCCTACTAGGAGACCTTTGGGGGCTGCACCCCCATCACAAAAAACAATATTTTCCCCCCAAAATGCCCTCTAGAAGGCGGGGACATCTTCACCATGATGCTTTTAGGTCCAGAAGAGAGCCTTTTTTTTTTTTGAAAACACAAAGTGACCGAAAGGCACTTCCTATATACTTCTGGTTTTTCCAGTGGGTTTTCCTGGGTGTAAAATGGGACGGGGAGCCCTAAAACATGGCAAAAGCACCCTCGTGGCCCCCAGAGGGCATTTTGGGGCACCCCAAGTTTGATGCTGAGTGGTTGCAAGTTGCACTTGGCCCAACCATTTTTGGTACAGGTTGAGTAACCCTTATCCGAAATGCTTGGGACCAGAAATGTTTCCTATTTCAGGTTTTTTGGGGGGATTTTGGAATACCTGTATTTGCATATACATAAAATACAGGACCCTACAAGAGATCACTGGGGAGCCCATGAACGCACAAGCAGGAGCACTACAACTGCTGCTTTGCACCAAGCACCACACTTGGATTCTCACCATTTCACAGGTCCTTGCAGCTGCCTCCACTTTTGTGCCTCTCTCCAGCCTCGCATCTCGTTCCTCCTTGCGTTGCATAGGAGATGTGAGGCTGGCGAGAGACGGCGGATCTGCAAGACAATAAGCAGGAACATCCCAGCTGCCGCCTCAAAGGCAGAAGCGGGCAGCCGGCAGCAAAACAGTTTCCGCGTTTGGAAGTTTTTGGGTTTCCAGATAAAGGATACTCAACCTGTAGAAGAAGAGAGGGAGGAAATAGGGGGAAAATGCAGGTTATCTGCTGAAGAAAACAAGGCTTAATGGAGTTCCCTGGCCTTCCACAGTTTCCCATTGCAACTTAAGCTTTGCCCATAACAAATGCACTCCTCTTGAAATGGACCCAGACAGACACAAATGGACATAGAACATGCAAGTCAGCCATGAGAAATGGCATCTTCCATTTGGCATCTTCCGTTTTCCCAGCATTAATATTCTTTCTTTCTTTCTTTCTTTCTTTCTTTCTTTCAGAACAGGCTGAAAAAGTGACTCAAGGACAAGTTTGGATAAAGTGCCAAAGGATAATTCTCAAGAACTCTAAAACCAGATGCACAAATCTTGCTTAACAAATACAGGTAAGACACATTCCCGCTTTCGATTGGCGATGGGTATCTACCATTCAAGGCTTTTGCAGCTGGTTCTATTTATTGCTTGTTGCTGGGCCGGGAAATCTAGGAGAAATCTTCCGAAAATTCCTGCAGTTATCACCATTCGAAAATCCAAAGTGTCGAGATGAGGTGTGACGTTTCTGCTCTTTATGGATTTGTGATCTAAAACCATGAATTAATACCCATCCAGCCACGGATATCCAAAGTTCCTAGGTGATATTTGCAGCATAATACTCCAAGCAACCCACATACTGTTGCTAAGAGAAGACCAGCAAAGAAGGAAATCGGAGTTTCTGTTGTCCTCCAAAAAAAGGAGAGAGATTCTAATACTGCAGTTTCGGTCTCAGTTTGAGGGAACAGATTCCCCAAACACCACAGTGCAAAAATAAAAGGAGAGGGGAAATGTGAATATTATTGTGAAATACAGAATTGGATTCTGGTCTATTGGTAGACCAGTGGTCAGTTTCTGGCAGAATGTCATAGCATTGGATAGCCAAAACCGGTCTGGAGGCCAATCGCCTATGCCTGAAATAGCCCAAAATGCCCCCCAAACCCCCAAAAAGTCAGAACTGTTTTGCAAAAGCAGATCTTGGGCTGGAATCTTGTTGGTCGGTTCCATCTCGAGTAGACCCGCTCCATCGATTGTTGAATGGTAAGTCAATGCATAAGGTAAACCCCATTGATTCAATAGAGCTTTTCTATCCAAGAGTAAGAAGAGGACGTTGTTTCAATATTGCCACACTGAGACCTATTTAAAAGGCAAGCTGCTCCCTCCTGAAGGGTTCCAAGAGAGGCAAGACACCCAAAGGCCGTTTTGTGGCGGACTCAAGGTCCAAAAAAAGAAAAGGAAAAAAAGAGTTCAGTGGCAGAACTTTGCCCACTTGCATCAAACCTTTCTGGGCCGCTTTGATTCTGGCAATGAATGCTGGCCGATACGGCTGGGCGTTTCATTTCTGATCCAGCAAAGGCACTTTGTCTACACCTTAACACCAGCAGATGACGCTTTGAGTACCAAGAGACCCCGATGTTCTTAATTGCCATCAGATCAACTTCAACTTATAATGACTGAACATGAGCCAGCAGTGTGATGCGGCAGCCAAGAAAGCCAATGCAATTCTCGACTGCATCAATAGGAGTATGGTGTCTAGATCGAGGGAGGTATTGGTACCACTCTACTCTGCTTTAGTTAGACCCCATCTTGAATACTGTGTCCAGTTCTGGGCACCCCAATTCAAGAAGGATATTGACAAGCTGGAGCAGGTCCAGAGGAGGGCGACCAAAATGGTGAGGGGCCTGGAAGCCATGAAGCCCTATGAGGATAGACTTAGAGAGCTGGGTATGTTTAGTCTGCAGAAGAGGAGGTTAAGAGGGGACATGATAGCCATGTTTAAATATTGGAAGGGATGCCACGTAGAGGAAGGAGCTTTTTTTCTGCTGCTCCAGAGACCAGGACAAGGAGCAATGGATTCAAGCTGCAGGAAAGGAGATTCCACCTGAACCTCAGGAAGAACTTCCTGACAGTCAGGGCTGTCCGGCAATGGAATCTGCTGCCTCAGAGTGTAGTGGAGTCTCTTTCCTTGGAGGTTTTTAAGCAGAGGCTTGATGGCCATCTGTCGGGATTGATTTGAGGGTGTTCCTGCATGGCAGGGGGTTGGACTGGATGGCCCCTGGGGTCTCTTCCAACTCTACATTTCTATGATTCTATGACTTTCTCAATGAGAAACCTCCAGCCGCCCTGTTATCCTCAGGTCTTGCAGACTTAGGGCAATAGTTGGGGTTTACTTAATGGAACCAATCCATCTTCCTCTTTTCTTTCCACTTTACCGAGAGAGCCAGACTGTGCACTTTTTTCTTTCGGACTGATTAGCGGACCAGGGGGAAATTATAGGAAAAAGCAACCATGAGAAAACGAAGAGTGGAGTGCAGCCGTGGCTACTCTGCCAGGTTAAACTCTTGCGGGCAAGAAAAGCTGACATCTTAGGATCCCCTCAAGCGATCCGTCATTGCAAATCTACAAATCCCCACCAAGTCCGGTGCGGAGCTAGAAAGCATCAGAAAGGACCCTTCCTATGCATCCGGGTTGACCCAATCACATCCAGAGCATCCTTCCGGAAAACATAGGAAAATAAGTGTTCTTACTAGCAAGAAATTAGCTTTGGAAAGGGATTCCTGGAGGGAACGTGTGACGACTCCCAATTAAGTTGTTCCCAAAACTTAGCTTATTGCAAACACTGCTTGTGCTTTTTGTTTGTTTGTTTAGTTTTCAGTTGTTGTTCTTGTAGAGGAAACCCAAGAGTTGATCTCTGGATATTTCGAAGCCCTTGTGTTTTTCTCTCTCCTTCCTTCCCTCAAGAGCTGTGCTGGAGATTTTTCTTGCTTGCCAGCAGTTGCTCTTCAAGAAGATCCAGCTCTTCCATGAGGCCGGCGATGGTGGAAGCAAAGAGACCAACCTGGGGAGAAAGACAACATTGCAGTTAAAGACACACACAATTCAGAAAAGCAGCAGCATCTCCATTAAAACGGATATATCCGTCCCCCTTTAAATGCTTTCAACAAATCTTCCATGGGTTCTAAACAGAACAGGATACAAATATACCATTCAAGGCTGATCTGCTTGATCACAATCCCATTCTTTGCCAGCTCAAGCTTTATTACATTTTTTTGGAACTCGCCTTGGGTCCCATCTTGGGGAGACAGGTGGAATATAAATATAATAAATAAATAAAATAATTTGCTCACTCAACGGAGACTCAACACTGAAAGTCTATGTTCCGCCAGTCCTCTTTCATCACTCTCCTGCTGCTAAAAAACTTCCAGCTAGACAGAGGACGAGGATGGTAAGGGGAACTCTGGAAAAGACCTTCTTTGTCAAAGCTTTGCTAACTTAAGGTATGTCTCTGTAGGGATGGATCATACTTGTTGAACAGACGCAAACTACTAGGGAGGTAATTTTCTGCTTGGATCATTTTTGCATCTAGGCATAAAAATTTGGTCATTAAAAAAACAAGAAATCATTAAAAATGTTTGGCATGAGCCATTAGCAGGAGAAAAGAATTGCCCCAGGGCTCTTTGTTCTTATTCCTGCTCATAGAACTTTCCTTTTTAAAATCCTGTTGTTCAATAATTGTTACTTATTTCCCAATTTAATGAACTGGGATGGGCTGGAAGAGCCGCGGATACAGAAGTTCCCTCATGGGCTGAGAGACCCAAGCTGTGCGAAGAATCTGTGTCCAATCCTGGGCTTTTGAGGGAACTAATAAACAGCAGGAAATCCCCCATTTCCCCCCAGTATTTCCACCACCACCCATAGTCGGAACGTGGATCCTGCATTGGAGACACACAAAAAAACTGATGGCAGCCCAAGCCTTTTGCTTTAGCAAAATTAAAAGAGTTCCTGTGACGTGCTATGCAAAATTAATTTAAGACCAGAGAAAGGAAACCCAGTTGTTTCGCTTCTTAGGAGCATATTATTAGTTTTGCATAAAAAGTCTGCAGAAACAAGTTCCATTGCTCTTCCTTTCTTACACTGAAGGAATCCAACCCTTTCCGTGTTATTTCTGCCTCTGGCACCAAATTTTTGGCTAAAGAAGTCCTGTCCAGGAATACAGCCACTCTGTTAACCGAGGGATACCACAATAGGGCTCTGGAGCATCTGTTTGCATCTGGATGCTCTGGATGTGATTGGATCAACCCGGATGCATAGGAAGCGTCCTTTCTGATGCTTTCTAGCTCCACACCGGAGCATCTGTTTATCTGTTTGCAAACCCCAGGATTCCATAGGAGGTTGCAAGTAGAATCATCGCGCTATAAGAGTATTGTGCGGAAATGTTCTCTGTCTGTGTGCACGTGCGTGTCCTCGTCCTACCTGAATGTCCGGGTTCCCACGAAGGTAGCACCTTTTCCACAAGCGGACCAAAGGCCCCGAACAAGACGGGAGGAGCAGCGGTCCGTCGTCGCAGTCCCGGAGGCAGCCGCTGAAGGATTTCCCCCTCAGGGACCTCTCCGCGATCTCTCCTCCGGGCCCTTCAGGCAGCAGGGTCCACCGGGGACCCTTCTTGGAGAGGGAGCCGTTTTTCCAAGGAAAATAGGGCGATTGCAAAGTGAGGGAGCCCTTGGAGAAGATGTACAGGGCCCATTTCCCTGAAGGACTGTTCTCCCCCTGGAAGGAAGGAGAGGAGAAATCAGACCAGCTCAGGATTGTCCCGGGCACCTTGAGCATTCCCAAAACCTGAGATTTGGGGACAACGGGATGGCATCAAGCATTGCACATTAAGTACAGGTCGGGTCTCCTTTCTCCAAAATGCTTGGGACCAGAAGTGCTCCGTGTTCCCAATTTGTTCAGATTTTGGAATACAGTATCTTTCTGGAATAGCAGAAGTGGCACTGTGCTTTAATTTTAGCTTATGTTTCTGTTGCAAATGTCAGTTGGTGTTTTACGTTAAAATGGATAAATATATAAAATGGATATGGATATATGGATATATATAATATATGGATAAATGGATATATGGATATATATAATATATGGATAAATATATGGATATGGATATATGGATATATATATAATATATATATAGATATGTATATATGGATATATATAATATATGGATAAATATATAAAATATATAAATAACAGATGTCCTCTGGCTTCAAACCTGGCAAGCCAAAGTTTGCACACAGCGTACCTTGCTGCCATTTTGGGGGAGGAAGTTTCCATTCAGAGCCACACTGTCGCCGCCACTGCTGCCGGCGCCCCTCTTGTAGTACCAGGGGTTCCGGAACTGGGACCGCTGCCGCGGGCTGTACCTCAGGGCCCAATCCCAGACGGTAGGCAAGTACGCCATGGGTGCCACTTCCTTGACGGGATAGCCGCCGTTCTGTAGGATCTCCAAGCAGACAGTTTCCCGCCAGCCATTGATCGGGGTGTACAGTTGGTTGAGGAAACGGTTCTGAAGCCAGAAAGAGGCACAGAGAGAGAGAGAGAGAGAGAGAGATGTGGCATTTGTAAGCTGCAAACATTTCCAGAGGATAAGGTAGGGTGGGCAACTGGGGGCGGCTAGGCGAATGCATTAGCCCCCCACCCAGAGAACTTGGAGGGCTGCTGACTTCCAGCCTCAAAAATCATTTCTTTTTTGAGTTCAAATGCAATTCTTGGTTGCATCAATAGGAGTAAGGTGTCCAGATCAAGGGACGTGATGGTACCACTCTATTCTGCTTTGGTTATTCCTCATTTGGAATAATCCTGGGTCCAGTTCTGGGCACCTCAATTCAAGGAGATGGACAAGCTGGAACGTGTCCAGAGGAGGGCAACCAAACTGGTGGAGGGTCTGGAAGCCATGAAGCCCCATGAGGAGTGGCTTAAGGAGCTGGGGATGTTGAGTCTGCAGAAGAGAAGCTCAAGAGGGGGCATGATAGCCATGGTTAAATATCTGAAGGGATGCCATGTAGAGGAGGGAGTGGGCTTGTTTTCCACTGCTCCAGAGACCAGGACAATGAGCAATGCATTCAAGCTGCAGGAAAGGAGATTCCACCTGAACCTCAGGAAGAACTTCCTGACGGTCAGGGCTGTACGGCACTGGAATCTGCTGCCTCGGAGTGTGGTTGAGTTTCCTTGTTTGGAGGTTTTCAAGCAGAGGCTGGACAGCCACATGTCAAAGGGAGGGCTTTGATGGGTGTTCCTGCATAGCAGGGGGTTGGACTGGATGGCCCCTGGGGTCTCTTCCACCTCTATGATTCTAGGATTCTATTATTCAAATGCCTCCACACCCCTAATTGCGAATGCATTTACTGTCTTAGCTTCCTCCTTTTCTCCCTGTCCATGTAGTACCAGGTCTCACCCTCCACTCTGCTCTAAAGCCACCTTCCACCCATCCCATCTTTCTAAATAAGTGAGAAGGAATAATCCCCTCATTCGATCTTGCTCTGGGAACAGCCTCTTCGGCTAAGATTTCCCTCTTATTTTCCAAACAGGAAAATATGTTCTCTATGGCCATTTCCACCCTACACAGTTATAGTGCTCTTATTCCACTTTCGACCTCCTATGGAATTTTGGGGATTGTAGTTTCCTGAGGCCCAAGAATCCTCAAGGCCCCTCCCTAAACTGCAAACCCCAGGATTCCATCGGAGGTTGAAAGTGGAATAAGAGCACTATAACAGTCTAGTGCGGAAATGGCCGTAGTCAAGGTTTTGGGGCTTAACTTTCAAGGAAGAGCATCCGTCCAGGTTTCCATCCAGCTGTTTTTGGCTCACCTGATTTTTCCGACCCCTTTCCCACTGGCAGTTGAACAGGAAAGTGCTGGAAAAGGGGACGTAGGTGCTGTCGTGCAGAGCGACCAGGTAAGCCTCGGTGAACTCGAAAGATTTTGGGAACTGCTGGAGCAGCTGCCATACGCAGTCCAGAAACAGCGGAAACACCGGCGACTGCAAGGGGCCAAGGGGGTGAAGCGAGAAAAGAGGAAGCCCGTGAAAACCCTCCCCAAAATTAATGCCAAGTCCACCTCTCCTGCTTCTCGCCTTGACCCCAGCTTTGTGGCTTCTGAAACCCAATTTTTGCCCCCAAACCAGCCAGGAAGCCCCTCACGGGCACCAAAACAGGAGAAGATGCCTCCAACCCATCTCTGCAAGTACTGCAGAACCCCATATTGCCTTAGTTTTTTTTTTACTGTAGATCCTCTCAAAATGGTGGGTAGGAAGTGTCTGCCATTTTGAGAGGGACCGTAGAACTAAATAGAGTAATTTGGGTTTGCTGTGTGTGTGTTGCCCCAAATGGAAGCCCAAAAGCCAAAGGACATGAAGCCAATGGCCCCTGGTAATGGAGGCCACCCATAGGCATCCCGGCTTTGGCTCAGCCGTAGAAACCCATTGATAGCCTTGAGGGAGTCCCACTCTCTCAGCCTCAAATCTCCTCTGAAAAAATCTTGCTAGGAAAACCCTATCACGGGGCCACCCGAAGTCCGAGTCGGCTTGAAGGCACATCATCACAATAGCAAACATTATTTTGGAGCCAGAGTTTGAGCACTGGAGGAGGTCTCCGCGAGACCAGGGTTCGAATTACTACTCAGCCGCGGAAACCCTTTCCTGCAGCCTCAGAGGGAGGTGACGGCAAAGATCTGAACAAATTTGCCAGGAAAACTGAATCAGAGTGTTGGACGAGGACCGTGGGAAACCAGGATTTGAATCCTCGCTCAGCCATGGAAACCCATTGGGCAAGTCACACTCTCTCAGCCTCAGAGGAAGGCAAAAGCAAGACCCCTTCCATTAAGGCCATTTCCGCACTACACCGTTATAGTGCTATAATTCCACTTTCAACCTCCTGTGGAATTCTGGGGTTTGTAGTTTCCTGACGCCCAAGAGCTCTCTGACTGAGAATCCTAAATGCCCCTCCCTGAACTGCAAATCCCACGATTCCAGAGGCGGTTGAAAGGGGAATAATTGCACTATAACACTGTAGTGTGGAAATGGCCTAAATATGGCCAAGGAAACCTTAGGAGAGATCTCTGCTCGGCCACGGCTACCCACTGGATGACTTGGGCAAGCCCCACTCTTTTGTTGCAGGGCTTTAGGATGCCCAAAGGATTGAAGGGAAGAAAAGATTGCCGATTCTTGCAGGAGCAGCAAGATTCAGGGGATCCTAACACCCCTCGATCCTGCCCCTCACATCTCTTTCCATATAAGTTGCTTCCTAAAACATTTCGGCTTCTTTGCAATGCCTCTAAGTGGAGTTTTTTTTCTCCCCTGCCCAGTTCACCCGTCCCCAAAAAACCCACCTCGTCTCGGTCGTTCTTCTGGAGCAGGTTGAGCCGCTGCAGGAACGGATGTCCAGCCGCCACCCACTCCTTCTGGACCAGGCTCTGGAACCCGGAGATGGTTCTGGCGTGAGGATCCGAAAGAACCTGGACCAGGGAGGCCAGCAAACAATTCAGGTCCCTGTCGTCCGATTCTGGGGAGTTGCAAAAAAAGAGGGAAAGCATCTGTTTGGAAACTGTGGTGCGTTTGCAGATGTGGCTTTTATCAAACGAAATCACTTCGCTCCATGCATTGGATTTTGAAGGGAATCTAAGGAATTTATTATTAATTAATTAATTTGAAAGTGGAGAGGAAGAATCGGAGGCCTTTGAGGCCCCTCCCAAAACTGCAAACCCCAGGATTCCATAGGATGTTTCAAGTGGAATCATAGTGCTATAACAGGCTAGTGCGGAAACAGCCTGACTCTTCCAACAAGGTAGACAGAAGCAAGTCAGCCCTCCACTTTCAAAGGGATTGGGGAGCAAGACCCTTACAAAAGTGGCAAAACCCTGAATTATAAATATAAATTGCAAACACTTCTTTTAGGGGAAAAACAAAACAAAACTAAGAACACGTCCCTGGAATCTCTAGATCCTCCAGCCCAATTCTGTGATCAATTTCCAGCCGAAGTGGCTCATAAAGTCACATTGGAGGGCCCAGCAATGCCTAGAGAAGTGTTCTCTCGAGGTCCGCTAGCATGACTCTGTAGTCCATTTCCAGCAGAAGTGGGCCATAGGATCGCGCTGGAGGACCTAGAGATTCCTAGAAAGAACATACATTTTTCTGTAGCAGAGGAAAATACGGTAAGATTTTTGTAGATAAATAAATGAAATAAAATAAAATAAAAGTAATCAAATATGCAAATGCAAATAATATACATAAAATATGCAAATAAAAGTAATCAAATGTGCAAATGTTGAAACTGCAAAAGTAGAGGGCTGACTGTATTTCTCTAGAAAAAATTTAGGACAAAGGGACATTCTCTACCTTGCAGGACAACTGATCGACTCCTCTCGGCTAGCAGAACGGACACCTCGCTGGCCTTCTTCAAGCATGCCCTGCAAGGGAAACGTGGACTGTTAACAGGTGCTTCCTTCGACTGAGGTTGGGAGAACCCAGCTCTTATGCTGTCATCCCTGCACAGATACAGGATGGGTGGCAACCCTTGGCTTGAAAGCTCTACAAGAGAAAAAGATCTCAAAGTATTGGTAGAAGACAAGCTAAACGTGAGTCAACAGTGTGATGCGGCAGCCAAAATGGCCAATGCAGTTCTGGGTTGCATCAACAGGACTATAATGTCCAGACTGAAGGAAGTTGTAGCGCTACTCTATTCTATCCAGAAGTTGCCTGGAATCCTGTGTCCAGTTCTGAGTACCACAATTCAAGAAAGATATTGACAAGCTGGAACGTGTCCAGAGAAGGTCAAAGGTCTGGAAACCAAGGCTTACGAGGAACAACTTAGGGAGCTGGGTATCTTTAGCTTGGAGAAGAGAAGACTTAGAAGGGACGTGATGGTGTGGCAGAATGGGATTGGGCTCAATGGCCCTTAGGGTCTCTTCCGATTCTATGAAGACCGAGTTCGAATCCTGGCTCAGCCATGGAAACCATTGCAACTGCAAGGCAATTGCAACCTCCATCTAATCTCCCAGCAACTAATACACTGAATGGCCTATTGCTCTGATACCAGAGATAGCAGATAACCCATCCCAAGTACAAACTACAGATCTTTATTTAAACCCCAGACAAGAGTGGAATGCACCAGGAGGACAGCGAAGGGAGACGGTCAGAGAGAGGGAAGGACTGGATCTTCCAGAGCCATGGGGGAGAGCCAGAGATGGGAACAAATTGTTAATTATTTTGAATGATCCCACCAAATGCAACATCCTATTAAAAGCCCCTCCTTTAAAAAGTCTTCACTGGTCAACTGAAAGACAGCAAGGAGGGGACCCTTCTGGACTCCCTAGGAAGGGATTTCCAGGGCGTAGGAGCCTCCACCAAGAAGGCCCCGTCTCATTTTGGTACCTGCGAAGATATGCAGAAACCGCGACAGGAGAGGGGCTTTCTCACCTGACGTGATCCAACCACCGCGTTCCTTCCAAGCTGGAGAGCCACTTCTCATCAGAAGGGGCAACCGATGAATCTGGAAGAAGAGCAAAAACCCCAACAAGGTTAGCATCTGGAGGCTGTACAGAAGCAGCAGCAATGAACAATATCTTTGGCCTTTTTTGCACCACAAAGAAGAGGCAGGAGAAGAACAAACACAACAGGGGGATCCAAAATTCCACGGGACGCGCTATGCCGTTAAGGCCAAAAAAATAGGATTTTGCCCAGCAAGTTGCTGCTTTTGAGGCAGCTGATCAAAATATGGTCTTGTGCCATTTTTTATTCTTAAGGTTCATTTTGTGAAATTCTGTGTTGTTGTTAATGGCTGTCCATTGCTGCTTTGATTTACGATGATCCTATGAATGAGGGACTTCCAAGTCAACAGATCCAAGGGCTTTGGCTCCTTCGGTTAGAATCATAGAATCATAGAAATGTAGAGTTGGAAGAGACCCCAGGGGCCATCCAGTCCAACCCCCTGCCATGCAGGAACACCCTCAAAGCACTCCCGACAGATGGCCATCCAGCCTCTGCTTAAAAACCTCCAAAGAAGGAGATTCCACTACACTCCGAGGCAGCAGATTCCACTGCCGGACAGCCCTGACCGTCAGGAAGTTCTCCCTGAGGTTCAGGTGGAATCTCCTTTCCTGCAGCTTGAATCCGTTGCTCCTTGTCCTGGTCTCTGGAGCAGCAGAAAACAAGCCCTCTCCTTCCTCTACGTGGCATCCCTTCAAATATTTAAACATGGCTATCATGTCCCCTCTTAACCTCCTCTTCTGCAGACTAAACACACCCAGCTCTCTAAGTCTATCCTCATAGGGCTTCATGGCTTCCAGTCCCTTCACCATTTTGGTCGCCCTCCTCTGGACTTGCTCCAGCTTGTCAATATCCTTCTTGAATTGGGGTGCCCAGAACTGGACACAGTATTCAAGATGGGGTCTAACCAAAGCAGAGTAGAGTGGTACCAGTACCTCTCTCGATCTAGACACCAGACTCCTATTGATGCAGCCAAGAATCGCATTGGCTTTCTTGGCTGCCGCATCACACTGCTGACTCATGTTCAGCTTGTGATCTATGAAGACTCCTAGATCCCTTAGGTCTATCTGCTTGTAATAGGGCCTTCCTCTTTTCCTACCATCTTCTATCATAGTGTATTTTCTGGTGAGCTGCATCTTCTCATGATATGCCCAAAGTACATCAGCCCCAGTTTAGTTATCTTGGCTACTAGGGACAGGCGAGACTTGGTTCGGACCCATTTATTTGTCTTTTTGGTAGTCCCCGGTATCCAGAGGTCTGGAAACATGTCCGTGCTGGTGGGGTGGGGTGACAATTATGACTTTCACTAATCGTGGATCTGTGCATTTATACAACGAGGTATAAAATCTGTAGCCATCCTATATGCAATAGTTTCAGCAACTTTTCAGGAAAGTTGTTTGCTCCAAATAGGGGCTACTGTTTCAAAGTCTGAGTGAAGTTTGTGTGCACAAGTTATCCGGGGCCGTTTCTGCACTGGACTGTTATAGTGCTATTATTCCACTTTCAACATCCTATGGAATCTTGGGGTTTGCAGTTTAGGGAGGGGCCTCAAGGGGTTTGCAGTTAGGGCCCCTCGCTAAACTGCAAAGCCCAGGATTCCATAGGATGTTGAAAGTGGAATAAGAGCATTAAAACAGCCCAGTGCGGAAAGGGACCGGACATGAGAGTGGTTAGATTCTGCTCCCCACCTGTAAGGCCGAGGCTCAGGGTCCACAGTCTGGAGTAGGACTGTTGGATCTCCAGCAGGTTGGGAAGGTCAGACGTCACATCCACAATCACGCACTGGGAATGTCCCGCCAGCATCAGCCTCTGCACAGATCTGCAGAGAGGAACGGGAAAAGCAGAAAAGGACCGAGCCGTGCTTCCACTCCGCACTGCTCTGCGCAAACAGTCCCCCATCCCCGCCCCTCCTGCAGTACCTCATGTCCTCCTTCTCTGGATCCGAGTCGGGGTGGAAGCTGGCTGACCGGAGGAGACTGCTGCCCGCCGGGTGATGCCAACATAGCCTCTGGGCAGGACGAGAGGGAGACGGAGGGCTTAGAACACCAGAGGGAGGTCTCCGCTCGCCCCAGATGCAAACTTCCCCCTTTGCCACCATCGCCACTGTGGCCCCTTTCCCTTCTCTTTGGGCCTTTCCACACTACACTGTTATAGTGCTATCATTCCACTTTCAACCTCCTGGGGAATCCTGGGGTTTGTAGTTGCCTGAGGCCAAAGAGATCTCTGGCTGAGAATTCCAAATGCCCTTCCTTATACTGCAAACCCCAGGATTCCATAGGAGGTTGAAAGTGGAATAACAGCACTATAACAGTGTAGTGCGGAAAGGCCCTCTCTTTCTCCGGGAGTCCAACATGCGGCAATTTCTCCCAGGATCGTGGCCGGTTTTTCCCTTGCCGCTTCTGATTGCTGGAGGTAACTACCCACCCTCTTGGCTTACGAAAGGGATCTGAGCCTCAAAAATAAGTCTTTTGACGAGCGTAAATCTGCTCCGACGGCCCCCAGCTGCAGTCCTGGGCTCTCACCGGAATGCGCCGCGCACTGAAATGCACAAAAGTCCTCTTCAGCTCGTTGTCCAGAAACCGACTGGGGACCCACAGGTATTTTGGAAGGCTGCAGAGAAGGAGGCGAGTTGGAGATAACCGTGGCACACAAAGAGAAAGGAAGATGTGGGAGAAGACTATGCATAGCAGCCCTGCCTCAGCCCAGACGTATTGAACTATTGCTCCCATGGTCCCCAGGCAGCATGGCTGACAATGGGAGTTGTCGTCCACCACACAACACGTAATGAATAATGATTCTTCTTTTTCCTTCTATGCTAGATCAGCACAGCTGAAAAGCCTACGCCGTATTTTTGCTTTGCATAAAGTTTTGAATCCATTTCACTGACTGCCTCCTCCTGAGAATCCTGTTAAAACCATCCTTGTGTAGGAGCAGTTTAGGAAACTTCACCGTGGAAGTTAAACAGCTGGAATTTAAATTTATTTATCGAGAGCGAGAGAGAGAGAGAGAGAGAGCGCGTTGGAGGAAGGAATCTGACATGCCTTCATTTGTTTAATCTCATTTCATCTCATCAAGCTCCAAAGGTTTTGGACTCGCATCAGAAACAAAACATCAACCATGTGGTCCCACATGGACACAAATGTACATCTCAGTACATAGCCTCCAACTGCCCCAATCTGGGGGGGACAGTCCTGATTAATCCTCTGCCCCCCAACTTTATTGGCAGCTTTTAAAATGTCCCGGCTTCTCTCTCCTCCTCTCCAACTCTCCCCCTCTGTCCCCAGCTTACTTCAGTTGCTGAAAACCCAGTTCAAAGTGCATAAGTCATTTGCACGGAGTTAAACTGGTAGATGGGAGAGGGTAGATTTTTGCCTTTCCCAGTCAGCTCAAGCAAAAGCAAACTGCTGCAGCCTCCCCTAGCTTGTGTATTCTTTTTCATTCTCAACTTTTGCCGTCTCAACCACGCACTGGTGTTGCCTGGACACAGAGGTCCCAGTTTTCAGCAATGAAATGTCTTGAGGGTACACCGAGGCCCATGTATTGATAAATCAATCAATCCCACGGAGGCCATCGGTCAGACAGTTGGCCCACGTAGCACAGTATTCTGACTAGCGGGGTGCCCCAGGGTTCTGTCCTGGGCCCAGTGCTGTTCAACATTTTTATCAATGACTTGGATGAAGGCATAGAGGGCATGCTCATCAAATTTGCAGATGACACCAAATTGGGAGGGGTTGCTAATACGGCAGAGGACAGGATCAAAATTCAAAATGACCTGGATAGATTGGAGAGCTGGGCTGAGGCGAACAAAATGAAATTCAACAGAGAGAAGTGTAAGGTCCTACACTTAGGTAGAAAAAATGGAATACAGAAATATAGGATGGGGGACACGTGGCTGGATAGCAGGACATGTGAAAGGGATCTAGGAGTCTTCATAGACCACAAGCTGAACGTGAGCCAGGAGTGTGATGCGGCAGCCAAGAAAGCCAATGCAATTCTTGGCTGCATCAATAGGAGTATGGTGTCTAGATCGAGGGAGGTACTGGTACCACTCTACTCTGCTTTGGTTAGACCTCATCTTGAATACTGTGTCCAGTTCTGGGCACCCCAGTTCAAGAAGGACATGGTCAAGCTGGAGCAAGTCCAGAGGAGGGCGACCAAAATGGTGAGAGGCCTGGAAGCCATGAAGTCCTATGAGGATAGACTAGAGAGCTGGGGATGTTTAGTCTGCAGAAGAGAAGGTTAGGAGGGGACATGATAGCCATGTTTAAATATTTGAAGGGATGCCACGTAGAGGAAGGAGAGGGCTTGTTTTCTGCTGCTCCAGAGACCAGGACAAGGAGCAATGGATTCAAGCTGCAGGAAAGGAGATTCCACCTGAACCTCAGGAAGAACTTCCTGACAGTCAGGGCTGTCCGGCAGTGGAATCTGCTGCCTCGGAGCGTAGTGGAGTCTCCTTCCTTGGAGGTTTTTAAGCAGAGGCTGGATGGCCATCTGTCCAGGGGAGTGCTTTGAGGGTGTTCCTGCACGGCAGGGGCTTGGACTGGATGACCCCTGGGGTCTCTTCCAACTCTACATTTCTATGATCCTATGATTCTATGAACGGTTGCTCTCCAGGGCCACCCTGTGTTGCACCTGGAAAGGCATTGAACCCAGGCTGAATGCAAAGGGAAGTGTGCTACCCCTGGGCTAAAAAAAAAAAGAGAGAGCAACGATGCTAGTCCTCATGATTCTGATCAAACTGTGACCATAGGAAGCTACCAAGAGACCAAGTCCGTCCGTTCAGTCCCTCTTATTCAGACGTATCTGTACTGACTGGCAGAAGCCTTGCAGCAGGCACGTGCAGAGTGCACCATGGAGGACCCATGTGGCACCCCGGGGGTTGTTTCTTGGCCCTGGGGGCCCCCGAGGATAAATAATATTACCCCTAAAGAGATGTCAGATTTCCTGCTACCCACTCCCTTCTCTTCCAGTTCTCCAAACAACCCTTGTGGAAGCTGTCCCGCTCTCTCACCTGGTGGACATGTCGAAGCGTTCGTTCACGGGGCTGACCCTCCACCCGGCCGCCCCCAGCCGCTTCAGCTCTTTCTCCCAGTCCAAGAGGGTCTCGAAAAGCAGCGTGGCAGAGTCTTCCTCGGCCTCGTCTTCCTCTTCCCTCCTCAGCCGGCTGTTCTCTAGACACGAACGCAAAAGGAGGTTTAAGTCTGGCCCCCGCCGTAGGGCACAGCCAATGTGCCGGGGGGAAATTATCCTCCGTCCTGCCGCCCCACCCAGCAAATGCTTCTGCTCACCCAAGTTCTTCAGAGCAACATTTTCGCAGCTGCTGCCGCCGTCCCTGCTGTTGCTCTCCTGGGCTTGGGCAATAGCCACGGTCACCTGAAATGCAAGAACAAGAGCTGCAGAAAAGCAAGAGGGAGAGAGAAGTGCAAGGATCCACGAGTCTCGTCTTTTCGGAGGATCACCAGCTCCTTTTCCATATGCAACCAGCAGGAGGCTGGTGGCTGCCACGTCAGTGGGAGCGGGATGTGTGTGTGTGTGTGTGTGTGTGATAAATCCGTTCCGGCTTTTATTCAGAACTTCACTACAGGCATCTCAAGCTTTTCGACGGCCTGCTCTTTTGAGCCTTTTCAACTACAATGAGAACACTGAAAAGGGTCAACCACACACTGCTTTTCCAGTGAACAAGAAGATGCCACAAAATCAAATTTGCTTCTGCATTTGACTATTTCCACTTTGCAAAAGCACCCAGGTCCCTAACCTGCCAAATAAGCAGGGGGTGCCCATACCTAGAGGGCAACAAACTTTTTTCTAGGGATAAGATTCAACTCTTTGGGAAATTCCCATCATCATCTTCATCATCATCATTTCTATCCCGCTCTGGGTAGTTAGGGGTTGCTCAGTACTGTGGCTTACACAGTAAAATGATTACAATTTAAACCTACAAGTCAAGATTAAAACTGAATTAAACTCTACAGCATATTTTTTAAAAATGCATCCTGCAGGAAAACATTCATATTACTGATTTATAGCACTATAATTCCACTTTAAGGGTCGGGGATCTATCCATCCTA
This sequence comes from Ctenosaura bakeri, assembly GCA_948474755.1. NCBI lineage: Eukaryota > Metazoa > Chordata > Lepidosauria > Squamata > Iguanidae > Ctenosaura > Ctenosaura bakeri. The sequence goes on along the minus strand of CAOLHI010003658.1, from coordinate 86,646 downwards.
TCGGATTTTCAGATTTGCATTTTAGGAAGGAGCACTTAGAGCTTCAGTGCCTCCTCAAACTACATATCCCGTGATTCCAGAAAACGCAACCCTGGCAGTTCAAGTGGGATCATAGCAGTATAATTGTGAAGTGTGAACGGAGCTCTGGTCGTTCCCTTTGCCATAACTCACTCGGAAGGCCTGCGGTTCCAATCCGCTCTCGTGGAAGTGGAAATGCAGCACCCGAAAATCCCGGCAGTAGACCACCAGCTCTTCTGGGATGAACTTCAGGGTGGAGGTACTTGTTAACACCTTGGCTTTTGTGAAGCTGTTGACTGGAGAAAGCACACGACAGAGGCTGAGCAACTGCAGAAGGGCGGATGGGAAATCACAAGCAGGAGTGGATTCCGGACCCACCTACTGTCCTGATTTGGCAAGAACATCCCCAGTTAATGCTATGCTGTCCCACTGTTTCAGCTGCTTTTAAAATGTCCCAGTTCCTCTCTTTTCCTCCACTCTTGTCCTCAGCTAGTGTGGGGAGGGATGGAAGAGAGGGGCAGAAACTCAAGCCACTTCTGCACTATAGCATTATGATTCCACTTTCAACCTCCTATGGAATCCTGGGGTTTGCAGTTTCGGGAGGGACCGGCCGGCCCCTCCCAAAACTGCAAACCCCAGGATTCCATAGGAGGTTGAAAGTGGAATCATAGCGCTATAACAATCTAATGCAGAAATGGTTTTGGAAAAGAACATCTTGTGCTCTCCAAATTGCTTCTTGAACTTCTGTTGTGTTCTTCCCGCTTAATAACTTTCTCCCTCTTTTGCCTGGCCCCATCCTCGTGCCCACACTTGGATGACCATCTCTCAGGAACGCTTCAATGGTGCATTCCTGCATAGCAGGGGGCTGGACTCGATGGCCCTTGGGGTCTCTTCCGACTCTACGATCCCGTCAACCCTGGCCACACGCGTCCTGTTTTCATCTGCAAAATGCTGGAGGGCGTTGCATCCATATGAATGCCAGTTATACGGAGTAACAACTGGTCATGAGAACCAAGCTGCGTCAACTGCTTGGATGAGCATTGTCCAGGAGGGCTGCAGTTGTGTACTCCTGCATGGCAAGGGGCTGGATGGGATGGCCTTTGGGGTCAGTTCCAACTCTAAGGCCATTTCCGCACTATGCTGTTATAGTGCTATTATTCCACTTCCAACATCCTATGGAATCCTGGGGCTTGCAGTTTCTGGCCCCTCCCTAAACTGCAAACCCCAGGATTCCATAGGACGTCGAAAGTGGGATAATAGCACTACAACAGTGTAGTGCAGAAAGACCCTAGGATTCTATTATTCGATGTGCATCCTCCAAACTTACCAGCTACCAGCCGCCCGATACAGGAGAGGGCTACGTCATAGTCACTGTGCATGAAGGAATGGCAGGAGCAGTCCTAGAAGGAGGGGAAAAAGGAATCCCATTTAGCATTTTTTAAAAACACTTATCTCTTTTTAATGCGACCTGCAGTCACATTCCCATAGGAACCAGGAAGACTTCTTTCATCCAATTCATACCATAAAAACTGCACCCTGCCTAGCAATAAGATTTGCAGGTTAGAATTCCCAAAACAGGAGACCCACGCTGCCATTGCAGAGCAGTCTGATATCAGCATCTTCTAGATTTTTCCCTCCCTATACCCACCCCCTGCTAAAAAAAAATTTGGACACTGCAGTTTTAAGGATACTAAGAATTTTTTTTTTGGTCAAAATTCCCTCATTCCATCTGTTCCTTTGCACCAATTAATCTCACGGAAAATGAAGTCCCAAAACGCACACAGCTGCCCAGAACCAAGAACCCCTCATGTTCTTGAGCATTGCAAATATTGTCGTTAAATCATTTTCCTATGCAAGGAAAAAAAATACTTATTTATATTTATTAAAGCTGGCCTTTGAATGTTGACTGCTCAAGAGGACTTGCAGAATTGTCCTGACACGTCTGTGTTTTTGGTTATTTGTCATTTTTAATGGTGGTGTCTTTTTAAAAGTGGTCTTAATTTCATGGACAACTTGACTAAATTTTTATTTGTACCGTCCAATTTATCCATACTTTGAGATCTGCTGGGAGGGCCTTTTTAGTTTTTGTAGAACATGGATTTCAAAGTATGTTTTTCTAATCTGCTGTAAGCCACAACAATTCCTGAAGCAGAGAAAAGCCCAGATAGAAATAAATATCATCATGAACTCTGCACCTCTTCCAAAGTATTTGCCCTTCACTCTTGCACATTCCCTCCCTGTTGGGGCAACTTATATCTCATGTCCATTAGTCCCCACATATTGGTGGTCCCCCGGAGAGCCCACCTCGCTGTCTGGAGAGAGGTCTGGAAGGAAAGCCACCCTGAGGTTGGTACAGTAGAGGGTCCCGGGGATGTATCCATCACCGTCTCGGGAAGAGACGCTCTTGCGGACGTGGGCGGCCTTTTCTTGGATGTATTCCCCTGCCGTTCACAAAAAAATCAGAATTAGTTCACTACTGGGAGGCAGGAAGAGAGGCGCAAAAGCAATGCATTTCAACGGATGCAGAACCAAGAAGAACTGCCCTTTGTACCGCATCCAAAGACATGAGTTTACATCCCCAAAAGCTCTTGTCAAAATTTTAAAAAACAGTTCGTCTTAAAGGCGCTGCCCCATTTCTTTCTATTTTTTCCCCTCCCTGTTCCTTCCTCCTTTTCCAATCAGAGGTTGTTGCACATTGTATATTTGATGAAAAGACACAATTGGTTTGGAAAAGGCAACAATGCTGTGGAAGGTGGTAGGAAAACAGGAAGGCCACTTCCGCACTCGACTGTGATAGCGCTATTATTCTACTTTCTGTTCCTCTCCAAAGAAAGTCACCGGCCTGTCCAGGTTTGTTACTGTGTGCCTTCCAGTCATTTCTGGCTTATGGCGACCCTAAGGCGAAACCATCACAGGGTTTTCTGGGCAGGATTTGTTCAGGGAGGGTTGCCCTTGCCTTCCTCTGAGGCTGAGAGAGCGTGACTTGTCCAAGGTCACCCAGTGGGTTTCCATGGCTGAGCAGGGACTTGAACTGTGGTCTCCAGAGTCATAATCCAGCCCTCCAGCCACTATACTATGCTCCTCTCCCCTTGCTAAAACAAAATCTCCCAATAGTTTGGTGGATGCCAGGCTTTCCTTTTCCCCTTCCCGTCTTTGGTCAGCCTCAGCGTTAATCATTTACCAAAGGAACTTTCCCTTCCTGTTTCCAAACAAGCCCCTCTCCTTCTCTTTCTTGCCTCCTGGTCAAACTTTAAAAAAAAAATCCCCCCTTTCCAAAAATCTGGGCCAGGTCCAGGGGAGAGAATCTGCCCACGGGGCTCTCCGAGGTCAGGCATATACCCAAATAGTATTGAGTTCTCACTTTTCATATTAGCGTTCACAAGAGCTGTGTGTTTCTCCGGAGACAGACCTGTTCGGCTGCATGTCAGGCGATCCGGGCCAGCCTTGTTCCACCCCAGCCCCAGGGCGTTAGGAGTATCAAAAGTCTAGCTTTGAAATGTTCCCGTAGTCTTATGGTTTGAGACAGCAAATGCCTCGAAAGGCAGGTTGCACTAGGGGGGGAATCAGAAATGCAATGCGGGAAGAGAATTCGCCAAATGCCACGGAGAATTCTGCAGAAACCACAGACTGCCAGAAAGACAAATGAATATTTCCAAGAGCAAAGCAAGCCTGAACTCTCCCTGGAGGCCAAGATGACTTAACTGAGGCTGTCGTACTTTGGACATATCGTGACTCAATGGAAAAGACAATCATGCTTGGGAAGGTAGGAGGCAGGAGGAAAAGAAGAAGACTCCATTACAGAATTGGGAAGACCAGTTGACAACGAGGTGAGCGGAAGATCTCTCATTCAGAAGGTCACCGTAAGTCAAAATCAACTGGACAGCAAATAACAACAGCAAATGGTCAACCTTGACTTTAACTCTCAGGGAGATGGCTAGCGATGATACATCTCCGTCCGAGGAAAATCATCCCCAGCATCACTTCCACAGTCTCCCAGGTTCTCTCCAAAAATTCAGATTCTGTCCAAAAATTCAGGCTCTCCAAAAATTCAGGCATCATTGAGGTATTGGCAACTCCCAGCAGCCCCAGCCAGGAGTGGGGGTTTAATTTGATTTAATTAAATAATTAATTATATCTCTCTTTCTCCAAATTTGGGACCCACAGAGACTTACAGCATGGGTTAAAAACAAAAAGACAGGGTTCGGCAGTCTGACCCAATTCCCATAATTCCCAGGATGGCTGGATAAGATGTGAAAACTTGGTTTTGAAGGGGAAAAAAATAGCACTAGGAATTAATCTTTTTGCAACCTTCTACCATCGCCAGAAGAAAAGAAACCAGCACCAGAAACCAGAAGAAACTATTTTGCAAAAGGGGACCTTGGACTGGTGGAAAGGCAATTGATATCAAAAATATTTGGGGCTGGGGGCAACAGAGAGAGAGAAAAGCAAATGGAATCCAAGCACACACACCAATATCAGTCCATTCCCCAGTACCTGGAATACACTGGAGAGCATAATCGTTGCGGTTCTTCTTTCCGTTCATGTTGGAAGACTTTGGACTCTGGGCCTGCAAATGAGAAAAGAGAAGGAAGCACAATGTTAAAGCAAAGTCCTGTCCGGAAGCAAAGTCCCAAGCAAGGTGGCTCTTTGGTCTCAGCCCAAGAAAGCAGCCCAAGAAGAGGCCAAAAGGCACCCAGTTCCAAGTGTTTTCCTGAAGATCCTGAAAAAACACAGTTGTCAGACCTCATGGCCTGGTTCTGGCTCTCCAGTTTTCAAGGCTCACATCCAATATAAACTTATAAACCTCCCTTTTGAGTCCCAATTGGTTTCAGCACTGGTATCATATGAAAAGGATCTAGGCGTCTTCGTAGACCACAAGCTCAACATAAGTCAGCAGTGTGCTGCGGCAGCTAAAATGGCCAATGCGATTCTGGGCTGCATCAATAGGCGTCAAGTGTCTAGGCCAAAGGAAGTAACAGTACCACTCTATTCTGATTTGATCAGACTCCACCTGGAATAATCCTGTGTCCAGTTCTGGGCACCAGAGTTCAGGAAGGATATGGACAAGCTGGAGGGTAGAAAGCCTGGAAACCATGAAGCCCCATGAGAAGTGCATTAGAGCACTGGGGATGTTTAGTCCGGAGAAGGTTTTTAAAAATGACATGATAGCCCTGTTTAAATATCTGAAGTGATGTCATATGGAAGAGGGGCAAGCTTATTTTCTGCTGCTCCAGAGACGAGGACACGGAGCCGTGGCTTCAAACTTCAGGAAAAGAGATTCCACCAAACATTAGGAAGAACTTCCTGGTGGTAAGAGCAGTTTGACAGTGGAATCTGCTGCTGCCTCCATGGAGTGTGATGGAGTTTCCTCCTTCTTTGGAGGTTTTTAAACAGAGGCTGGACGGAAGGCTTGGATTGTGTCTTCTTGCAAGACAGAAGGGGGGTCGGACTGAATAGCTGTTTGGGATCATAAGATTCTATGGACATTTCTGCACTATACTCTTATAGTGCGATGATTCCACTTTCAACCTCCTCTGGAATCCTGGGGTTTGCAGTTTCGGGAGGGGCCGGCCGGCCCCTCCCGAAACTGCAAACCCCAGGATTCCAGAGGAGGTTGAAAGTGGAATCATCGCGCTATAAGAGTATAGTGCAGAAATGGCCTATGATTCAGCTTCAAACAGTTGCCCCTGCTAATCCAAAAATCAAAGACCGGTAGGGCACCCCCTGCCCCAGTCGTACCCTCCCACCCCTGTCCTGCAATCCGATTTTGGTTTTGTTGTAATAACCTCCCTCCGCTCTCCGATGATCCCAATGATTTGGCTCCTCCAGCGCATACCTCCGGTGCATATTTCCGCCTCAAGTTGGAAAACATGGCATTTAAATATGCCAAGAATGCGCCAGCAGAGACCGAGAGGGAAAGAGAGACTGAGCGAGGAATGCGAGTGGAAGACGAAACTCAGAGACCTTCCCGGAAGACCAAGAAAGCAGAGCTTGGGAAGTTACTTCTTAAAAAGTAATTCATTCCCCATATCCTTACATTATTTGGAAAGCACCCCATTGCCATGACTTGCTGCAATACTGGAAAAAATAATTTGCCATGTTACTCCTGCCATGTTTTAAATCATTTTTGCATTGTTTTCTGTTACATAGTTGAGGGGGGAAATTACAATCAATTACTTAGAGGGGGTATAAAAATTAACTCCTCATAGTTACTTTCAAAAACTAATTTTAGAGGCACTCTGATGACAATTTCTTAAGGATTTGGTTTCTCCTTAAGTATCTCGGAATCAGGGAGGTCTCGTTGGATGAAGCAGCCCTTTCCAAGCAGTGCCCTTTTTGCTTCCTAAACGTGCCGTCCTAATCCTATATATGGCAACTCCATTCAAATATTTTATCAACCCATTTAGGATCACCCCCACAATAGGCACTTTTTTGCCATTCAAACCACAGTTGGGTTTCTCTCCCCAGATTAATACCGGAATCCTTTCACAAAGCAAATCCATCAGCCCGAGGTCACCAAAGGAGAATGTCTACCATCTGGAAGGAAACGTTCCGGGACTCTGATGTAACGGAGGAGCAATCATGCAACCAAAGATGACCTATTTATCTGAAATATGCTCTTTTCAAATAGACAGCTCAGCCCCCCAGAAAGCAGAGGAACAAAGGGCGAAGAGGAATCTAACTTTGAAAAGAAAATATCCGGGCCATTAGCTGAAAACCAAACTAGTGCTAGAAATCTAGTAAGTAAAGGACTTGGAGGTTTTTAAGCAGAGGCTGGATGGCCATCTGTCGGGAGTGCTTTGAGGGTGTTCCTGCATGGCAGGGGGTTGGACTGGATGGCCCCTGGGGTCCCTTCCAACTCTATGAGTCTCCTTCCTTGGAGGTTTTTAAGCAGAGGCTGGATGGCCATCTGTCCAAGGGAGTGCTTTGAGGGTGTTCCTGCATGGCAGGGGGTTGGACTGGATGGCCCCTGGGGTCTCTTCCAACTCTACATTTCTATGATTCTATGATTCCTGACAGTCAGGGCTGTCCAGCAGTGGAATCTGCTGCCTCAGACTGTGGTGGAGTCTCCTTCCTTGGAGGTTTTTAAGCAGAGGCTGGATGGTCATCTGCCGGGAGTGCTTTGAGGGTGTTCCTGCATGGCAGGGGGTTGGACTGGATGTCCCCTGGGGTCTCTTCCAACTCTATGAGTCTCCTTCCTTGGAGGTTTTTAAGCAGCGGCTGGATGGCCATCTGTCGGGAGTGCTTTGAGGGTGTTCCTGCATGGCAGGGGGTTGGACTGGATGGCCCCTGGGGTCTCCTCCAACTCTACATTTCTATGATTCTATGATTCTATGATTCAAAACGGAAGGAATAGCGACAGGATGGAGCTATAGAGGGAGAAATGAGAGCAGCTTCGTTTGAGCACTTAGAAATACAGTTGGCCCTCCACATCTGCTAGGGTTAGGGGCACAGGACCCCCATGAAAGTGGAAAAACCATAAACAACAACATTTGTGCGCATTTCTATAGGAAGGGAGCCAAGGCATGGTGAGCAAAGTGGGCATCCAGGGTCCCGAGAGAGGGTTTGGGGTGCTGAAAAATTGGGCTGCAAGCTGTCCTTAGGTGGCCAAGCAGTGGCTGATGGAGGAGGAAAAGGATAAGGGGTTTTCAAAGGGCTGGGTGGCTGGGTTGGAGGTGCTGAGAGGGAAGGTTCCCCCAGAAAAGAAGCACAGGGAAGGCGGAGGTTGGAGAAATTTGCAAATAATTCAAATCTGCAAAAGTGACTCCTGCAAAACTGTAGTTCTATGAAGCGGGCAGGCCCAGCGACCAAGGAAATGGGAGCAGAGCAAATCCACTCCACGTGAACGGTTTTCAAGGTCTCCCTCTCTGCAAATGCTAGAAATTAAAAAGGGAAATTTCATCCGGGAGGCAGGATGCTTATTTGGGCTGCACGCACGCGGTAACCACACCCCTGCTCGCCACCAAACTGAATTTCAGAGGAAAAATACTGGGGAAATGAGAGTCAAGCAAAAACAAACCAAAAGGTTATCCTAAAACTTGCACCAAAGAAAGACCTGGAAGAAGTTAACTGTAAGAGACACCAGAGGCCCCAGTTTTCAACCTGCTTTAACTGGCCCTGTCCCCCCGAAAATATTTTCTCGCTCGAATGAGTAAGCCTCCGAAATCTCAGCCAAGCTGCAGCAAGTATTATGGAACAAAACTCTCCAGACAAGCCAAGGGTTTCCTAGCTACCGGCTCAAAAAAAAGAGAGAGTCAGCCCATTGTCGGAGCCAGTGAGCTTGCTTTTCTTCTTGCTCTTAAAAAAAAAAGAAATTCCGTTTAAAAGTTTGTGAATCATTAATAGGAACCGTGCCCTGCCCGCAACCGAGGACATAACGTCCTATGGAAAACACCCACCCACTTCTAAAATTATCACCGGTTTTTAAAAAACAAAATTAAAAGAAGGAAAGGGCAGTGTTTTGAAACAGACGGTACAGTTTGGAGCCTGGCTTGGGGAAAACCCTTTTCGGCAAAGTGAGCTGCAGAAACAGAACGCGAGGCAACCCCGCAGTGCGGGCGTGTTTGGGCCGAAACTCCAGTTAAGGCATTAAACCTCAAAACAGAAAACAAAAGCAGGCCATTAGACACTTAGGTTTCAAAGAGCAGTAAACAGAATAGCTCCTGTTTCCAAATACCTGGGGAGCTGCGCAATGCACTGACTTTGTGGATTCCTCATCTCGGCAACCAGCAATTTGCACGGAACACAATCCGTGGTGCTGGTTATGGCCGATCAAGCCCTATGGAGCACAGGTCCAGGTTATTCGAAGGACCACACTGTCCCGTAAAAAAACAGCCCATGTTTTCAGATCTGTTGGGGATCTCTTTCTCGGGGCCTTCTTGGTGGTTGCTCCCTTCCCAAAGGTGTTTTAAAGGCCATTTCCACAATAGCCTGTTATAGCGCGATGATTCCACTTTCAACCTCCTCTGGAATCCTGGGGCCGGCCCCTCCCGAAACTGCAAACCCCAGGATTCCAGAGGTGGTTGAAAGTGGAATCATCGCGCTAAAACAGGCTAGTGCGGAAATGGCCTTAGCATCCTGCCCTATGCATAATGGGCTGGATTTTCTGTGTACTGTTTTCCTTGGGTAAAATGTAATTTTTTGACACTTTAATTACATTCTTGTAATTAATTACCTTTGATACTTTAATTACAATACTCTAGTGCATTGTAAATGTTTAGCCATGTTCCTTTCCCTTGCTGCAAGCCTCCTTCATACTCCCCAACATTGCAAAAATAAAAACTGGGACACGTGTGGCCAAGCAACACCAGAGTACGCTCAAGAAAGCAAAAGTTATTAACGAGGAAGAACAGACAAGCCGGGAGAGGCTGAAGCAAGTTACTTTTGCCTGAGCTGAGTGGGAAGGGCAGGACACTGCCTCCTCTCTCCCACCTGCTGAGCTAAGTACAAACAACTTTAACTTTAGTATTTTACACTCAGGCCATTTCCATACTACACTGTTATGGTGCTATTATTCCACTTTCAACCTCCTGTGGAATCTGGGGATTTGTAGCTTAAGAAGGAGCCCTTAGAATTCTCAGCCAGAGAACACTTTAGCCTCAGTAAACTACAAATCCTGGAATTCCACAGGAGGTTGGAAGCAGAATGATAGCACTATAACAGTGTAGTGCAGAAATGGCCTCAGTATTGAGCAGCGGAGATAAGCTGAAGACAAAGGGGGAAAGTGGGATGAAGAAAATAAAATTGGGATTTAAAGTAGATGAAAAAGAAGGATGGCAGAGGAGTAATCAGGACAGTTGGAGAACATGCTTCTTGTTGTCATGTCCTGGATAACCTGCACTCACAAACTTCCCTCTGAGTTTGAACAGAAGCAAAGCAAGGAACACGGCAACTTTCCTGAAAAGTTGCTGGGACCACCACATACCGGAATGCATGCATAAGAATGACTGGAGAAAGTCATGAATGACACCTCACCTCACCAGGACAGGCATTTTCCCAGACCCCTTTTATTGTTTACATATCTTTCATCCTGGGCGTGAACCCGATTTCTCCTCCATTATCCTTGAATTGCTTGTTCTCGTAACACCTTCCCACTACTTTTGCATTCCCCCTCCTGATCTTCTTCCCCCTTGCCTGGATACAAAGTGGCATTGAATAATATAGCAATTAGCCATTTGGTGCCTTGGGATATTTTAAAAGTTCCAGCTGGATAGATAGTTGCAAGTAGCAATTGGCAATTGATACACGATAGCACTTCAGCAAATCATAGCCGTATTTATTCTAGCAGTGCTATTCTATTGCAAATACTAACACACATTCAGCATATTTATAATAGGAGTTATGCATCCTGACACTTGTTAATAACAGAGATGTTTACCGTGAAACGCCCTACACAAGATCATTGTCTTTGGGGGTGGGATTCATACAGGAAAATCTCCAGCCATGTTCATTGCACTACAACCTGACCTTCTTTGGCACCGACAGATTTAAAATAGAGAGGTTTATCTAACTTGGGTTTTGGGGAGAAGCAGAGACGATACCTTTTGCTCCCCACAGTCTGGACAGATTTTAAAAAATCACTGTGGATGTTCTCTGTTAAACGGAATTAATATGAAACTATAAGTTAAATTCTTGCAAGAAATATTCCACAGTTCTCACAGGGCTTTTTCACAAAGCATCTGAGCAAACACACAAAATTGTGTGCAGGGTTTGGGGACACAAAACAGGTACCCTCGTCACAACCCACAGGGCCAGCTTGTCAAGAGAAAACGGTGCTAAATCTCACTGCCACCAGGTGGGTTAAGCAAAGACCCCAAGAATAATTGGATAGCCTTGGAACAAGCTTGCAACTCATCTAGGTAGATTTAAAAAAAAAAATAATGACTCAGTTTGAGGTACTTTCTGATCCCAGTGAGAATTCCAGCACACGAAAGGTTCCTAAAAACATTTGCAGAATTCACCATACTCAGAACTAGAAAATATACCTGTTCATATGAGACTGGCAGGTTTCATAGGGCAGCCTCCCATGCTTGCAAACAAATTAAATCCAATTCAAAAGGTAACCAAAATAAATGTAATGAATTTGTTGGGCTCAGACTGTCTACTTCCCTTGAGGCAGTTCACGGTGATCTTGTTCTGCAAACAAATTCTGCTGGAAAACATGACTCTGTGTCTGTGTGCCTTCAAGTCGTCTGTCAACTTATGGCAAGACCAGGAATTTCACAGGGTTTTCTTAGGCAAGGAATCCACAGAGGTGGTTTTGCCAGTTCCTTCCCCTGAAATACAGCCTACGGCACCTGGGATTCATCGGTGGCTTCCCATCCAAGGGCCGACACAGCATAGATGGGAAGATCAGATCTGGAGCCTTTGGGGTATTCAGCCTGTTAAAGGCGACTCCGAGGGTGTGTGCCTGAAAAGTCATTCCAGGCTTCTGGTGACACTAAGAGGAACTGATCCCAAGGTGTTCCTGGCCAGCTGTCTTTGCAAGAGGCTTGCCGGTGCCTTCCTCTAAGGCTGAGAAAGGACACAACCCGCTTGAAATCACCCAGTGGGCTCCACAGCTGAGCGAGGGTTCAAACGCTGCCCATTGGAAACCCACTACGTGACTTTGGCCAAGTTGCACTCTCACAGCCTCAGAGAAAGGCGATTCCTTCTCTGAAGAAATTTCCCCAGAGAGCTAGTGTGGTATAGTAAACACTCTGACCACTATGCCACACTACCTCTCAGGAAAGATGCCTTCAGAGAAGGAAATCGCCTTCCTCCGAGGCTGAGAAAAGTGGGTCTTGCCCAAGGTCACCCAGTGTGTTTCCAGTGGCCAAGCAGGGACTTGAACGCAGGTCTCCCAGAGCCCTGGCCCAGGCCTCGGGCCCTTACCCCACACCAGCTCTCAGACAAGGCTCAGGAGTGAGATGCCCAAATATCTGGGGAAGTGGGAGAAAGCCAGAGAGGGGTACTGAGGGGCAAAGAAGGTGTCTTTCAGGGTCTTCTCCGCTCCCTAGAAAGAGTTAAGAGTACAGTGCGGGATCTGGGGCCACCCTCTCAACCGCAGGGAGCGCCATGTGCTCCGCAGCCCCACAAAACCAGACCCCCAGCAGCCGAATCCAGGCAGCCAGGCAGCTCTTTGGGAGCAAGAGAGATTCTGCAATGCCCTCCTTCAGAGAGCCGGCTCTCCCAGGTCCCCAGAGCTCGGGCATCTTACCTGGCCGTCCCTCTTTTCGTAGCTTCTGCTTCCTGCGCCTCCTCCTTCTAGCAACGAGGGTGCAAAGAAACCATACCAGAAAAGAGGACCATTTCTTCCTTCCCCCACAAAAAAAAATCCCAAATGCACAAGCCAAGCCCCCCCCCCAAGGGGTCCTAACAGGTATTCCACCCCTCCTTTTAAAAACATTAAAAAAAGAGCTTACCCCTGGATCTTGGGGGGGCTGCTTGATTTTGAACGAGTTCTTGGCCATGGAAAGCATGGTGCCTTTGCGCGCCCCATAAAAATACAAAAGAGGGGAAGGCGAGAGAGGCTTTGAGGAAGAAGAAGAGGGCTCCCCAAGGAGAAAGAGGGGAAGGGGGCCACGGAGGAGAGGTCCAGATGTCAGAAGCCAGAGGGTTGCTGGAGGGCTCTCTCGCCCATCCGGAGCCAGGGGGCTGCGCCTTTCCTTCTGTGCGTAAAGCTGTCCCGAGCTTTTTTTGGGGAAAGAAAAGGGGTTATTTTGCTGCAAGGTGAGAAGCGAAGGGGCGGTCTGAAAGCGAGAGGGAGGGAAGGCAGAGGGAGGGGAGGGGAGGGGAGGGGAGGGGAGAAGGGGGAAGCGAGGCAGGGAGGCGCAAGAAGGAGGGAGGGCGCAGCTGGATGGAAGGCGCAGCCTTGGAAGGCGAGCTCTCCGAGGCAGGAGAAAGAGGAGCTGGGATGGAATGCAAACGAAGGGGGGAAAGGAAAGTGGGGAGGAAGGGGGGAAGCCCTGGAGATGGAGGATGATGGGTGGGGAGGAGGAGGAGGAAGGCGCCCGGTGCTGCTTCTGCGGTGCGCTTTGGCGCTTTCCCTGGGTAGCCTCTGCGCCTTCCTTCTCCGCCTGCTCGTCTCCTTCTCCTGCCTTCCTGCCTCCTCTCTCGGCTCGGCCCCCGCCTGGGAGAGGGGGACACCCGTATCCCCCGGGGAGGCGGAGGCAGCCGCAGGAGACCCGCCTGCCTCGGGCGGCAAGAAGCACCCCCGCCGCCCCCAGCCTCACGTGGCCCAGGCGGCCTCCTTTTAAAGGCGAAGGCCGCCCCAGCAGGGTCCAAAAGCGGGGCGGGGGGGGAATCCTTCGATCTCGCCCTCTCCCCGGCCTTTCCTTGCTGGATCAAAGCTGGACAGCTCTCTGCCCCGAGCGGGTTGCAGTCACCCATCCCTGGTATGTTTGTTTTGTAAAGAAGTAACAACACAGGGTGTTTTTTGTTGGAGGGGGAAGGACTGGAAGGAGAGGTGCAGGATTACCGCTGCTAGTATAGAGGATTCTGGGAGCTGTTGTCCAAAAGAGGGAACTTTAAAACTCAGGTGACATAAACCAAGTCGCTCTATTTTTAAAACAGTTAAGTTTAAATAAAGCGCAAAGCTACAGGTGCTGCTAGAGTGTGATTCCCAGCATCCTTAGACAGCACTGTCCAGGGGGTGGGGTGATGGGAGTTGTAGTCCAACAACATCTGGCAGGGCTCACGATTCCCACCGCAGTTTTTACCAGGAGTCCTGGAAGCACATCCCCCGAGGCTGAAAATAATTCCCGGTGCAAGTGAGCGAGGGCAAGAGGGGGCTTTGTTGCAGGAGCCTTGATGCCCACTAGATAAGCTGAACTCACAAAGAACAGAAGCGCAAAGGGTGGATGCTGGAGAGAAGCAGCAGCACTTGAGACACAGTGCAAGAGGCCAGACTTTTACAGCTGAAAGAGGTGTGTATGTGTGTTCCATTTTTTCCCCTCTCTCTCCATGTGGGTGGGAATCTACCCTCCAGCCAACCCTCCAGAGGCAGTGGCATTGCAATACCCACCATTCCTAGCTCTGCTGGTTTCAGGGGATGCTGGGACTTGTTGGATAGCTAGAAGGAACCCAGGATTCTTCTCCCCCTCTCAGCCACCTCCAATCTAAGGCCATTTTTGCACTAGACTGGTATAGCGCAATGATTCCACTTTCAACATCCTCTGGAATCCTGGGGTTTGCAATTTAGGGAGGGGCTGGCCGGCCCCAGGATTCCATAGGAGGTTGAAAGTGGAATCATCACACTATAAGAATGTCGTGCGGAAATGGCCTCTGTTTCCGATAGGAGCATTTGGTGTAATCTTAATATATGTAATCTGCCATGAACATTATTTTTTTAAGAAAAGAAGAAGCAGCCATCCTCTTATAGCAGCTTCAGTGCTGGTGGGGGGATTCTGGGTGTTGCAGCTCAACAGCTCTGCAACAAAGCAGGTTTGCAAAAAAGCCGCCTTTAAGTAAAAGGGCTGTTCTTGGCTTCCCAAATGCCTGCCCGTTCATCCCCTGCCCAGCTTGCAAATAAATCAGTATTTCCAAGGACTTACAAGAGCCCTGCCCTGTCTCCCTCTCTCTGTCTTCTCACATGTTTCCTTCACATGCCTGGCAGGCCAAGGCGGCCTTGCTGGAGCAGTTTTCCTTTAAATTAAATGATTTTCCCCCATCTTTTCTTCTACAAGGATTCTTCTTTGAAGGGAGGGCACAAAGATTGTAAAAACAGCAGGCCAGAATTCAAAGTCCTGGAAGTTGCAGTACAGGAGGAAATACAAGATATTAACACAAGTGTCCCTCGGCGAATGGAGTCAAGACGCTCCTTTAACAGAAAATTTGGAAATGAAATGAACAGGGACAGCTTCCTACACCACACACAAAAATAGGAGCAGCTCAACACGGTTCAGCAACCTTCTTTGTTCAAAATGAACAATGTGTGTGTGTGAAATGAAACAACCAGCTCAGGAGTAGCTCCTTTTAGTGTCTAAAGATCTTTAACTGAGGTCTGTCTGTCTAACGGGGAAAAACTAGGCGGGGACATCTCTTGGGTGGGGAAAAATCAGCCCTCCATGCAGTGGTCCTCAACCTTTGGCCCTCCAGCTTCTTTGGACTTCATCCCCCAGAAACACCAATCAGCATGGCCCTTGGTGAGGGATGCTGGGAGCTGGAGTCCAAAACATCTGGAGAACCAAAGGTTAAGAAGCCCTGGGGGATTCCAGGATCTTGTCCACCCTGCGCTGATCCAGAAATCCACTGCTGCTGTTAGATTCTGTTGCTGCTACGTCTCTTCCACCCCATCCAGTTTAAGGCCATTTCCGCACTACGCTCTTAAGGTGCTATTATTCCACTTTCAACATCCTACGGAATCCTGGGGTTTGCTGTTCAGGGAGGGGCCTCTTTGGCTTCAGTAAACTACAAACCCCAGAATTCCACAGGATGTTGAAAGTAGAATAATGAGACTATAACAGTGTAGTGTGGAAATGGCCCAAGACTTCCGACCCTGATTTTACACCCTGCAGTACCAAATATCATCTCAAACGAAACTCTGCACTTTTTGTTTAAAGTTAATAGAGTCAGCACAGGCTGGAATTCATCTGGTGCAGCTTCAGCTCTTTTGTATCTCCTGGGAAGCAGCAATTTGCAAAGGACTAATCCCATTTCTGGTTATAGCATTTCTGATTCCTGTCTAGGGGTGCAGAAGATGGGGAGTGGAGAAAACGGACAGGGAGAAGATCATAGAATCATAGAAATGTAGAGTTGGAAGAGACCACACAGGCCATCCAGTCCAACCCCCTGCCATGCAGGAACACCCTCAAAGCACTCCCCTGGACAGATGGCCATCAAGATAAATTTATCTGAAGTGTGGTGCTGGGGGAGAGTTTTGTAGGTTGCATCCACTGCCAAAAAAGGCCAAGCAAGGGATCAGAGAGCAAATCAAGCCTGAAGTCTTTCCTAGAAGCCAACATGGCTAAACTGAAGCTGTCTGCACTAGACTGTTATCGTGCTATTATTCCACTTTCAACATCCTATGAAATCCTGGGGTTTGCAGTTTAGAGAGGGGCCTTCGAGAATGGCCTTTGAGGCCCCTCCCTAAACTGCAAACCCCAGGATTCCAAAGGATGTTGAAAGTGGAATAATAGCACGATAACAGTCTAGTGGAATCTGCTGCCTCGGAGTGTAGTGGAGTCTCCTTCCTTGGAGGTTTTTAAGCAGAGGCTGGATGGCCATCTGTCCAAGGGAGTGCTGTGAGGGTGTTCCTGCATTGCAGAAGGGGGTTGGACTGGATGGCCCCTGGGGTCTCTTCCAACTCTACATTTCTATGATTCTAGTGCAGATATGGCCATAGTTTGGCCAGATCATGGGATGACACATCTCATTAGAAAAGACGGCAACGCTCAGCAAAGTGGAAGGCAGTAGGAAAAGAATTTATTGCCAATGGATTGATTTCCATCATGAAAACCACAGTTGCCACCCTAAGTTTGCAAAACCACGGCAGGGCTTGGAAGTGTCTCATTCGGACCGTCCCCACCAGCTGAAGTCGACGTGATGGCAAACCACAGCCAACAAACCACCTCATTGCTGACCAAGCTGTCCAGCTAAGAGGATTTGCGCCTCAACGGAGCTTGAAGAAAACAGGTGTCTGACCTGTCCCTGTTTTTCTTTTTTTAAATTGAAGTGATGGTTTGGAAATATTTTCCTGTCTGTACGGAAACACTGGGGTATTATTATGCCAAGTTATTTCAACTCCTGCCTTGCTCGGCTGCTCTACGGTGACTTCCTTTCCCTGCAGAGTTGCTGAAGGCGGCGGAAGCGGAAACACCTTGCGGTTATCTTCAAATATTTCCGTTTTGCCAGTCGCTCTAATACTCTTAAGTGATTAAGAGTATTAATCTGGGATCCAGGACAGATACCTCTCGAGTGTTGCTCAAAAATTAGTTAGCTACCTATCGATCCAAAAAGCTTTCCTTTAGTTTCCTATCATTCTATGGGTCTATAAAATTCGACATTTAGGACTGTCCCAGACTGACCCAAAGAATCTTGAGTTCTTGCAGCAGAGCTTCATGGATTTTGCTGCAACGGATTTTGAAAAAGTCCGTTTTCTGCTGCTCCAAGGATCCAAAGATGAACCAATGGATTCCAATTCCAAGAAGGCATAGATCCCTTAGGAAGAAATTCTTGAGGCTAAGAGCTGGAGTGGAGCATCTGCGGCCTTCCTGCTCTTTTTGGATTGCAATTCACATCATCCCTTGCCATTGCCTATGCTCATTTTGGGCTGATGGGAGTTGCAGTCTCACATCCTATAGTCATGTAGGCGATGAAGCCAAGAAAGAGATTCCATATAAAGAAGAACTTCTTTTTTGACAGTAAAATTAATTGATTCGGAGGCCGGCGGAAGACCCCCATCTTTGGGGGTATTTAAACAGAGGCTGGGGGTCCCTCTTTCAGGAATGCTTTAATGGTGTATTCTTCCATGGCACAATGGGGTTGGATGGGATGGGTCTTGGAGTCTTTTCCAGTTCCGCTATTCTGTCTGGGCATCTTGCTGGAAATCTCTTCTGGAAATCCTCTGTCCCCCACTCAGAGGATGAGCTTAGCTCCCAGAACCATGCCACCCCATCCCACAATGCTTGCTTGTTGCTTCCTTTAGATTTCTTCTTCTGTGCCTCCAGACATCTCCAGTCAAGCAGGAAAATCCCTTTTTTTAGACGCCACAATGCAGTGCCCGGGAAACCGCTCGTTAGGAAACAAAACACTCCCTGTGTGAGTTTTTTATGGTTATGGCAGTGGAAGGAGAGAAGAAAGAGTGGGAAGATAAACTCGCCTGGAGGCTCAGATCCAAAAATAGCAAGGGTGAAACTAATCCAAAAAGAGGAACCAGGCAAGGGGGGGAATACAAGCACCCCTTAGTTAACGAAGCATTAGACAAAGAAGTTCCTTTTTGCTAAGTCTTTGTAACCCACCCAGTCCCCATTTTCTTTTTTCATTCTCTGACCAGCTAGGAGTATTTTTAGCAGCATGAGCATGGAGAGGATGTTGAAGGAGGGTTAGGGAAAGATGGTGAAAGAAGAGGTAGAGAAAATGGAGGCTGGGAGAAAAGAAAAAGTCATCCCTGATGACTATTTTGGAGGAAGTCTTCAAGGGGTCTTTCAAAGGTTTTCTTGACCTGGATGTTTCATTTCACACATACCCCTTAGTGCAAGTTTGCCGAACTGCTCTTCTTTCCTGTGAGGTAGCAACGGTTTTCTCCTCTTTCCATGTTATCTTCACCAAATCGTCTGTCAAAGAAGCAATGCCCAGGAACCCCTCGACTTGGTTAACTGAGGAGTTTGTTGTCATGTGCCTTCAAGTTGTTTCCAACTTACGGAAACCCAAAAGTGAACCTAGCATGGAGTTTTCCTGGCAAGATTTCTTCTTGCCTTCCTTTGAGGCTGAGAGTGTGTGATCTGCCCCAGGTCATCCAGTGGGTTTCCAAGGCCAAGCAGGGATTTGAACTCTGGTCTCCAAAGTCTTGGTCCACCACGTCAGCTCCTGGATCAGCTGGGGTGGCAGAAATTACAAATGAGGAAGAACACACAAGGGGGGAGAGACTGCAGCAGGTTGCTTTTGCCTGAGCCGATTGACCCTCTGCTTTCTCCGTTTCCCAGTTGCTTTTAAAATATCCTGATATTTCTCTCCTCCTCTCACGGTCCCCTTTGTCCTCAGGATACTTCCATGATTGCAAAGGGAGTTCAAGGTGCAAAAATAATTTGTGCTCACTTAATGAAGGTTGGAAAGGAGAAGACGGGGGCCAAATCTCGCCCGTTCCGGTGAGCTCAGGCAAAAGCAAACTACTGCAGCCATTTGCTTTTGCCCAAACCAGCTGAGAAGGGCAAAACTCTGCCCCTTCCTGTCCTCTCCGGACACCGAATTAATGGAGAGCGCACAAGATTTGCATTTTAAAAGCAGCAGAGGAGCCAAATCGGGACACTTGGAGGGTATGATATGCCCCTGCCCCAGTGCTGGAGGCATTGGCATAGGAACGTGGCTATCGTTGGCATAGGAGGGCACTGCCCCGGTGCCTCCAGAGATGGGGCCACCTGCCCCAAGTCCCTGCCTGACCCCAGGCAAGACGGCAGCAGCCGGGATCAGAGCTTTTGCTTCCCACTTCTGCTCACCAGGTCTCAAGTTCTGCCCCTAAGCTAGAGACCCAGCCGGGCACCCTGTTTTCCTCAGCGGCCAGCCGGGGAAGCCCCGACGGTTGAACAGAAGCAACCAGAGAGCTTCTGGAATGGCTACCTCTCTCTTTCTCTCTCATCCCCCATCTCTCCAAGAGTCCTGTAACCAGACGACCGGCTCCTTTCCAGCCCAACTCTCCTGCCCTTGTCCAGTTTCGTATTTCCTGATCGGCAAAGAATGGTGAAAGGCCAGAAACCGGAGCCTGGTTGGAACCCATGCTCCCCCCTCCAGGGTGTTTGCACTTTTTTCATCACCTGGAATTGATGCTGCGGTTTTAGCCTGGAAAGAGAAAATGTCCTGGTGCTAGGAAACACCGTGCAACAAACCCAAACCTGGAAAGAACGTCTCTCCCTGCAGCTTGCCCAGGCCTGCCCGGGTTTTAAAGTCTTTGCAGAAGGACTTTCTCTCGGTCTCACCGCCATCGGAGGCATGCTTGGGCAGAACCAGGGAGACAACGCCTTCTGGGGCCATTTCCGCACTAGCCTGTTATAGCGCGATGATTCCACTTTCAACCTCTTATGGAATCCTGGGGTTTGCAGTTTCGGGAGGGGCCGGCTGGCCCCTCCCGAAACTGCAAACCCCCGGATTCCATAGGAGGTTGAAAGTGGAATCATCGCGCTATAACAGGCTAGTGCGGAAACGGCCTAAGTATCTTCTCCCACATTGCCGATTTCCTTCCTTTGGGAGGCTTTCTTGGCCCCTTCCCTCCTCTCCTTCCACTGGCAAGCAAAGACCTTCTTAAAGACCGGCCTTTTGGGCTTATAATTTATGTCACCAAACTGGCCTGGATTTTAAAAAAGAGACCATTTGGAGATTTTTTGTTTTTTTGGAAGATTGGAAATTGATTTTTTAAAAAATAAGAAATCTAATGATGTCATAATTTGTGGTTATGATTAAATCCAATAAGCTCATTGTGTGTGTGTGTGTGTGTGTGTGTATATATATTGTATATATATTGGAGAGGCAGAATACAAATTATTATTATTATTATTATTGAATTGTAATGGTAGAATAAGATATGGAATATTAATCATTTTTTTTCCATTACCATTTGTAAGATGGGGTGGTCTGTCTTTTTATGTTTTATTTAGTGTAGGAAGGATGTGTTTTTTGGTTTCGTTCAATTTAATTTCGTTTAGCTCTAGTTTTAGTTATGCACGAATATTATTTGTATGTAATTTCTTGTTCCCTTTCCCCCTTCTTCCTCTGTAGTTGTGCATTATTTTGTTTGTGTCTCGGAATGAAAATTCATAAATATTAAATCGTATAATTCATGTAACAAAGAGCTTTGGGTGAGGGCTGTGTATTTATCTTGTGTTTTTTAATCTTTTAAAAAAATGACCGGTGTTTTTATATTGATCTAACCTTCTATTTGTAACTCAGCTATCAATTGAATGTTTCTTTTAAAAAAAAACTTTGGTAGAAATAACGTTTTATATCCGTAACCTGTTTCTTAAGCACAGTAAACTGCCTTGGGACCTTGTATGGAGAAAGATAGGTTATGAATCAAACCAACCCACCCATCCATCTGATCAGGAAAATAAATAATATTGTTCTGGAGGTTGGCCGGGGCCCTGCTTGGCACAAAGCTTTCGGGGTGGAAAAGCAAAGATCCCGAAAGGCCAACGTATTTCAGTTTGGTAGGGAATTTAATCCCAAAAAAGAATCAGGAATCCAAAAGACACCGCCCGTCACATCTGCTTTGAAAAGAACGGGAAATCACATTTGAGAGGGAGCACAGGAAGAAATCCGTGGCTCCAACTAGGATGGAAGCTCCGCGGTCCAAGGGAGTCCATCCCAAATTCCTGTCCGTTGGATCATTTCAGTAGGTTTGGATCCCCGTCCGAGGCTTCCCAAAGGGCGTGTTGGAAGGCAGGAAAACGCTAAGCCAGATCAGCCCTGGGGCCAGTGCTTGGAGAAGTTCCTTTTTTTGCACAGAGGGATGATAGTGCCCAGTATCCTCCAGTCAACCATGCTGGCTGGGGGATTCTGGGAACTGTCGTCCAAAAATTTACAAGCAGGGGAAAGATGTCAGGGCAATGACAATAACAATTAACTTCAGGAGTTTGTAACACATACACATATAATAAGATTTTCCTTTCTCAAGAGTGGTATCTCCTTAAATGTAGCCTTTGGAAATCCCAAGTTTTGGATTCAAGCGTTCTCCAAACTGCAAAGCCCAGGATTCCACGGGAGGTTGGAAGTGGAACAAGAGCCCTATAACAGTGTAATGCGGAAAGGCCCAAAGTTCCTGGGCTTTACTTTTTTAACAGGAACTTTCATACCAGAGGCAGAAATAACATGGAAAGGAGAGAGGCCCCTACACTCTCCAAAAAAGAGAACAGTGCAACCTGTTTCATCTGACTTTTTATCCAAACCTAACAATACACACATGTGAAATGAAGCAACCAGCTACGGTAAGCCTTGCACAGGGACACAAAACCATTTTGAACCTTTTAGCAACCTTCCAAAGCTTCCAAAACGTATCTGGTGATTTCCTTTTTCTCCTACCAGCCTCCACTTTTCTTATGATTTCCATTTTGGTGGTCGCCTGGAGAGGCAGGCTTCCCTGCCCTCCTCGTTCCTCTCCGTTTTGCTCAGAAAGGGATCCTGGAGGCAGCTGCTGTTTCCCTTCCCTGTTGTAGGCACACACACCCAACTACAGTAGGATCAATTAGGACAGAATCCTATTCTTTTCCAGCTTCCTTACTGCAGACGTGCTGCTGCAACCCAACACTGAAAGCGTATGTTTCTCCAGCACCCCTTCGCCATCCCCCCAGGGCCACTGATGCTAAAAAAGCTTCCAGCTAGACAGAGGACAAGGTGGAAAGCAAGAGCTGGGTGCGAAATGACTTTGTAAAGGAGCGTCTCCCTTAGAGGCAGAGCGTCTCCTTATACTTTGCTCTAAGTGCCAGGGGAACAGAGAAGGGCTGAAATGACAACAGTACCCCTGAGCACGAGTAGAATGCAGGAGTTCTGATTTAAGAAGCTGGCCTTCCAGGACACACTTCGGGAAACGAAGCCTTCAGAGGAAGGGAAAGAGCTCAGATGCTGGAAGGGCTCATCTGTGGCAGCAGGTCCCACATGGACTTTATGGGATTAAGGGCAGCCTAATGGTTTTTAGCTGGCTGAGCGCCAGATGGAGACGGGGAGTTTATTTGGGGTGAAACGAAGTCATCTGAGGCAGGATGTAAAAGGGAGAAACTGGGGGAGGCACAGTTGTGTATCCCTCCAGATACATTTCCTCCAACATTTCACAGGTGGAAACTGGGACGTGCGTGGCCAGGCAAGATCAGTTGTTTCACAAAAGTTATGAATGAGGAAGGACAGATGAGCTAGAAGAGGCTGCAGCGGTTGGCTTTGGCCTGAGCCAACAGGGAAGGGCAAGACTCCATCCCTGCCTCTCTTCTCCCATCCGCTGAATTAACCAAGTGCAAACAACTTTTGCATTTTTTCCTTGCAACAATCGCATTCAATTGCATTCTTTTTGCAGCAATCAAAGTAAACTATGGACAAAGGGGGAAAGTGGAAGGAGGAGAGAGAAACCAGGACACTCAAAAAATAGTGGCTAAAGCAGAGTGACAGACGATCAGTTGGAACTCTCCCTGGAATACTGTCTTGAGAAAGGAAACTGGTGCCCTTCCCTGTCAGCTTAGGCAAAAGCAAACTACCTCTCTCAGCTTGTCTATTTTTCCTCCTTAAGAACTTTTGCCCTCTTGACCACATTCTGAGGTTGCTTGGCCACACGTGTCCTGGTTTCCATCTGTGAAATGCTGCTTGTGGAAGGGGCATAGATACCAAGGGGGCACATGGGGCAGTGGTCCCCAGCCAGCAGGGGATGCCCAATCCATCCCCAGACAAGGTGGCAGCCACAATCAAATCTCCCCAATGCAGACCCCCCCCATTTGTTGCTTTGGCTGCTGGGCACCAGATTGCTGGCCTAATAGTTGATTTGCAGTCGGGGAGAGGAGTAATAAATCCAGTCCCCTGGAGAACAGCAAAACCAGAAACTGCAGCGGAGAGGAGGGCTGTCTTACCCATTCAATATTTACACCGTTAGCCCTCCCTTCCTGATAAGTGAAACCCAGCCAAAGGCCCCCCCCAGAGCCAAAGAAAAGAAGACAAAAGCCTTGCTGTGACCGCTTCCACCCATCTTGTGTCCCCGGCGGGTAACCAAAGACGGCTTGCCTCTGCGTGGGTCTCCTCTCCGAGGAAGATGTGAGCAGAACAGGAGACGACAAAAGCCATTCCTGCACTATCCGGCTATAGTGCGATGATTCCACTTTCAACATCCTATGGAATCCGGGGGTTTGCAGTTTGGGGGGGGGCTTTGAGGCTAGGGCAGAAATGGCCTCAGGCACCCCTGAACTTGCCCAGCCAACCTCCGCTTAAACACCCCCAAAGATGGAAAAGAGAAGGGACCCAGCAAAATTTACAATAATAATGAACTTGAGCAGTTTTTAGCACACACACACACATCATAAGATTTTCCTTTCTCAAGGGAGATGATATCTCTTTAAACACCACCTTTTGAAATCCCAAGTTTTGGATTCAAGTATTTAAATATGTATGTATCTATATATGCAGAACTGCTATTTATGGACCCACATGTATACCTCGGTTCACAAAGGCCCTTTCCACACTACACGGTTATAGTGCTATTATCCCACTTTCAGCATCCTGTGGAATTCTGGGGTTTGTAGTTTCCTGGGGCCCAAGAGCTCCTTGGCTGAGAAGTCTAAAGACCCCTCCTTAAACTGCAAAGCCCAGGATTCCATAGGAGGTTGGAAGTGGAATAATCGCACTATAACCGGCTAGTGCAGAAAGGGCCACAGAAAAGCAGGTGGTTGCCACACACATATGCATGGTTGCCAGGTTCTGCATACACTTCTTGGCCCTCACCATCTTGAAAAACTTAGCAGGTCCATGGCAGATTAAAAAGAAGATAGATGATAGATAGATCGACCGATCAATCAATCAATCAATCAACAGACAGATCCCACTGAATAAGTCTGAGCATTAATGAACCGTGTCTGAAGACAGAGCTAAAATATTTCACCAAGAAAAGGAAACCAAGAAAAGTCACCCACACGCCGATGTATTTAAATAGTCAGTTCTTTTAAAAAATAAGTCTTTATTGTCAACAACAATCTGAGAATTAATTCAGGTCACTTCTTGGACAACTAGCAAGGGGGAAAAAACAGTGAAAGGGGAAAAAAAATGGAAACTTATGGAGAACTCTACAAGCTGGTTAACGGTTATACCCTGGACTTTTTTTTTTCCTCCTGTTTTATTAAAAGAAAGTCGTTCTATTCTTTTCCCCCCACCCCAACAGAGTTTTTTAAAAAAAATGAAATTGAGACACAAGAGTGGCATGGAATTAAAAGGGGGTCGAACTAAAGGTTGTCCAATGAGGATGTCTTTTCTTTTGCTGCGCAAAAAATAAAAATCTACCCACGTCCATCAAGATGAGACAAACAAAATGTTAAACTGAATACTCGGTTCAATTACAATGATTCTCTTCTAGGCAGGGAGCAAAAAGTCCCTTGGATAATACCTTAATTGCCAAAAGCTACAGCTCCAGCCGCGAAGGACTCAGCCCTTTTCCACTAAATCTCATGGTTGCAACCTTTACACGATATTTTTGGAACGGTGGTGGCAGGTAGAGAATGCTATAGGCACCTTTCATTTCCTCCCATTTGGAAAAACAACCCTGAAAAATCACTTTTTTTTCTCACCGAATGGGTGTCATAGCCTCTCCTGACCACCAGAGGGCGCCAAGCCCCAACCAAACCACACGCCACGCTGTCCCGCCACCTCCGCGAATTCTACGCCTATCGAAAACACCAAAAAACAAATAAAAGCTTATGTTGTGATCACTTCTATTAATTAAAAAAAAAAGGTGCTTGGGAAACTAGGTTTTTTCTTATCACCTCCTAAAAAAAAAATTTAAATTAAACATAAAAGAAGAGGTACCATTAAAAAAAGAAAATATTCCCCACTGCATTCAGTTTTCAAATACACACCAAAAAAAAAAAAAAAGGGAAGGGTGGTTGGGGGGGAAATTTGTATCATTTTAATAAATAAGGTTTGTAGTTCTTGTTAACGTTCCCTTTTTTTAAAGGAAAAAAAAAAACCGCGGGAGTTTGTTTCACCATAAAGGAAACAAGTCACTTAGAACATCAGAAAAATATATTTTTAAAAAAACTAAGGAAGAAACAGTGTCAGTCAACAGCTGCATGGATTCAAACTCAAGCTGGCATGAACGGATATTTAGGATTCGTTAAGGCGGAAAGGCTTTGAACTCAAGAGTCTTAAAAATTGAAACGCTTCCTAGCCAAAAAAAAAAAAAAAAATCTATTTTTTTTTTTAAAAAAAGACCCTCAAGTTCTTGAAGTTCATTTTTGCTTGAGATGCTACCATCCGTATCACCTCATTGCAACTGGGAAGGATTGGCAGGGAGGGGAGAGAGAAGAACGCCGGAAAGTCAACGGTAGAAATCTGGATGTTAAAAAGAACCTGACTTGGGAGAAAACTTAATGGAAAATCAGGGTGATGGAAGACTCACTATATATTCTCTGGGCTTGAGAAATTGGTGGATGCCGGGGGAAAGGAAGACCGTATTTTTAAAAGTGTGACTGTGTGATTTTTGCAAGCAACAGCGCAGCTATCCACAAAGGGAGTCAGATGCGGTTCTGACATCCGCACTGGGCTGTTACAGCGCGATGATCCCACTTTCAACATCCTCTGGAATCCTGGGGTTTGCAGTTTCGGGAGGGGCCGGCCGGCCCGGCCCCTCCCGAAACTGCAAACCCCAGGTCCAGAGGATGTTGAAAGTGGGATCATCGCGCCGTAACAGGCGAGTGCGGAAATGGCCACAGCCTGGACATCTGTCCCCGGACAGACAAGACGGGGAGATCTAGTTTGCAGCAAAGCCCCTTCCACCATCCAACAACTTTGGCCTGGACCACCTTTTCCATCCGCAATTGTGACTTTTACGACGGGGCTGAGAAATCCAACAAGAGAGGTAAAACCCAGACGGGTCAATGCCCGAATTCTCTGATGGGTAAAAAGTCCCCAGTGGGGTTTTTTTGGGGGGGGGAGAGGACGCAGAGGAATCTCAACCATTTTAATCCGCTGGACCTCAGAAAATTTATTTGGAGAATTTCTCAAAACACGCAGACACGCGCTTGCAATCAGAAACGGCAACTTATCCAAGTCGGAGCCTCTTACTGTGCGCACGGTAGACCCCGATTCGGCCGGCCCTTCCACCAAGGCTTCTTTTTCGTAGCCGCTTTCTCACCCGTGGCCTCCTGAAGGGTGTGGGGGGCTTGCTTTGGGCACTTGGGTTCGATTCGCACACAAACAGCCCTCTACGAAAGAGACCGAGCCTCAAAGACAAGACGACAAACCGTTTGCTTCTCCAGAAAACACAGAGCGCTCACCTCCGAGCCCAGTGAAGTCTTGGATCTCTGCTCTTTCCCCGTCCCCACATCACCCCACCCCACCCACGCCAGCCAGGAGAAACTGACCTTTTTCCCTTTAAACTACAACTCCCAACAGAGCCTGGAGGACGGAGGGAGCCACAATCTTAAAAACGAAGGCACTGCTCAAAGCACAGACCGTGAAAAAAATTTCCTGCAACGTGCCCAGGTCCGAAAGGGAACAAGGTTTGGACCTGTGGACTTCTCCTTCCGTAGCCCCGCTCCCCATAGCCCATGGTGGACCATGGGGGCCTGGCTCCAATCTCTGAGCCTAAAAAACACAGCTCTTCCTTTGAGCCCTTACTTCCGAGGTGGGCACAATGCAGCCCACGTCTGGCCCCAGGGGTGTTCTTGTGGCCCCGTATCCATCCCCCCCCCATCAGTCCCAAATGCACTCCGGGATGCATTCCCACCACACCCTTTCCTTAACCTCCTGTTCACTAATGTGGTGAAAATGCCCCCCACACCCCCGAGAGGAAGTCTGGGGGCAAAAACACGTTTACGGCTTCTTTTTTGCAGGCGCGGTGGCAGGGTGGCCTTCCAGGGTCTCCCCCGCCCTCCCACCGTTGCCAACCTCTGCTCTTGGGGGCTGTGGGGAGACTTTTAGTCATTTTTAGGCCCAAGGGAAGGCCTTTTATAACCACAAGAAGTGAGCAGAAGTCACTTCTGGTTCTGCTCACATTTCCAAATAAAAAGCCTTTTCTTTACTGGCCCGGGGTGCCCAAAGGGGCATCTTGGGGCAGGAAAAAAACACTTCTGAACATTTTTTGACCCAGGGGCCCCACACAACCTATGGGCTGTGCTTTCCCCAGGCTGTACCTTCAATCCTAATGACAGATTTTTCCACGGTGACAGACTTCTCCTCTCCAGATAGGGACCCCAGTCTCTTGCAGGGTCTTCCCTCATCCTGTGCAAAGGAAAAATCACTACTGCCATCAACACACACACACACACACAGCCTTCCACGGCTGCCCACCCTGCCTTCCTCCCATTTTATATGTGGTAGCATCGCCCTGATGGGTTCTCTGCCTCCTTCCTCCTTTTTCCTCCAGAAGGAGGTACCAAAGATGGTCACAGGCTTGCTCCGGGCCTTTGATTCCTCTGTCTGCACCATTCTCTCACCTCCAATGTAGACCCCATTTTAAGGCAGCTCAAGGAGCATCCAAGAACCAAGAAATCCTTCCAGGTAGTTTCTTTAAAAAAAAAAAATTCATTAAGTACACTTGGCTTTTCTTGTCATCCCACCCCAAAGTGGCCAGGATGAGGAACTTTTAAATTGCATAGTTTGGAAGATTCTTCCTCCTGGATTCTCAATAATGTGCCCACCTGCCTAGACATCCATCCCTTTTTTTAATGGCCCTTCTCATTTTTTTAAAAAATTCTTTTTGGATCCGTTATTCCACCCAAAACCCTGGATGGGGAGAAGCTGCCAACCCACAGACAGATCATTTCCTCATTCCTAGGTCAGGAACCAAGTTGGCCACAAATGACGCAACGCCACCAGCGGGCGTATCCAAAATGCCAATTTTTCGAGGGCCGAGGGGGTGAAGAGTTGTGGAAAAACATGTTTTATTTTTTTTTTAAAAAAAGAGGACAAGAAAAAATAGAAAGTTGTTAGCATCTGTTTTACATCTTGTATCCCACCCTGAAACACAAATGTAGCCCTGTTAAAAATATATTTATATATACGCATATAATATCTATATTTCTTTAGTATTTATCTGCCATTCCCATTAAGTCCTGGCTCGACAAAAAGGAGCCGCATTATTTCTACTCAGCAGAACAGAGGTAGTCTACAAAACAAAACAAAAAATATATAGCTTGCATGGAAGAAAAGTTATTCTCTGCAGGTAAGAGAGAATTTTATACAGATTTGTTAAAAAATCTACTGATGCGTTTAAGAGGAGCAGCAGCAAAACTGAGGGGCGAGGGAAGTTTAGTTGCCTTCTTCCGTTCCCCACCCTGGCCCAAACTTTAAAAACTTTTCTTAACAGTTTATTGCTTTGACCGACGCTCTACTGAATTTCATTCCCGAGTGTTAATGTGAACAAGTTCACCATTTGCAGAATAAAATAAAAATAAAAAACCAGAGCATTGCAACTCGTTGATTCTTCCCTCCTCCCCACCTACCTCGACCTTTTCGTTTCCTACAAGTTTTTAAATATATTTATCTATATCTGGTGAGGCCCCCATCATTGGAAAAGGCTCAAGCCAGCTGGAGTGGAGAGTGTGTTCGGAAGAAGCGGAAAGAGGAGACTTGGGGGGGTGAGGATTTGGGGCTGGGGGTGGCAACAGTTCTTTCTATCCTTGTGGAAGAAGAGCCCCTTCCCAACTTAAAAAGCCCAGGTTTAGTGTCAGGAGAGCAGGCTGGAAAGAGACCCCAAATTATCTTTAGAAACAAATTAACAACAAAAAAACTGTTAATATTACCTAATGAAGAGACCCAAGATTACATTTTTTTTGGGGGGGGGATGTTATCATTGGATTATTGTTTTTCCTCCCCTTGAAATGAAAACAAAAATTAATCCGGGGGTGGGAATTGATCCGATGGGAAGGAAAGCACTCCCTGCAGTTGCTTGCATTTGTTTTACCCATGGAATTCAAAGCTTTGGTCTGGAAGGTTTGCGCAACTTCCACTTCAGTTCTGCGCTGGATACATGGAAAAGTCCCCACACACACCCACAATCACCCCCCCTCGGTGCACGGCTTCCCCCACACCACGTGCAACAGTTCCCCCACTCTCTCTCTCTGTGTTTTCCTTCCATACCACGTTGCAGCCAACCTCTGCCCCCCCCCCAAGCTGCCTCACGCATGCCACACGCAGGCAACCCACTCCCAAACCGACCGCTCCCTCCTCCTGAACGAGGCAGAGAACAGCGCTGGGAGAGGATCGGGGGAAAGAAGAAATTATTGCATTCCCCACAGCACACCCATGGGTCCAGACTCGGGAGGCGCTCAGAACCGGTGTATCAAGTCCTCCCGTTCTCGTTCCTTCCGCTTCAGTTCCTCCTTGTAGCAACAGGAGCAGTAATTCCCGGTTTCCGGGTGCCCGTAGAAGCTGCAGTTCGGCTGTTTGCATTTGGTTTGCTGGATGCCGCAGAGCAACCGGGCTTTGCTCTGGTCGACACCTTTCGGGGAGCTGCTGCTACTCCCGCCGCCGCCGCCACCTCCCGGCTCGTGGTAATCCCGGTAGCCGTTGCTGGGTGAGACTGAGCAGGGGGAGCCATCGCAGTCTGCCCCCCGTAACTCGGCGGCATGTCCGTTTCTGTGGGGAGAAGCGGCCCCCCGGGTGGGGAGGGCCAGCTTGGTAAAGGTGGGGTCGGCCCTGAACACAGTGCCGGGGCAGCGTTGCGTAGGAGGGGAGAGGGCCGCAGGGGCCGCCGGCGAGCTGTCGCCGGCTGTCTTGGTAGCTGGGCGGGTGGGCACTCTCCATGTTGCCCATCATGGAGGGGCGGGGGATGGTGAAGACCCCTGAGTAGCTAGTGGGGAGGCCAGCCATTTTAGCCCCAACAGCAGCCATTTCTTGGCTCTGGAGGCCATAGGGCGAAAGCACCGGTGGGGAATAGGTGGGGTTCTGCATGGCATCCTCCCCCCGGAGAGGGTTGCTGTCCAAGTCTGGCTTCCTTCCCTGCCCACCGTTGCCCAGAGCTGCCAATTTCTTCTCAGCCTCCCTCTGCTTCTGCTCGGCCGCAAACCGTTCCTCGGCATCCGCCAGGTATCGCTGGATCATCTCTTCCTGGTACTGATGCCGATGGCTTGTCTTCAGCTGGCCGGCAAAGATGAACTTGCGCTCGCCCTGCATGGCAGCCCGGAGGATGCCCAGGCTGAGCTTGACATCGCTGCTGTACTTGCACGAGGCGTCTGCCGGCTTCTCCGCAGCTCCCTTGGCCAGGCACGGCTTCTCAGACGGGGACCCCGACTCGCTAGCAGAGGCTGTCTCGTCCTTGCTGCCCTTCCTCACCTTGACAGAGCCCTTCTGCTTCTTCTTCTTCTCCAATGTGGCATCCCCTTGCCCGTTGCTGAGGCCGCCTCCCTTGGCTGTTCGGCTGTGCATCAGCCCCCCCATGTTCTTCTTCAGCTTGCTTCCCAGAGTCTTGCCGAAGCTGCCGAGCTTGTTGGCCACTGAGTCGGCCCGCTTCTTGTCCTTGTCCTTCTCCCTCTCCCGGTCCTTCTTCGGCTTGTCTTTTTCTTTGTCCTTGCCGCCCCCACTCTTGCTGCCCCCGCTGTTGCTGGCTGAGCTGCTGCAGACAGACTCCTTGTCCGAATCGCCTGAGTCCGCGGCAGAGCGGGCATCATCCCCGGCAGAAGCAGTTGGGGACTCTGGCTGTGCCAGTGGTGCCTGGGAAAAGCAGGAGGGAGGGAGACATTAGGACAGGTCTGGACAACCGAAAAGGGCACAGTGGCCATCCCACCCTCCGTTCCCATCCCCAGCGGATCGCACCATCGCTTTTCAGCACACTAGAAGTGAACCTATTTGGGCCATTTTGCAGTGGGAAATCTGTGAGGCTCTGGGCAGGTAAGGAGAGATTTAAAAATTGCATCCAGTTTTGGACTGTTTTGGAGCAAAAAAAAAGTATCTGAAAAAGATCTTTTAAAATCAGGTCTGTGGGCTTTGAGGGGGCTTCCGGGGCCACACTTTGGGGTCACAAGGGCTGCCCATGCCCCACAGGTAACACTTTTGCC
This sequence comes from Ctenosaura bakeri, assembly GCA_948474755.1. Lineage (NCBI taxonomy): Eukaryota > Metazoa > Chordata > Lepidosauria > Squamata > Iguanidae > Ctenosaura > Ctenosaura bakeri. The sequence continues at coordinate 55,267 of CAOLHI010003658.1, read as the reverse complement.
CACCCTTGCTTGATAAGGAGGAAGAGGCTGTGGTGCATTTCCCAGGCACTCGCCTCCTCTTAGGATAACACTGGGAACACAGCTCTGCTTTCCTCAGTAAAAGGAGAGATCAGAGGTTCTGGAGGGACAGACGAGAGAAGACAGAAGCCTGCAAACTATGGAGGGTGTGGAGAGACGGATGTGTGTTTGGGTTTAACTCTCCCACACAGCACAGGGCTAAGACAGCAAGGCCGGGAAAAAGCACCACACACAAGGGATCAGGGAAGCAAAGGGCACTTGGAGCATCCCGGAGCCAGGCGGCTCGCGTAGCAAAGCAGCCTCATACAAGGAGAGGGCACCACAGGAACAGCCTGAAATGCACAGAAGCTGACCATCCCTCCTTCCAAGAGCTCCCAAGCAGGTCTGAGCATCCCCAGCATGGTTATCAGAGCTTGCATAACTCTGGACCACGATGGCATGGGATGGAAGTCGAGAGGCAGAGCAGAGATGAGAGAAATGCAGCAGATTCTGCTGAAGAGAAGGGAGGTCAGGGTGGCGCAGGGGACAAAAAGGCCTGTGGTGGTCGGGCAGAAACTCCATCTGGAACAGGCCTTCTGTCTGTGTTCTCTGGATGAGAAGCTGAAGACAGCTGGCAGGAAAAGGAACAGTTGAATCTATTCCACCCATTCAACAGCAACTGGGTACAGGCCCAGTTCTGTCCCTGAGGTTCCTTTTGCAAATGACCACTCCACCCTGAGCCCCCTGCTGTACAAACTCAACTACCGGCATTCGCCCTGTTCCACCCAGGACAGTCACCTCCTCCCTTCAGGTCAGAGCAGTGGAAGCATTTCAGAAGACCCCCAACCCCTTCCCAGACCCTTCTAAGAGAGGTCTGCACTCATTCAGATTCCTTTACCTGTGTGTCACAAGGCAAGGTGATCCACTTTACATTCATGTAGCTGTGCAGCAAGTGGAGCTTGGCCTCCAATGAGAGCGTCACGCTAACAAAGGCAGATAAATACACAACAGAGAGAAAGAGTGCATCATTGAGAGCATTTCTAGTCCCTGGATCTAAACATTTCTACCCTGCCCACTGTCTTCTCTGCACCTGAAACACCAACTCCAAGGCCAGACACCCATTTGGCCTTTACAGCTGGCCCCCACTTATTTCATAGGTTAAGGACTACCAGAGCAATGGTTCTTAACCTTTTCTTTACTGGGAACCCTCTATAAATATAACCTGTTGTCAGTGACCCCCTTACCCAACCAGGACTATTTTGTAGTCCCTTAAATCTAGAATTTTCCCCATTTTCCAGGATGAATGGCAACCCCATTTATAGACCCTCTGTGAGGGCTCTGTGGACCCTTTTCCTCTCAGTAGACACAGCACCATCTTAAAGAGAAAAAGCAGTGCATGGTCACTTTTCAACAATCCATTGTTAGAACTCTTTTCAGTTACAACCAGAACCCATATATTCAATGCATGGGTCAAAAGAGTGGACTGTGCGGCAAATATATGCATTCTGGTTATTATTTAAAAGGGTCAAAAGATCAGATTGTCACAAAGCGAGGGAAGCTGCCACATTTGTACAAAAGCTTAAGAACATGCACAAACTTTCCACATTAAAAAAAAAACCCTGCTAATTTCAATTTTCAAAAACAGGTATCTTATAGAAAAGAATGAAAAGCACAGGGCTTGAAATGGCTAAAACTTATTTTGAGTTGCAAGAAGAACTAATGCAACCTACTTTGATGACCTCTCTCAGATACAAAAGGAAACGCTTTGGTAGACAAATCATTTTGAATGATTCCAGCTTCCATTTGGCAAGTATTTCCAGATAAACCTTTTGGGCTTGTGTCATCAAAAATCTCTATTAAAGCTTCATGTACACTGTGGTAAACAGCACCTCAAGCCACTTCTTTGCGGGGTCACCCGTCCCCCTTCCCCAACACCTTCTGAGCCCTTGCGAGGCACACGCCCCACCCAAAGGGCTGTCCCAGGCTGGTCGCGCTCACCTTGCCAGCTTGACGTTATCTTTGTCATCTCTGCCCCATGCCCAGTCCTTCCCAGGGTCGACGGCAAAGTGAACGGGAAGCAGCTTATGTTCCGAGTCGGTCAACGGGATCACAGCTGTGGAGGAAAAGAAGAGATGCCTTGCATAATGTAATGAATTTGGATTTTCTCTTTGTAATCGTTTATATTTTATGATAGTTAAATTGCTTTTTAACTTCCCTAGTCTGTGAATTTTTAAACTGTGTGGCCTTAAATGTTGTAAGCCCTTTTGTGTCCCATGCTGGGGAAAAAAGGCAGGACAGAAATAAACACGATGAGGATGTACCTTGTTCCTTGTTGGGCTCCTTCTGTTCCATGGACACCAGGGCAGAGAAGTGGGCTTGGTCGTAGGCCAGAACCAGCGGGGAACGGTGGCATTTGCTGGCAGGAACCTCCAAGGGCAAGTAGATGCCTCCAAAGGGGATCGGAGCAAACGCTGAAAGAGGAACAGAGATTTTAACAGTGTGCGCACCATGGCGGGGAATACCAGGCTCTGTGGGCTATATTCAGAGGAAAGCAATGACAAACCACCTCGCCTAAGAAAAACCCACAAAATTCATAAGGTTGCCCTAAGTCAACAGGCAACGTGAAGGCACTGCAGTGCTGGCCTCGGACTCTGGGGGACCTGGGTTTGAATCTCCAGTCAGCCCTGGAAACCCCACTGGGTGATTTTGGGCAAGTCACCCTCTCTCAGCCGCGGAGGAAGGCAATGTGGCAGACATCTTCTGAAGACAGCTAAGAAAATGCTCAAACAGGATGCCCTTTAGGGTCACCCAAGCTGGAAACGACTTCTCTGCCTCTGAGAAAGATCCTGGCTGCCCTCTCTGGACGCCTGAGGCCCCATCTCCTACCTTCCCCCCAGAGTCTCTCAGCATTGTGTCAGCAACCACCACAATGGGCCTCTTGAGGACGTGGGCCAAGACGAAAACGTGGAACTCCTCCAAGCTCTCATAGACAGGTTCCTCTGAGCCTTCCACCCTGCAAAGGGGCAGAGAAAGGGGAAAAACTTGTTTGGAGGCCTTCCAACTCTCAGATACCTAACTCACCCCCAGCAAAACTCCCACCCCGGTTCATTAACAGAAGAGGAAACTGGAGAGAGGGTCTGGGAAATGGACATTCAAATAGATACTTGGGTTGAGAGACGCTGGGCAGAAGGATGGATAAAATGACACAGTTGGAAGGGGCCTCAACAGCCAGTAAGTCAAACCCTGCTGTGAGCTTCCCCAATAGAGAGCTGTGCGGCCACTTTCTGAGGACATCCAGAGAAAAGAGGCCTCATCACTTCTCTGGGCAGTTGGTTCCACTGTCAAACAGCTCTTACTGTCAAGTTCTTTCTTTTAATATGTAGTCTAACTCTACTCTCCTGTAACTTAAAACTGTTAGACCAGCATCTACCCTCTGAGGCAGCAGAGAACAAACCTGTCCCCTTCTCTCTGGGACAGCCCTTAAAATATTTAAAGAAGGCCATCACGTCATCCTTCGGTCTTCTCTTCACTAGGCTGAACAAGCCCAGCTTCCTCAACCTTTTCTCACAAACAGAAAGGCTCCAGATGCAAATGGTGTGAACAAGGAAAAGGGTTTTATCTGCCCCCAGGCAGTTCAAAGAAAATGCTGGTTTGATCACAAAGGAATTCAACCTCATCTATCACTTGGAAACAAAACCAGAGAGACAAATCAAGTTTCTCACCCTCACAACTGCAAGTGACAGAGGAAGACTAACACAAAATTTGGACGCTGCTGTTCTTTAAAGCTGCCTGAGGGAGGATGGACACATCTTTGCTGTCCTGCTCTGGTTCGCCGAAGCTTTCCCCACAACCATTTTGGAGGTTAAGGGTCTCAGGCTAGAGTAGATTTTGGGAAAGGGGCAACTCACCCTCCGCAGCTGCTGCCGTTGGTGCCGTAGTGCATCCGTGGCTCGCTGGAGGCCAGCTTGATCAGCTCGTTCCACTCCTTCTGCCACTCTTCTTCTGTGTACACAAGGCCGGACTGAGCGGGTGGGCAGAGAGGACAAAGAGAGGGGCAGATTTTGGGGGGTGGGTGGGGAGAGTGGACAAACAAGTTAGGCTTCTGGGCACCCTTTCCTGCAGTCATAAATCCTCAAATAATTTCCTCTCTAGTGGCGGAGCTTGAATGGACCCCAAGGGGCATCTAGCCCAACCCCACCTGCCAGGCAGAAATCTAGTTCAAGCACTCCTGAAAATGCTGCTGAGAGCTGCAGTCCAACATCACTGTAGGAAGTAGGTCTCTGCCGCCAGGCAGATGAGTTTTAGATTCCTTGCTGGCATCATGTGCCAATGTTAAGACATAAAAGAGTCCATTTGTGTTAGGGACCTTGTTTGGTAGTTTGTGTCTTTGCTGAGCAGTTTGAGTTTGGGAAAAGAGAAGAAAGCTGAGAACTGACTGGTGGGGAGGGGGGTGAATTTTCCTCTGTTGCTTCCTTGCTTCTCAGACCTATGGTGGGGGAAATGGGTCCCACTTGTGCACAACTCCTAGAATCCCCCAGCCAGCAAATGCAATGGCCAGGCTAGCTAGAGGATTCTGGGACCTGGAGTCCCCAATGGCTTCCTCCCAGCTCTGGTCCCCAACAAACCAAGGGCTCCCAAATTCTTATGGGTGGGGGACCCCAAAGCACCAGTTCTCAGTGGGAAGGGGCAAGGCAGCTCCACATCCCTGATCTCCTCTCCAACCCCATACCTCTTTGTTCTGCTGCATCTGCTGCCACCGCCAACGGCGCTTCAGGGCCTCCCTTTCTGCCCCTTTGTCCATGAGGGTGTAGAGGGATTTGCGGAGCATAAGATCCCGGTCATGGAAACCCCACATGCCTGCAAACGAGATGAGGGGGTTGATGTGGGGGGACGGGAGACAGAGAGAGAGAGAGAGAGAGAACAAAATGATTTTTTTTAAAAAGTTTCCTCTTTGGTAATTTGCTCTCTTTCTTATATAATAATATTCCTGAAAATCATTGAAAAATAACAACCCACTTGAAAAGTTAACTGTCAATCAACAGGTTTGCAATTTCTCTGAAAAGACAGGCACAGAAACACATAAAGCTGCCATTCCCTTGTCCCGCAAGGAGGAGGAGAGGTGCTTCGGATCCTAGCTCACCACAGAAGGCACACCTGGAGCCAAGATGCCCTGAGACGGGCTCTTACCTAGCGATGCCGCATGAAGCAGGCAGTTCCCGTCTCCCGTTGTGGCCAAGGGAAGCAGCCGCTGGCAGCTGGGATCCACATTGGCCCACCAGTTGAGGCGACCTGGGTGGGGAAAGAACAAAGAAATGAAGCAGTCAGTCTTCTTGTCCTGCTTTTTAAATGTTCAAAACTATCGGTGCGGGGGAGTGGTTACGGTCATATTTCTACAATCCAGCAAAATTATAGGTTTGGCACCTGCTTCTCTTCCACAGGACAGGTGAGTTGTGCTCAAGTTGAGCAAAAGTACTCAGCTAGGTTGCTGAGCTAGCCCAAATTCCCAAGCTAACATGGGTTTTAAAGGAAAAGCCAACTGAAGAATTTTTTTTTTAAGATTGGAAACTGTTTTAAGAACTTTTTGAGCACCAAGAAATCTACTCATCTATGGTTATGCTTACTGGTAATTCAAACTGGATTACTTAATTGGATCTATAGAATAAATAGAATAGGAAGAATAATTCCTTTTTAGATTTCTTTTTTTTTACAAGCCAGGTCTTCCACACCCTGTACTGGTGCACTTTTCCTGCCTAGGTGTCTCACTTTACCTTCTCCCTTCTTTGAACTTAATATTTAAACCAAGAGTACTAAGTCAGACATTATTTTGAGCACTGGAAGATTTTTCCAGTTCTACTTTACCCACACCGCTGCATCCTACGGGGGTCCTGCCTGCTTACCGGCCTGCTCCAGGGCCACTAGCATGGACTGCTCGATGAGATCCCGTTCGATGAAAGTGCGGAACTCCTCGTTGTAGACGGTCAGGTCGGGCAGCTGGAAGGTGCAGATGGGCATCTCCAGGAGGTGCTCACCACTACTGCCGCTGCTGGTGCTGCCGCCACCACCATTGCTGGAGACGTGGGAGCGTGCCAATGAGACAATGGTGGAGCTGGCGTGGGAAATGCCACGAGACAAACGCTTCTCTGGGAAGGGAAGAGAGAGAAATAAAACAGGGAGTCCTTGGGAGAGAGACAATGCTTCCTTCTGACTGGTGGTTGGACGGCAATCGCGTCCAGTCTCAATTTTATGAGTACATTAACCCTCAGACCTTTGTGGAGGGGGAGTTACTTTACAAAAAACAACACTCCCAAAATCTCCCAACCAGCATGAGCACTGAGAGATACTGGCTGTTTCTTGAGTTACGGTGACCCTAATGCTAACCTATCACAGGGTTTTCATAGCCGGATTTGTCCAGAGAGGGTTTTGCCAGTTCCAGACACACAAGCCACATTCTGCACACAGTTGGAGCTTTTGCATGGCTGTGAAGCCACACATGGCAGGTTAGCATGCCTCTGTGGCAAGTCCATGGGGGTGGGAAATGGCCTCTCAGCCCTTCGGAGTTGCCCACTGGACCCGACGAAGATGGAAGAGAGCTTGAAAGCATCCCTGGCCCCGGCCTACCCTTGCCAGGGAAACTGACAGAAGAGAACAAGAGGCTCTGCAAATTCCTTTTGCGTACGCATGCCCAGCTGTAGTGTGAAAGCCTGCCTTAGAGCAATAAGAAATCTAACAGTGTGACAATCTGTGGTTACGGTTATTTGTGATTTCAATAAGTTGAATTCAGTCAGGTCTGTAGCGCTAGAACAAGATGCTTTCTTTTAATTGGTTATAATTTTCTATTATGTGGTGTGCATGTCAGAGTTGTTTTGCGTTTTAGTTTGTTAGTGTAGCTAGGTTTTATTTATGGTAGTTCAGTGTTTTAGTTATGTGCTTTAGTATTTTGTCTTCATTTTAGTTTAGTTTACTTTAGTTCAGTTTTAGTTTTCGTTATTCGTGTATATTGTTCACGTATAGGGTTTTTTTCCTTTTCTTTCTGTTCTTGTGAATTAGTCTGTATTAAAATCAATAAATATGCACATCAACGAATACATACATCTTGGCAAGCTTCTCTTCTGCCCGCCTCTCTTACCTTGAACGATGTCATCTTGGCGCTGGAGCAGGGGCCGGGCGGCCGGGGCCCCTCTTTCTCAGCAGGTTTGAAGGGGCGCCCTTCCTGGAAGGTGTGGGGCAGTGTCCCTGCGTGGACCTGCCGCAACTGCTCAAAGTCACTCAAGGCAGCACTCAGGTCCCAGTTTTTCCCTGGAGAAGGTGGAGAAAAGAGTTAACTGGTGCAGATTTAAACACACACACACACACACACACACGGTTCAGAAACCAAGTAAAGCATCTTCTGTTTGGGCACCTCTTTGGTCCACAGGAAGATGGGCAGACCTCCCACTGCCTCCCCCCATATGCTCCAAATGTTCTCCCAAGCATCTAGCAATGTGTCCAAGCCCTGCCTCTCCATCTGATTTTTCAAATGCAGAACTTGCAGAAGTTCCTTTTGAGAGAAAATAAACTCTAAGCAGCCAGGCCAGCTGGGGGGATTCTGGGAGCTGCAGTACAAACTTTTCTCTAATGTGTGTCTGTGCCTTCAAGTTGCCTGTTGACTTACAGCGACCTCATGAATTTCGTAGGGTTTTCTTAGGCAAGGAGCACTCTGAGGTGGTTTTGCCAGGTCCTTCCTCTGAAATATGGCCTACAATGCCTGGGAGCCAGTGGCAGTCTCCCATCCAAGCACTAACCAAGACTGACCCTGCTTAACATCCACGATCAGATGAGATCTGGTGCCGTTAGGTATTTAGGGCCTCCTTTTCTTCTAAACTTGGTTCAAATGATCCTCAAAACCACTGCAAGCCAACCCCATTCCACAGTCTCTGAACTGCCAAGGAGACCCACCCAGAGGATGACATTCCAAGCATCGTTCCCACACCTCTGAGAGGCATGTTGGAGGCCTGAAGATTCTCACATCATCATCCTCACTGTCTCTATCTGCATGGGAGGGAGTGTTTGCAGGGGACTTAACTCAAATCCCCGCCCTGCCCCGGGCAGCTTTCACCCAAGCTGAGCTTCTCCCTGGCCTTGGAAGCAAAACTATAGACAAACGTGGAGAAAGAACAAAAAATCCCAGGCAAATCCAGATTTCCCAGGACCGTGGAGCAGTGAATCTGTAAGGACTCTCAAGGGGCATCCTGTCCAACTCTTTCCCAACGCAGCTATACTAAAGCCTCCCTGAAAGGGTGGCACCTCTCACAAAACCTTTAAGGAGCAGACCAAGGAAAGCCTAGCAGTGGAACTGAACCAAGGCCTGTCTAGTCTCCCATCCTTTTGCCCACAGTGGCCAGCCAGGGGTCCCAATGCAAAGTCCTTGGGGAGGACATCAGGACAATAGCCTCCTCTCATCTCTCCAGTAACAGGCAGAGAGCACTACACAGACCCTGGAGGTATCAAAGCCTCCCATCCCAGCAATATCAAAAGCCTCCCATCCTGGCAGTACTGAAGTTTTTCATCCTGGAGGCAACAAAGCCTCACATCCTGGAGATATTGAACCACGGACAGCCTACTTCTCACAGAACTTGTCTTCCTCTGTCCTGAATTCCATCCTAGAACCAAGCGGTTCTAGTATGATAAGAGAAGACATCTTCTCCCAATTTGACTCTCTCCACCACTATGTATAATGTCATACACATCTGTTAGGAAGAACTTCCTTGAGATACAGGCTGTTTGACTGTGGAATGGACTCTCTCCAAAGCAGATGGACTCCCTTTGATTAGAGGTGTTTACGGAGAGGTTGGGTGAGTATCTCTCAAAGATGCTGTAGCTAGGCATCCCTTGCAGGGAATCTCCAACTTCAAAAACCCAGAGAGGTGGCCATCCAATCTGTTTAAAACACTGCAAAAATGGAAAGTCCCCTCACCCCCAAGGCAGTTAGTTCCACGGGTGAAAGACCTTGCCCTGAAGGAGATCCTCCTCATGTTTAGGTACAATCTCTTTCCTCTTAATTTTAACCCAAAACAAGCTCACTCCATCTTCTACAAGACATCCCTTTTGGCATCTAAAGCTGATTCTCCCATATCATCTCCCTCCATCACCTTTTCTCAAGCTAAACACACTCATTTCCCTAAGTCATTCCACACAAGGCTTGGTTTCCAGCTCTTTGACCCTTTTAGTCACCCTCCTCTGGACTCCACCTGGAATCCTGTGTCCAGTTCTGGGCACCACAGTTCAGGAAGGATATGGACAAACTGGAATGTGTCCAGAGGAGGGCGACGAAAATTGTCAAAGGCCTGGAAACCATGAAGTCCTGTGAGGAGAGGCTTAGGGAGCTGGGGATGTTTAGCCTGGAGAAGAAAATGTTAGGAGGTGACATGATAGCCACGTTTAAATATTGGAATGGATGTCATATGGAAGATGGAGCAAGCATCTTTTTGCTGTTCCAGAGACTAGGACACTATGGAGCAATGGCTTCAAACTTCAGGAGAAGAGATTTCACCTAAACATTAGGAAGAACTCCCCGATGGTAAGAGCAGTTTGACAGTGGGATATTCGGCCACAATGGAGTGCGGCGGAGTCTCCTTTGGAAGTTTATAAAGAGAGGCTGGGGCTGGATGGTCATCCGTTGGGAATTCTCTGATGGCATACTCTCGCAGGGCAGAATCATAGAGTTGGAAGAGACCCCAGGGGCCATCGAGTCCAACCCCCTGCTATGCAGGAACACCCATCAAAGCCCTCCCAACAGATGGCCATCCAGCCTCTGCTCAAAAACCTCCAAAGGAGAAGGAGACTCAACCACACTTCATGGAGGCAGCAGATTCCAATGAGGACAGCTCTGACTGTCAGGAAGTCCTTCCTGAGGTTCAAGTGGAATCTCCTTTCCTGCAGCTTGAATCCATTGCTCCTTGTCCTAGTCTCTGGAGCGCTAGAGAACAAGCCTGCTCCATCCTCGACATGACATCCCTTCGAATATTTAAACATGGCTATCATGTCCCCTCTTACCCTTCTCTTCTGCAGACTAAACATACCCAGCTCCCTAAGGTGTTCTTCATAGGCCATGGCTTCCAGACCCTTCACCATTTTGGTCGCCCTTCTCTGGACACGTTCCAGCTTGTCGACATCCTTCTTGAATTGAGGTGCCCAGAACTGGACAGAGGATTCCAAATGAGGCCTAATCAATGCAGAATAGAGTGGTATGGGGGTTGGACTCAATGCTCCTTGTGGTCTCTTCCAACTCTATGATTGTCAATATCATTCCTGAACTGAAGTGCCCAAAACTGGATGCATAGTCCACACGAGGTGGGACCAACCAGAAAAAAGAACTACAGTCCTATTCTGGAAACTTATCAGGTGATCTTGGCTTACTAAATCAGATTCTCTCTCCCTCTGCATAACGTTGTGTGGATGAAGCAAGGAAGAGGCTGGTCACATACATGGCCTTGGGCTCAATCTAGGAAAGGCAGGATCCAAACTTGATTGATCGATCGAGCGATTAAAAAGAACCTGGGCACACAAACAGCTATGGAAGAACCCATGCCCACCCACACAGCTCTATCATCCTAAAAGTTAACAGTTTTGTCTCGTAAGTAGACACAGGGAGCGGGGGCACCCAGGTACTCTGTTCAAGGAGGTACAGCTTACCTTCCAGTAAGTCTCTTGCCAATCCTGGCTCTGCCCCAGTTGAGCGGACAAAATCGGAGAGGACAACGTCCATATCCAGGGTCATATGATCCTGAACTCCTCAACGGCAGCTGGGAATGGCTGGGACATCGATGGGGGCTTCCGTGGCGCCTCAGTCTGGAGGAAGAAAGAGAGGAGGAAGCTCGGCTCAGCCACAGAGAGGAGCAGCAGCGTCAAACATGAGAGTATTCTCTTATTTCTTATCATTTCAAGGGTAGGGAAAGACATATTTTGGGGCAACAGCCATTCAATAATAAGGAACGTTGCAACTTTTTAAAATGATTTATACTTGCAAAACTGGCATATCTCAGTTAAAGACAGCTTCTGACAGTGAAGCTCCTTTTTACAATGTCATTTTACACCCCCAAGCCCCTTTCCCTTTTTTATCCTCTGTCTAGCTGGAAGGCTTTTTAGCAGCATCAACATTAGGAGGATAGCGAAGGAGGGCTGCCGTGGGCTGTAGCCCTGAGTCTGCAGGAGACAGTACAATTAAAAAAAAGCCTTGAGCTGGGAAACGGCCGGACTCTGCTCCAGCCGATCCAAGTTTAGTCGCGTGCGCCGCAAGAGGCAAGGTAAGCAGCCGCCGCCTTGGAAATTGCTTACTGAGCACACCTGAACAATAAAAACGGAGGGAAAAGGGGGAAAGAGATAAGCCTGCTTCACTAGCTACGCCCAGCACGCGAAAGTTGAAAGTTCCACCAAAATGGAAATCAAAGAAGTGGAAGCTGGAGAAAGGACTAGGGGAAATATCCTGGATCCATTTTGGAAGCTGTTTTTTTTTTTTAAAGTATATATAAAATCAATACAACATTACAAAATAACACAAACAACCAAACCACTCAAAACACCAACACGACAAAATAGAAATACAAAACAGTACAACATACTTCTACAAAACCCTCATCTACCATCACTAAACTATAAAATAAAAAGTAGAAGAAAAATTACATACACATAAGAATTAGTTCCCGCATTTATTGCAAATGGCTCCTATCATATTAGTTATAATTGACCTCCCTTTAAAGATTACATTTTCACTTTTATATTTGGAAGCTGTTTTCAAACAGTTTCTAGAAGGTACAAAATAACAGCATGAAGTATATAAACAGAACATTTCTGTTTCGGCTCCGTTATGTTGCATTTTTATTTTGTTACGTTTCAATGTGTTTTTAAAATTGCGTTTCACTAGTATTTTTAAACTTTTTAAAAAAATAAAAATCTGGAGTTACTGTGTTTTAAATCTATAGTTCTTTTTTACTTGTATTGAGGTTTTAAATGCTTGCAAGCTGCTTTGAATCCCATGCCAGAAGGAAGGCAGCGCATTAAACAAACAAATAAATACAACACTTTATTTCTCTTTTTCTTTTTGCAAACTGGCCTAGAAGGCCCACCAAGAAGTGAAACATACAGATCGTTAAAACAGACAATATCTTAAAGAAAACTCACTAAATGTCCCAATGGGCAGAAGCCTAAAATCCGAAATTTTTCTATCCTCATGTTGTTGTTTTATATTTTATATTGTTACTGCTTTGCTCAGAATCTCCGAAGCTGCACAGCCTCTGCTCTGAAGCCCAGTACCTGATGTACAGATATTCTGGTCCTGATATTATACAGCCATCCTGACTGCTATTGATAGATTTCTCCAAGGCAGGTGATGCCTTCCAAGTCGGGGGGGGGGATAAGCTTTGCTTGCATCTTCCTGCATGGCAGAAAGGGGTTGGACTGGATGGCCCTTGGGGTCCCTCCCGGCTCTACGATTCTATGATCTGGACGGATGCAGCCCAGAATTGCACTGACTTTTTTTTGGCTGCTGTATCACACCGTTGACTCATGATTAGCTTGTGACCCACTAAGACCCCCAAATCCTTTTCACATGGACTGCTTCCAAGCGGGCCATCGAGGGCTGGCTGCCGAAGGGGTGAGGGCAATTGCGAACTTGCCATACTGCTTATTTGTGGTTTTCTTTTTAGTGGTCTCGCTTCCAGCTGCTTCTGACATCACTGCTACTTTAATTACGTCTTTGATTTTTGCACTGCAGGAGTTTTAAAGCTGTATCACATCCTCTCAGCCTCAGAGGAAGGCAAGGGCAAACCCCCTCTCTGAACAAATCCTGCCAAGAAAACCCCGTGATGGGGTAGCCGTAAGTTGGAGACAACACAACAACAATCTGCACCAACAACAATCGGTTTTAAACTTCGGAAGGTGCCCTGAGTCCTTGAGTATTCTAGGATTCTACATCCCGTACCTTGCACATAAAAGAATTTGTTGCATAGCGAAAGGAAAACCAAAACTGTTGAACATAGTGGAAATCTGGCAGCAGAGGAAAAGTGAACTCTAAGGTTTTTTAAGTATATCTTGGATTTTACTTTTGCCGCCATGCCCTGGGACATCCTGTTGGAATATCATCACTCATTCATTTAGCCTCCTACTCCTAAGACCACTGCAGCCTCCCTGAACTTCCCAGAACTGGGCAGAAATGAAAGAATTATAAGAATAACCAGCCTGTTTTGATTTTTTAAAAACTCCGTGCTCTGAGTCCTGGCCCCTGACTGCAAGCCTCTTCTCCTAAAAACAAAAAATGAGCTGTACAGCAAAATACACACACACACAGGGAGAGGGAGAAAAAGAGGGCACGGAGCATCTTTTGTGTCCTCCAGAATCACAGAAAAGGCTGCCAAATTCTAGCTGTGCTTTTCAAACAGGCCCCCAATACAGGGGACTTTTCTGTATTGTTGGCGGGATGAGAAAAGAAAGGCTCTGTAAGGCCAACTGACTTTTGCAAAGCAAGAGATGCCTCCATCCCTCCGTGCTGTCTTTGGTTAATGCCACCTCAAAGTGGCCTGCTTCCAAACATGCTCCCTGCGGCACGCATCTGTGTGTGTACATGGCTTTGTGGAATCATCCTACCAAGGCTGCATATTCCGATATTTTCTTTTTAAATATTTATTTATTAAAATAACACTACCATGCCCTATGTAAAAAAATAAAATAAATCTCAGGATGGCACACAAGTAAAATTACAGCTAACAGGCTAAAGCAGCAGGAAGCAATAATTTCAAGAAACTAAACAATGCTTTTAAACCCAGTTAACATACGAATACAGATTTAAGAGAACTCAGGAGACAGGGCTTTCTCTGTGGCTGCTCCCAGGCTCTGGGAGAGGTTTGGCTGGGACCCTCCCTGCTATCTTTCCACAGACAGGCTAAGATGTTTTTATTTCTGCAGGCCTTTGCAGACTGACTAGTTAAGGGGATTGGTCCCTTTAGAATTGGGCTGTCCTGCAATTTGTCTGTCATTTTTAATATTTATGCTTGCAACTGGTGTTAATTCCACTGACAGTTTATTTATACTTCTACCTTTTGTATTTGGTTTGTCTTTTCTTTTTTTTTTTTTATCTCTGTCTCTTTTTTAGCTGTTGTAAGCCCTCGTGAGTCCCAAACCAGGAGAAAGGCAGGGTCGAAATTAATTCAGCTTAAAACCATTTAAAGTATGTGCATGAGTGTGACTTGCCCAAGGTCACCTGGTGGGTTTCAAGGGCTGAACAGGGATTCGAACCCTGCTCTCCAGAGTTCTAGTCCAAAATTCAAACCACTACACCACACTGGCTTGTAAGATTTATTCCTAGGAATCTGCCGCCACTGCCTTCCTCGGAGGCTGAGAGAGCATGACTTTCCTAAGCTAAGTGAGGATTCAAACCCTGCTCCCCCAGGGTCCTAGTCTAACTCTCAGCCCCAAAATCACCCTGGCCGAGATTCTGCTCTCTTCCTCCTTTTTTTTTTTTTAGTTTTTGTTCATTTTTGCATTGTAGCAAACCACCAGCTACGATGGCAAAGGAAGTGTTTGCGTTTATGTCTTGAAACAAGATGAAAAAAGAATCCTTCTTGCAAGAATGGAAGCACTGCAGCAGCGCCAGCATTGGAGGTTAAAAGAAGCAGCGGTTTCACCTCCCTGGCAAGCGAGACGCCCCAGTGTGACTGGGCAGAAACCCTTCCATGTACACACGCGGCAATATTTGCTTGCCCGGAGCGCAGCATGACACAGTCCTTCGCCAAAATAGCCCTGTCACTTCTAATCGGCGGGACGTAAACAAAGCACCCGTCTTCCACAATGACTCGGCAGGGTGCAAAGCGCCCGTCCAGCTCTGCGCCACCCACGGCTCTGCGTGGTGCGCAACACGGGAGCAAGCCAGGGCCAGGGGCGTGCAAAGCGGGCTGGATCCTCAGCCTTCAAGCCCAGCTTTCGTCAGGGAGCTGGTCTGGACTAGCAAGAAGCTGCTGCTTGCCATGTGCTCTTCCAAACTTTATTTTGAGGACTTCTTTTAGCATTTGCAAACTGTCAAAGGTTACAGTGCATTATGCACGGAGGCCAGATACAAAGCAAAGGAGAAGAATCAAATGGGTTGTGACTTGTCTGGACTAGCAGTAAAACCACCAGCCATGCGCTTTCTTTGAACTTCATTTCTTCGGGTTCCCCCCACTCCCTTTATCTGAAAAAACACTGAAGGGTATAAAGCATTAACAGGCACTGATGGGAAATGAAAGGAAGGAGAAGAATCAGAAAGAAAACAAATAAATCTGGGTGAGCAGATAAACGTCGGACAAAAAAACCACCACATCCTAATCTATCTATTTTTCTGTCTGTCTTTGGGAACCTGTAGGGGTTTGAGTGTTGAATTAGGACTGCAGGAGAGCAAGGTTCAGATCCACACTCCTGGAAACCCACTGAGGGGCAAGTCACGCCCTCTCAGCCTCAGCAGAATGCAAGAATGCACAATGCAATGGCAAATCTCCTCTGAACAAATCTGTCCAAGAAAAACCTCAGCGGGGTCACCGCAAGTCAAAGACAAATAACCACCTCAATGAAACAGCCAGCCCAGTGGAGTAGAGTGTTGCGCTGGACCTACGGGAGACCAGGATTCGAATCCCTGCTCAGCCACAGAAACCCCTTGGGTGACCTTGGGCATGTTACACTCTCACAGCCTCAGAGGAAGACAAGGGTGGCAAACCTCTGAATAAATCCTGCCAAGAACTGGGATCACCATAAGTTGAAGATGACTGTCATATCCCGGTTAACTTGTGCTCTTGAACACCACTCAGAATTAGAATGGAAGCATTTATTTGGAGCAAATAAGCAATGCAGCAACTTTCCCTAAAAGTTGCTGAGACTACAGTATGTTGGATAGTTACAAATTTTATAACCTGTCATAAAAAATGTAGACACATATCAGAATGACTGGAGAAAGCACCAGTTTTTCCCAGATCCTTTCGTTGTTTACACATCTTTCATCCTGGGAGGCAGCACACATTGCTATCTCTTCACCTTTGCCACGCCTGTTCCCGTAACACCTTCCCTCTAGTTTCGTATTCCCCCTTCTGATTTTTCCTCCTCGGTGGAAACAAAATGACATCAAACACTGCAGCGATTAAACTTTTGGCACCTTGGGATACTTTTGAAGCCTCAACCAGACACATGTTTGCAAAAGCAATTGGCAATTGGCACACTGTAGTGCTGGCGACTTATAGGTCCTCTCTCCGTCTCTTCCTCCTCAGAGGAAGGCTATAGCAGCCCTTCTCAGAGTAAACCCAGCTAAGAAAACCCTAGGATACACTTGCTGTAGTTGACTTGGAGACATTTTGCAACAACAGTCTGGTTACATGTAAGAGCCTTATTATGGTTGCTGTTCCAATATATAGCTGGCTAGATGTGCCATTCCTTAAAGAAATTCTGCATTGGGGTGGCCAACTGGGGAATGTTGAAGGTCCAAGTTTTTACCCCAACACTTTTTCAGGGGCCACACAGACTGCCAGAAAAGCCAAACAAAACTGCCCAGAAGCGTCCCGGCACCCACCTCCGGTTTTGAATAATGGGCATTATTTTGATGTTAAACAGTGCTGCTCATAACACCTCCTGGGGAGACAATTCATCTCTTTTTGGACAGAGAAACCGGTGACCTGGGCATTGGAAAAGATCAAGGTCAGGAATGCATCCCACCCAGATCTACCTAAAAACATGCCGGTTAAAATTGCCAGTATCTAAAATGGAAAGTTACCAACATCCAATGAAATATAATGAAAGTTCTGCAAAGAAGCAATAGTGAAAAAAGAGGTTGATCATTTGCTCACCTGCTGAAAAGTTCCATCATGGTGATAAGTTTTAAATTGGTGACTGACCGAAAAATAGAGCAGGGGAACAACTGGGTCTCTAATGGCAGGGAACTCCCAGAATAGGGCCACCACTGAGAGAGCCCTGACATTCCATTTGCAAGATGACAAATCCAGCTGGATCTCTGAGACACCACTAAAAACAGAGGATTCTTTTTATAGCACCCTTCAGGCATCTGCTCCCTAATAAGCAATTCCAACGTTTTGAGTAATCGCTGGAAACATTTCTAATTCCTGTAGGGAACTATATCTGTATCTATAGTTCCTTATACATATACCACTGTCATGGTGTCATTGAACCAATGAGAACTTGTTATATGTCTACACATGAATATGTCCTCTTGTTTCAATGGACCTCTTCTAGCTGGGACTTGCAGGTGGGATTCAGCTCTGCCTGTCATGAATTAAAACTGAATACAAAAAAGAGGTAACTCTCCCACCTAAAAATGCATAAAGAATTGCTGTTCTTTGGTGTCTCTGCTGGAGTCTTTGCTCTGGAGTCCCTTTTCTCCTAATCTGAAAGGGGTCTAGGCCAAAACCAAGAGGAACTCTGCCAGAGACGCATGCAAACCTGTCACGAGTCGGATTTTAAAAGTCAGCTTTCCAACCAGCAGTTCAGGCTGCTGCCCAATTCCTGGCCGGTTTGTTAAGCGTACACGCTTCTGTTGGCTACCAGGAAGGGCCACGGATCCCGCCCAGCCACTTTTCTGACTTTCTTCTCTCAGGGTTAGCCAGACTATGTCACCAAACTGCCACAGCTCATTTCAGGGGAGCTCAGCATTCACTGTGATTTTTCAAAAAGAAGGCTCATCTGTTAAATGGAAGAACCCTGTGTGACACAGAAGCCTGCTCCATTGCACCACTCATGGGTTGATGTACCCTGCTTCAGCTACCCATGGACAAGGCGAGAAGGTTACACAGCACAAGTGGGAATCATGCAGGCTTCCAGATATCATTTTACTGCAACTCCCAGCAGCCCTACGGAGTATTTGCAATTTTGGTACACACTATTTAAGGGCCATTTTGGTGTTTCAAAACTAAATAAGTAAAAATTTAGGAGCAAGTTGGACTACAACCCTGGAAACGAGCGTTTAATTCCCTGCTAAGCCATGGAAACCCACTGGATGATCTTGGGTGCATTCTCAGCCCCAGAAACCCCTGTGATAGGTTTGCCTTTGGGTTGCCATAAATTGGAAAACAACTCAAACGCACACAACAACAACAACACAAAGAAACTCACAAAACCCACTACTGAAATGAACAAGCTCCTAGCCCTCACGGACATGAAGAGAAGCTGCCACTGGTCAAAATAGGTGCCATACGAATGTGGTGATACCGAGGTAGGGAAGGCACTGTCTCTGCCGGCTGTGGATGACAGGAGATATAGTCTCAAATCTTGAGATTTTCCAGTTGTGGGACTTCAGTTGCCTTTAGCCTTGGAGATAATAAAGCTTTTTAGCCCAACTTGGCAACTAGAGGTTGGCAAAAGAAAAAACCCATCCCACTCTCCTACAGAGGCTAATCTTCACCTTCTCATTCCTCGTAAGCAAGAACAAATAATTCCTGCAGGCTTTCTCCCCACAGGATGAAAAGACAAACATTTCTGCAGTGCCCAGACCTGGACAGAGGATTCCAAGTGACAACTGACCAAAGCGGCTGCTTCTCCAAACGCGTGATGTCTCCTATCCAGTGGGCCTTCCCAAATGGCCACAGACATCAGGGGACGGCAGCTAGCCACTGGTCAAAATGTGTGTGGGAGCCCTGTGACAGGCATGATGGCTCAGAAGGGGCACCCCTTGGCATCTTCTGTGACCCTGGTAGCAAGTGAGCAGAAACTGACAAAAAAAGAGAAAGAAACCCCAACCTTCAAACCTTTATCTTTTCAGTGTCCATTCCCCTACCCCTTCTTTCACTTTCACATAGACAATGTCTATGTATCTCAGTCGGGGAAACTGCAACAAACTCCCCACAAAAACCACGAGGCACAGAAAATCTGATCGCTTTTTAGCTCCCCCGATCATCACTGAAGGTGCACGGCCAAGCATGGAAACCCCTGAACTCATGTTTCTGCATTTCTACTGATGTATCATGTCAGGCCCACAAGAAACACGGAAGAGACGGGTAACTTATGCCCCTCTGAGAAGCCACACACTTAGAAGGTGCTTCTTGGTCCAGCCCTCTTGCATCTCGAAGCCTGAAAACTGGCATCCTTGTTCCCCTCACAGCAGCAGCTCCAAAGTCCACCAAATTCTGCCACAAATACGTGGTGGCTTCTTTGCTCTTTTTGGTTAATCTACAAACAGTTCTCTTCTCTCCCTCCATCAAAATCCAAACATTGCTTGTGCAAAAACTGCTACACCTATTTGTGAGAAATATGCCTGGGAATATATACAGGCACGAAGAAGCAACCCCACAAACAGTCCCCTCGGTCTGGAAATGCCAGCCACTTCTGTCACAAAGCAAAAAAATCTGTAAATTTATTCCCCAACAATAGTCAGGGGTGGGTGGGTGGGAGGGGCAGACATTCAATGAAATTACAATTTGGACCAAAAGCTGTCTGGCCTGAAACATGCTACTTTCCCAGTTCCTGAAGTGGTTAGCATCTCTCCTGGAGAAAGTGATTTTTTGCAAAGAAACAAATCCTTAAAAGAGGTAACATGATGAAAAATCCTCTTTATGGACCATGTTGCTAAGATGGGCAGCAAAAAACACAACCACAGAGTTCTTTCTCATCCTCCCACCATTTCTTTAGAAAACAGTGAGGACTAGAAACATTCTCTTTAAAAAGAAAGCGGAAATCCTCAAGAGACTTTAAAAAAGCATTTGAAGATTACCGTTGGACAGTTTTTCTCACTCTGCGACTCCTTCCCTCTCACATGCAAATAGAGATCTCAATGCCCTTTCACATACGCAAAGAACCACTTTTTAAAAAGAACTCAAAACCTTTAAGCCGTCTCCTTCAATCCATCCTGTTAAACCCAACCATATGGCAGCATTCCAATGAGCTCTTCAGCCTTCCATATTAATCCATTCCAGACTGGGTCCGAGACTCTGGAAACCAAAATTGCAGCCCGTATAATGCGAAACCCAGATCTATTTCGTGCAATCAAGTTAAAATTGGTAACCTCCAACACAGGCTGGGGTACTTCGGAAGGAAGGAAGAGGGGAGAGAGCCAAGAAAGAGGGGGAAAGAGAGAGAGAGACTGAGAGAATTAGCAAGCAAACCTTTACCAGGCTGGGTTGGTTCAGCGGCGATGAAAGGAGCAAGAATGAACTTCAAGGAGAATCCAACAATGCCACTTTATTTCGGGTGAGTGGGCAGAGGAGGGGAAAAAAGAGGAAAGAAAGAGGCAAGCTTCAGTCATGTTTTCCTTCTAACGTGTGTGACTACATGCTCAAACACCACAGCGTGACCCTGGGACTGTCAGAAACTCTCAGGAAGTTCAACGCCTCTTTGGGGATGATGCAAGGCCCCAAGCGTGCTGGCTGGGAAAAAAACACCGAAGGGGATCTAGCTGAACCACCCCTTTGAGGCATCTTTTCCTGGGTCTCTGCGGGAGAGACGGAGAGCACGGGCCTGCGTGTGGACGTGAAAATCAGGTTCAGTCTCTCCAAACTCCTGGTGGGCTGGCTTTCAAAACATTAGGGCTGCCTGACATATAACAAGCTGTCCAAAACATAACAACAGAGGTAATTATAATTAAATTTATACTTATAAATGTTTTAATTAAAATTATTATTAGGCATATTTCAGTTAACAAAGCTTCTAACAGTGAAGCTAAAGGCTTTTTATACCTCCCCAGCTCTGCCACAGTTTTTTTCCTTATCTTCTACCTAGTTGGAAGTATTTTTAGCAGCACCGGACTCAGGGGAAGACGAATGAGACCTGGAAAAACACAGGCTCTTCCTGTCCGGCTGCAACAGGCTGCCCACAGTAAACGGCATGATAAAGTCTGACTTAGCAAAGAGTGGGATTCTAGTCCAGTTCATCCAGCAGTAGCCACGGGTGCCTGCCTACAACCAGCATGGCAAATAGCAGCTGCCACCAGAGTCCCTCACTGAGAACAGCGGGAAAAAGGAGAGTGGATAGGCCCACCTCAACCCCCACATGTTTAAAAAGAAGAAAAAAGCATAGATCTAGTAAACTACCCACCAAAATGGAAATCATAAGAAAGCAGAGGCTAGTGAAACCCTCCGGGACTCCTTGGAGGGCCAACCCCCCACCCAACATACATATCTGCCCTCCTCACACATAATTTTTTAAAATTTTTTGCCCCCAAATGCCATCTGGGAGGGGGCTACAGGGGCACTCTCACCATGTTTTGGGGCCTTCCTTCTCCTCTGGTATTTTGAGGCAAAAAAATCTTTTCTAAAAACATTTTGTGAACATTTGTTTTGACCCACCCCGAAGGGGGGGATCCAGGAGGCCTCCAAACAACCAAAAATCAAGTTTCAAAAAGCAACGGAATAAAAAGGTCTTCACCTGCCTGTGGAAAGACAGTGAGGAGGGTCCCAGTCCAGCCTCTCTGACTGTAGCAAGAAAAAAAAATGTTTGCCACGTGCCAAAGGTGGGAGTTGGGGCCACCACTTCCAAAACTCCTCTGTTTGCCTGGGGCCTTCTGGGAGTTGTAGTCCATAAGCTTTTCCACCGTTCTCTCATCAACCGTCCTGGTTTTTCCGTATGTCAGACTGCTATAAATGGATTTAACAGACTTCATTAACGCAAGCAGTAGTTTATGGGTCTGCCTCATCTCTTCTAAGAATAAGGGAGACTTCTTTGTGGCACTGCATCTGTATGTCCCAGCAGAGTGAAAAAAGCAGTGCATGCATACCTATTAGTCCATATAACTCTGTACATTGCTGCATGATTCACGGGTCACATTCCCTGACATCATTCGGGGTGGGGAAGGCAGGAGACGGGCAGCTTCTTGTGGCCCCCACCCCAGCCCTGCTGCCATTCGTGGCGAGTTACTCTCCGAGTGACACACAGACATGAGCCAGGCTTTTCCAGAACAGCCCAAATCACGTATCACAACAACAACAAGGGATGACTTCATTCCAGAAGGGAAGTGAAAAGTCTAAGCAGGAGTTTGTGACACCCAATGGCCGAGAGCGAGCAGATGCCAAAAAAACAAGGAGGGTCTCCTGATGGGTGTCTGGGTAGTTTGCGGGCAAACCACATGGGATTGCTAAGAAATTCAATTTCTGGCATTTAAAAAAATAAACTCACAGAAGGGTGGATGGGAGATAAACCAGGATTTCCGGGTGGAACGACTATGAGCTCCTTCCGTCTCTGCTGCCCGAAACACGTTCTTTGGCTCAGAGATCTTTGGTGTTTGGGATGCGTTTTTCGCACCAGGTTCTGGCCAGCTGATCTGGTGAGGAGGGAGGTTCCTATTAAAAACAAACAAGGGAAATCCTGCAAAGAGGAGGCCCTTCCCTAGACAGTCTAAGGGTCGAACGCAGCTTGCTGGCTGAAAAGATGCTTTATTGAAGAAGAAGATTTATCAGCCACTTCTAACCCTGCTGACAAAGGACTGCCCCAAAAGTCACATCGGTTGGGTCCAGATCATCTACAAAACTGTATCTCTCAATATGAGCCTTGATCACTGGAATCACGATGACTAGAGCAGCGTTACGTCCTGTGGTTATTATTGTTTTGCCATTTATATCTTGCCTGTTTCCCAAAACTGGGACACAAAAGTAGCATTTCATTTAAAAAAAGAAAAGCACAGCTAAAAACATACAAAAAGCAAACATCACAATGAAATTAAACTAGTCACAGTATCAAAACAATCTAAACCTATGCTTTAAAAGACACAGTGCAATTAGAAAGATTTTTAAAAAGCAGTTCAGTTTAAAAACAACAAAGGCTAAAGCAACACAGCCCATTCTTTAAAAAACTTTCCATTTTAAAAGCCGGTTGGGATAAAAAGGGTCTTGCCTGCTGATGGAAGGAGAGCAACAAGGGGGCCCTTCTGGCCTCCCCGGGATGGCAATGCCAGAGTCTGGGGGCAGCCACTGAGGAGGCCCTGTCTTGTATCTCCACCAACTGCGGCTGTGAAGGTGTCGGGACCCTCTGGAAGATCTCAGAGCCTGATACAGGGAGCCCGGATCTGAGTCATACAGGCCTTTATCAACACTCTGGCCACTCCGCTCGTCTTCCCAAGCCCCCAATCTCAGCTATCCCCCTTCACACCATGTTGTGCAAAATATATTTTTGCTTCCAGGCCACCACTAATCCTGTTCTAGTTGCACATGTGCTGCTTCGGATGAGGTGTGTCTGCATTCCGAGGCTTGCTCTTGGATGCAAGCACTGCACGGCACCATCTTTTTTTTCCACGTTCACCCCCATTCCACTCTTCCTCCTTCTGACTGCAAGGCAGCCTGTAGAAGAGGCTGGATATCCTCCTAGGCCAAAAATAATCCCAGTATTACTTGCTCAACAGCAGTGTATCTCCTAATAGAAGCCTAGCCAGGTTTTATGATCCCTGGCAGAAGGCATCTTCTTGGTCTCAGCACTATCACAGGCATGCAAGCTGGAGGGCCTTCTTGGTGGATGCTCCCAAACTGCAGAATTACCTCCCATGGACGCCTAGGTAGGACTCTTCTCCAGTCCCTTTCCTCCGGCAGGTGAAAACCTCTCTATTTCTTCTGGCCTCTGAGTCGCAATTGTGTTATGTTGTATTTTTGTTTTTATCATTATTACTACATTTTAATGGCCTTTTCAAAGCTGTTTCAAATTATTGTTTTAAAGTGATTGCTTCTTTAATTGCTTTAACTCAAACTGCGAGATGTCTTGGGAACCATATTGCGATCAATTAATTATTAATATCCTCATCACTGGTGGAAGAGACATTCAAACTGCCCTGAAGGATGAGACCCACAGTCAGTGGGGTCCAGCACTCCAACTGCTGCCGGCTGGGACACACATGACCCTGCCTGGTTTGTCTCCCGTCCAAATCTTGGAAACTTTGCTGGCAGGGCAGGAGGGGGAGAGATACAAGCCCAGAATCTCTCAGCTAGCATGGCCAACTTCAACTCCTTTCTAAACACCAGTTTGTCACCTGCCTGTAACCCATATTACCCCCCAACACACACACAAAAAAATCTAATCTCCAAAATAATCTTTCTCCTCTCCCCCAGAGTTATAATAGATGGTATCCTATTCAGAAATTATGTGACTGTAAGCTAGACTTACGGTATTGTAACTGCTGGGGATTCACATTCATGGTCATGAACAATCCCCCCAAAGCCTAGTAGCACCCCAACTGAAGCAATTCTGAGATGCTAAGAACTGGGGCCCTGAAAAACAGTGCCCACAGTGCTCTCCTGCTCCCAAGGTACCCCAAGGACGTGTCGCTGGAGAGACCCCGCAGGGTCCTGGCTCAGCTCCCTGTCCCAATGCACCTCCGACCAGGAGAGCACTGCAAGTGCCATTTCCCAGCTCCCCAATTTCCAGTACCGCAGAAACACTTCAGTCGGGCACTGCCAGGCTGTAAAGATAGGTCGAGGGCAGGTGGCACTGCAGACACAGGTCTGTGGAATTGCTGTCATGGAGCCAGAAGCAATTTTTTCTGTGGAGTTGGAATTGGTAGAAACATACCAACTGTGACTCTAGCTTCAGTACAGAAAACTTATGATATAAAATGTCTAATTAGTCGTATATTTTCTTTCATAGGAATTTAGGAAACCATTCTTGTTCAGAAATTTTAATCAAATAAACACATTTTACGTTCTATTGATTCAAGTTGCCTGATGATTACAAGCTAGTGACAGCTGACTACAGTACATGTATAACCACTAAATAATATGCATTTCCTTTTTATGAAGGAGTCAGGCAGTAGAAAACCAGAGAAGTCGAAAGTCTGGCGTACCTGTTCCACAGCCCTGGCCAGACATAACAACCACAATGGAGTCCATTGTGGTAGTTCTGTTGACGATACAGAATCTCAGTCCACGTTTCTCTTTGATTCACATTGTGATGAATAGTTCTGCTAATAGGCAGGACGCACATCTCGGAACAGACTAAACCTCAGAAGAGACAAGCGTGTTGTTATCTATACACAGCTGGCCTACTCTGAAAGCAAACCAACTGATCTGGACAGAGCCCAAACAAATGACACTGTTGGTTGCATTACAACCCACACGGACTGCATCGCTATCACAGATGGCCAAAGTCTGTGTGCTTCTAAGCCACACTCCCAGTCACTGCAACGAACCCCAAAGAAATATACATGGGTGGGAGAGCATTAACCACCCTGGAGCTTGATTTTGGCCTTTCTGCTTGCGTTGGCCACTAAGGATATAGAAGGAGGACACAGAGGCTCCTTTTGGTCTTGTCCACCTTGAGATCCGAGGCCAGGGGAAGTGGTACCCAAGAGATGCTTCATTATGGAAGCAGCCCCAGGCAGCTTAAAGTCTAACATCTGGACTTCATATGCAGCCTGAAAGGAGACAAATGCCCAGTTCAGGGGAACCAGAAAAGAGGGCCACGCTTGACTTTCAATTTGTATGTTCCTGATTTCAATGTTTGGCTGCGAAAGCTGGATGGTGAAGAAAACAGACGGTGAGAAAATCAACTCACATCACCCCAATTTTGCACACCTTTGCAAAAAGGTGCATCCTCACAGATATATGCACACAGGGTGTTTGTCTCCCAAAAGCCAACACCAGGTATCAAAATATCTGACAAATCAAACTTAACAGACATTCCAAAAAAACTGAAATGCTCTGTTGAGAGGATTTCTAGAAATTTCAAAACAACAATCCCAACCCAGTAGCCACACAGAGAAAATATCTACTGGATCTCAGAGCTCGGATGGATGGAGGATGGGAATGCTTGTTCTATACGGTGGGGGAGGCAGAAAGGAGGAGACCACAATTCTTGGGATTCCAATGAAGTCAAATTCTTACTCTCAGCTGCACAATCAAAGCCATACGGCTCTCTGCCCACACAACCAAAAGCCCAAGGAAGTTTATTCTGACTTTTTTGGGCGGTGGCCCACAGGGCAGATAATGGCTCCTTCCATTCATCTCAAAAGACAATCACGAGGGGAAGCTTGTCTTCCCTTTTTTGCAATTTCTCTAGTGAACGGCACCAAACCCGAAGGAACTAGACAAGAGCTTCAAGCGTAAAGATGTATCATTGAATATCAACGTCAGGGCTGTCCATCCCACTGGATCTCTGATTTCTGTGTGAAAGCTGGATAGTGAAGAAAGTTAACAGGAAAAGAATGAACTCATCTGAAATGCAATTTGAAATGCAGTTCCGCAGATACCAAGGATTGCTAAAATACAAAAAATAAAGAGTCCTGGAGCAAAACAAACCTGGACTCTCCCTAAAAGCCAAGATGACCAATTGAGACCGTCGCGCTTTGGGATGTATCGTGAGATGAAGTAAGCCGCTGGAAAAGACAACAACGCTTCATAAAGTGGAAGGCAATAGGAAAAGAGGAAGGCCAGACTACAGGTGATAGACTCAACCAAAGAAGCCAAAACCCTGAGTTTGTTGACCTGAAGTCCCTTATTCGTAGGGTTGTCATAAGTCAAAGTCGACACGGCAGCAATTAACAACAACAAATCCATTGATTCAGGGAAAATAAGCAACCTAGGGTTGTGGCAGAGAAATCACAGGCATGCAGCTGCCCCAGCCAGCCTGCTCTCTCTGTGAACTGCTTGTCTTTTTATTTAAAAAAAAATGTCCAGGCACTAACAACAGACCGGATCGATATATTGAAGGGAAAAGAAGGTTGGAAGCTGCCACTGTGGTGGATGCAGAAAGGTCAGCAAAGAGTTTGCTTGGCTCAGGACCAGAGCAGATATTTAGAACAAGTGGGTCAGATTTTAGATAGACAGACAAATAAATAAATAACTAAATACAGGGCATATCTCATTCTCTGTGGACCTACCAACAAGAGAACCCAGGCAGTGACCGGCAGGACAAGACCCAAAAGTGGCCACCACAATTGAAGACAAGCAATCCCAAATCATCCCTCTTTCTGGAATTTCTGGAAAGGAAACAATACTGGGTAAATAGACCTGAGCAGCTTCCCTTGCTCTGATTTTTCAGTGAGGCCTTGATGAGGTCCAAAATCTTATTTTTCTACAGACCACAACTCAATAAGGGGGCCCTCACTCCGCCTGCAACTGGTTCAGCCAAACTCCAATTAGGGTCTGGGAAGGACAACCCCAACTGAAACTCCAGAGAGACACAGCTGTCAGGCCTGAGCTCAACAAGATCACGGTCCTCTGCTTTTACAGAGCAAAGGCCCTAGCCCAGAGCAAAGGCACGGCATATGGGAGGCCTCGGATTCAAATCCTGACAGGGTTAGGAAGGAGGAGTGAGGTTGAGACTGAACCCCAAGAGTCTTGGTACAACGGGGCCGTGCCTCAGATGGGCTTCTGCTTCCACCAAGATGTCCAGGAACCTGGGGCTGCCAAAATACCACCCCTGGGAGCAGCAGCACTGAGGACTGAGCCCAGTTTGTCAAAGACTTTGTTCTCCAAAACCAAGGCAAGGCCACGGAGCTTTCTCTAAGAGCCGGGCTTTGTTTGGACGGGCGTGTCGGCAGGAACAGGGAGTGCCCATGGCAGGTACTTACCTGCCAAAGGCATGGAAGTCTTTGCTGGCCAAACCCCGGGATTGCATCACTCTGAACCACTGACACATCTGCTGGAGCCAAAGTCCACGGGTAGCCCACTGGAGGGGAAAAGGGCAACCTGCGGATCATTATGCTCGGCACCCAAAAAAGGCAAGGAGCACACAACTCCTTTGCTCAAACAGCTCCACTGGCTGCCAAACTGTTTCCAGGCACGGTTCAAAGTACTGGCTGTGACTTATAAAGCCTCGTGAGGTTCAGGTCCAGGGTATCTGGCAGACTGTATCCCCTCATATGAGCCCGCCTGGGCCCAGAATTCCACAAGAGAGGCCCTTCTTTCAGCTCTACCACCGTCACAGGCCCAGCTGGTGGGGGTATGTGAGAGGGGCTTCCCGGTGGTGGCCCCTAGACTCTGGAGTTCCCTGCCAAGGGAGGCCAGGACAGACCCCCTCTTTGCTATCCTTCCTTCAGCACGCAAAATCCTTTTTTTAAAAATTTTTTGACAGGCTTTTAAATCAGAGAGCTTTTAAAGACCAGGCTAAAGATGCTGTACTGTTTTAAACTGAACTGTTTTTAATTGCATTTTATCCTTTTAATGATAGGTTTAAATTGCTTTAATGTTATGAATACCTTCATTCCATTTACTTTTTGTATGTTTTCAGTTGTATTGCTCTTTTTTAAATTTTTAAGCCACCTTGCATCCCAATTTCTGGAGAAAAGCAGGACAAGAACAAAAGTTGTAACACCACCACCAATACATGGCTTACTGACTGAAAGCCGCGGATCTTCCCATAAGAACTTGCCTGAATCTTACAGTCTTCAAGGGGGCTTCCTCTCCATCTCACTACCCTCCTAGGTTTGATCTCCCAAATCTCTTTTTTGCTGTCTTTTCGCCAACAGGGAAAGACCTTCCTGTTTAAAAAGGCTTTCAGCCTTAAGCGACCAGTATAGAGGGATATGCAATTAGGTGTGCTATTTTTTAAAAAAATTAAGTATGTATTTCAAGTATTTTAGCTGTTTTTAAGTTAATGTCTTAAAAGTAGGATTTTAATTGGATATACGGTTTAATGCTTCCCTCTACCCCAGCTTTTGTATCCTATATTGTTTTAGCTGTTATATTACAAGACGCTTTGAGTCCCATTTGGAAGAAAAACAGGATATAAATCTAATCAATAAATAATAAAGAGCATTCTGGCATGCAAACCAACTGCTCGAAGTGAAGTTTACTTGAAAATTATTTGGTTCTCCTTTAGGCTTTGCGGGTAGGGCAGGGAAGAGAGGTGAAGAATGGGGAACAAGGATTGTGTGAATGTCAGCAGAACTTGGGCAGACGCTTCTTCTGCAGAAATAGCATCAACTGTAAACATTTTTTAAAATAAAAATCAAATGCCCAGGGGAGAATCTTGCCCAAACGCTGCAACCAGCCAAGGTCACAGAGGGAAGAGGTTGCAGAAAAGCAATCTGGGGCCTGGCCATTGTTTGGTGCCCCGAGTTTCTCTCTATGAAGCTATTAGCCAACCAGGACAAAACCCCATTCTCACCCACCCACCAGATCCTGCAATTGGAAGATCAGCTGGCGTGCCTTAGTGACACAGGAGTGTCACCTATGAGCAAAGGCACTGCTTGCATGGTTCATACAAGAGAGTCTGAGCTCATGAGAAAGGGCAGGAGTACCTATGAGGCCCAAAAGATTTTTGCATGAGCTAGGCCAGAAAACAACAATGTCCATATGATCCTCGGCTGCACTGCAACATCACACTAAAACCATGGTTTAATGCTGCCAGGAAAGATGGTTCTGAGAGCCGTGACGGGATTATGACCGCTTCACATCAATCGCAGGCCAGTGTGTCTTCTGAGTCCAAGAAACAGAAATTCACCTGTACTGCAGTTAGTATAAACAAGCCAGCTTCAAACTATGATCAGCAAAGCTGGCTCAGTTTCACTAACCTCAATTAAGATGAACTAGCATCAAACCATGGTTAATCCACAGTGGGTCCCTAAATGTATGAATTCCACATTAATACAGCAGAAAAGGAGACAGGGATTAAGATCAAGCCTTCTTCTGTCTTGTTAAACCACATTTCGGCACATCAAGAGATCACAGCCAATACGCAGTTGTTGTACGCTGTTAAGTCGTTTCCAACTTATGGCAACCCTAATGTGAACCTATTACGGGCTTTTCTGGGGTTGAAAATGTGTGACACACCCAAGGTCAGCCAGTGAGTTTCAATGGCCAAATAGAAAATCAAACGCTGCTCTTCAGGGTTGTAGACAAAAGCTCAAACCACTACACCACACTGATTCTCACAGCCAATATAGCAATGGCCAAGTCAGGACACACATTCAGAAAACACAATGCACCCGCAGTATATGTGGGGATTCCTTTCCAGGAACCCCTGCATAAAACCAAAAACATGAGGCACTGTGGCCCACTATAGTCAATGATGCAACGTGTGCATAACCACAGCAGAGCACGCGTGTGCACATCACGTCCACTGACTATTATTTGACACAATGCTTTGCACAATCTCGCATTTGTATGTGCGGAGGTCACGTGAGACGAGGGTTCACCATGCTACAAACCACCAAGTCCCAGCAAAAGCTTAACCCCATGCTAGAAATTACTGCTGTGTAACAAAAACTCAGACATCAGCCCAGTTGCGTCTCCAGGCAAAAGTTAGGTTGTGTAATACCCAACAGCTGGGAACACTACTGAATCAATCCTGGAAAGAGAGAGCAAAGGGAAACAACTTATGATAACGCACACAAATACACCCATTGGCAGCAGTGCTTCCAGTCACAGATTGCTGCACCTCCAAAAATAAACTTCTCTGCGCTACAGCCACCAAGGAAGGCGGACCAAGGCGGCATTTGACCCAACTGTGTTGTGATTTTGAGTACTGAGGATTTTGGCCTTGGAGACCAGAGTCTGAATCCCCGCTCGGCCATGGAAACCCATTGAGTGACTTGGCCAACTCACATTCTCTCAGCCCCAGTGAGTGGCCATGGATGAGAAACCCTCTCTGAACATATTGTGCCAAATAAACCCCATGATAGGTTTGTCTTAGGATCATTGTAAGTTGGAAATGAGAAAGAGAGTGTAAGAGAGTGTTAGTGAGTGTGACACGCCCAAGGTCACCCTGTAGACATCTTATCACCAAACAAGGATTCAAACCCGAGTCTCTCAAGAGTCCTAGTCCAATATTCAAACCGCTACGACACTCTGGGTCTCACTCTGACGTCCAGATTGGCAATCTGTTTTCCCCAAAGTGCCTGAGATCAGTACCATGGCTGTGTCATTATCATATTTACATAATTTCATGACAAACTTGCTATGGACCAGCAACCAACAGTTGGTGGATTGCTGTTGGTCCATGGGCCACCGCTTTCAGCAACGCTGCTATAGAGTGGAGTCATTCTCAGAATGGGGATGAATCAGATAGTTTTGGTGAAGAAAAACAGAAGAAAGGTTGGCCAACAAGAGAACACAATCACTCCCAGATCCTAGATGCACAAGACACGATGTACTGGCAAACAGAAGCACAAGCCCAGGGAGAAGAGGGTTCCAATTCAAGGGAATCTAGGATACAGAAGAATCAAAAAGGTGGGTTCAGTTCCACACATCATTTCCAATAAATGAGCTTAAACTCTGTCCACAATTTTCTGCTAGAATAACCACTTTTTCTCAAAACCTTACACGCCACTTTCAAGTTTTTGTAACAATCCTATAAGTGTAGATCATGCATCCAAGCTTTTTCTGGGGCAGGGGAGTTCAAGATGACGGGAATGTGTGTGGCCTATCACATCTCCCCACACACACATCCAAAAACGCTGACTGGGTACCACCTTGGGTCCACACTATTTGAAAAGTACTTTCTCCCTGTGTCAGTCAAATTTTTAGGAGACCCTTCTCACTGTCCCATGACTTCCCCAGGTATGTGAACAACAGAAACAGGGCCTTCTCAGTGGCTGCTCTGAAGCTTTGAAACTCCCTTCTCATGGAGGCTAGGATAGCCCTTCTCCTTGCTCTTCTTCTACCATCATCTACCTTTCCTATGCCAATAGGCTTTTTTAGATTAGGCTTTTACGGGTGTGCAGTTCTGGTGACTTTTATATTCTGCCTTTTAAGGAATGCTATACTTAATAAAATGTGGGCATCCTCCATGTATCTGACAGGTTATGGACCAGAGCACAGTCAGAAAGCAGAACTGGTCAAAAAGTGTAACCCAGTTTTCTCCCTGTAGGGAATTATGGAAATGCTTGCTTGGAAATGCACATGTATACTCCTTGTAAAGTCTTTCAGTTGGCTTGGCACTCTTTTTTCCTTCCTTCTCAGCTCGCTTTGCAAGCAATGCACAAATGCATGTAGTCCAAAGAGAAAGGAGGGAAGGAAAAGGCCCCAAGCCAACTAAGATGCTGCAAGCAGCGCGCGCACATGGTTCAAAGCAAGCCTCCATAATTCCCTGAAGTTCCCTACAAGAAGAAAGCAAGAGAAGAGCCAATCAAAGAGTGGACCTCACATCAAAAGAACAGTTGTTCTTGTGTGCCTTCAAGTTGCTTCCGACTTATGGCAACCCTCAGGTGAATCTATCACGGGGTGTTCTGGGGCTGAGAGTGTGCGATGTGCCCAAAGTCACCCCGCCAGTCTTCATAGCTGAGCAGAAGAACCAAACCCTGGTCTCCAGAGTTGTAGTCCAACGCTCAAACCACTGTACTACGTTGGCCCTTGAAAGATTGGTAATCTATAATTTACATTGGTTGAAAGAGCGAAACATCAAAAAAAGAGTTGTGGAGAAGTGGGGGATACCTGTATGTGTATTTTATGTCCTCTCGGTCTAAGTTGACCCACGTGGAGGTGGTGAAATGCCTCACGCTACCATTTAACCACAGTAAATTCGTGATGACTAATTAATACACATCGGCCATTTATGAAGGCCTCAGGAGTTGCAAAGCAGAAAAGAGTCGAAGGTTTGGTGTGCAGGTCTGATGCCAACTGGATTAACAGTGACCGAGAGAGTTGCAATGGGTTGCGGTGCCAGGGGTTTGTGGAGTTGCCCGTGGCCTATGGGCCCAGGAGTTCCTTACTCGCCTCCCCTCGCAGTCCCACTAGGCCTATCAATTACAGATACGAGGGGACGTCAAGCTGACCCGGCGACCGCCACCAATGCCTCCTCGCGCTTCTGTTTGCTCCGCAATTTCCAAGCCAACCGGTCTGGCCCGGGCTCACAAAAACATCTGATGCGCATTCCGGATGCCGGCAGCAACGGAAAGGCTTGATAAATATTAACTTAACACTCGGACAGCGTTCCAATGGATTTCCCAAGGGACACTGACACCAAGCCAAAAAAGAAAAAAAGAAAAAAGAGGAAGGGGTTGTCAAACCGAGAAGAGACCCTCCCCTCCGCCCCCTCCTCTCCAGCCACACAAAAATAGCAGTTAAAAATAATTCTGGAAGCGCCCAGAGGAGGTGCCTGGGGGTCCCTTTCAGCTCGGAGTGAGAAAGGGAAAGTGTTTTAACGCTGCCCATTAAGCCAACAAATTGAGTCTTGCACCAAAGCCGGAGGCGAGAGCCACGCCTTTTGGGAAGGGAGACGTTAAACTGCCCCGGGGGAGAGCAAAGGAACCGGGCAGAGGCCACGCCAGATTGGTTTTCCACCAGAAACAAAAGAGAAAGTTTGGAAATGAGAATGCAGGACGGAGGAAAAAAGTGGGAAACTTGGGGGGAGAAGGTGACGAGGCGGCTGTTGGACCCCCAAAGGGGGAGGAGGCCAGGGGGAGAAAGACGGCCAGGGCGGAAAAGCCAGAGGTCCAAGGAGGCCAAGAGGGGGGAGGGAGAAAAGTTTGGGGAGCGCAGGGGGAGGATAGACAGGCCTGGGAGACTGGGAAGGGGCCTAACCAGAAAGAGGGCCAAACGGGGGGCTCAGAGAGGCAGTGGGGCAGCAGCAGCAACATGGGTAATGCGACTCTGATGGGATGGGCCAGGACCAGGATGGAGGAGGGGTTTTGAGTGGGCAGAGTTATGGGGCTCCCAAATAGGGAGAGAGGCCAAGGGGCTGGGGGGGGCAGGCAGAGCCACGGGGGACTCCCACCCCACCCTTTTCCCTCCTTACAAAGCCCATCATCCCCACCACACTGAGGAGAGGGAAGCTGCCTCTCCAAGAAAAGGATACCCCATAGGAGAGCCCGCCCGATCCCTTGCTCTCCTCCACAGATGGATCCTACTGCAGCTCCCACCATCCCCTACCAACTCGCACCCCTAGATACCTTAGAGCACAAGTCCCATCGTCCCCCCAGGGGGCAGCTGGATGGGTGGGTGTGATTTGCAGTCCAGTCCTAGAAGGAGGGGCCCGGCCATGCTGGACCACAAGTCCCATCAACTCCCACCGAGCTGGCTGGGGACAATGGGAGACACAGTCCAACGTGGATGGGGACTAAAACGGGAGGGGAGGGGTCCGAATAAGGGAGGGTCGGAGGGAGACTGGAGTTCCCACCGGGTGGAAGGAAATGGGGGCTGGGGCGTGGCTTCCCAAAAGGGGGCGGGGTTATGAGGAGGGACCCCACCGAACGCTCCAAAGGGGCGGGGCCGGCCGGCCAGACAGAGGGTCTTGTGGGCGGGGCGAGAGTTCTGCAAAAGTGGGCGGGATTCTAAGAAGCAAAGTGGAGAGAGAAGACCCTGAAGTGGGCGGGGCGACCCTGGAGAGTTCCGAAAAAGGGGCGGGGAAAGGGAGAAAGGACGAAGGGCGGGGGAGGAGGAGGCGAAGGAACCCGGGGGGGGCGCGCACAGACACACACACACCTGAGCGTTCGAAAGGGGCGGGGCGCCCCCTCCTCGCGCGGTGGGGTGACCCGGGCGGCCGTTGGGACGGGGTTCGAAAGGGGCGGGGCCAGAGGTCGCGAGAAAGTTCTGCGCTGGGGGAGGGGGGGCCCGAGCGCGGCGTCGCGGAGGAGGAGGAGGAGGAGGTCGCTCGGCCGCCCGTCCCTCCTTCCCCTCAGCCGCTTACCTTGGTCGTCGTCCTCCGCGGCTAGTGCGGCCGCCGCCGCCGCCGCCATCCCGCCTTCGCAGGGCCCGCCGGCTCTCGAGTGGGATGGGTTGTGGGGGGGGGCCAAAAAGAGCGAGGCGCTTCCCCTCAGGGACGGACGGAGGGAGGGAGGGGAGGCGGGCGCGGGACGGGGCGGGGCCTCTCCCTCCGCGCGCCGCCCCTCCGCTTGCTGTGGGGGGGAGTCGGAGGGACTCTCCGAGCAGCAGCCCCGGCGCGGCGTGAGGCGAACAACTTAGCGAAGCGACGGGAACCAAACTCCTCCCTCGCGCGCCCTCTTTCTTTCCCCTCGCGGGCTCTGGGCGTGCGCCACACCGGGCGACGTCCCCCGTCTCCGCCCCCGGAACCCGCCGCGCGGGCCAACGTTTCCCGCCCGGAGGCGTTTCGAGCGGGGGACGCGGCGCTCGGCGGACACCTCTTCCTCCTCCCCCCTCCCCCCTCCCCTTTTTTCTTCCCCTGTCGTCATCGGAGGAGGCGGCCCCATCGCGGCGTCTTTCGCCCCGAAAGGGAGGAGCCACGCCCATCGAGGGGGCGGGGCCACGCCGGACCCAAGCCACGCCCACCCGCTGGGAGAAGCCGAGGGCCGACGCGAAAGGGGACTGCGCGACTGATCTTTTTTTTTCTCCCCTTGCAAACTTTTTTTGCTGCATCTTTTTCTGTAATTATTTTTTTTGCAAAGTGGCATTTTTTTCATAGGAACAAAAATCCTATAGAAAGATAACTTTTTAAAAAAAATGCTATGGGGAAAGTTTTTCTGAGCCTTCCATGGGTAGCAAAAAAAGCCTTTCCTTATTTTATTATTATTATTATTATTTTATTATTATTATTATTTATTTGTATCCCGCCTCTCCATAGGGATCGAGGCGGCCAACAACTTACAAATAGCAGCTCTGTGTGTAACTATATGAATAAAAGATATTTATAATCCTGTCTAATGTATAAATAAATATAGTCTAATATATAAATAAATATAAATATAAATAAATATATAATAAATATAGTATAGGTCATTAAAAACCAGGACAAACACTCCTCCCAGATCCAGCCCTGGATCCCAGAAGGATGGAGTGAATCCCCAAAAACAGAGGCACTGATTGGTGTCCTTAAGAAAAAGTACATAAAAAAAAATAGAAATTATATATATTTAAATAAAAAATACATATTAACCTGTAGAATTAGATTTATGAAAGGTCTTGTAAAAGGGAATGATTTTGAAGAGAATTGGAAGTGCCCTTCCCTAAACTACAAACCCCAGAATTCCATGGGAGGTTGATAGTGGAATAGCAGCACTTTAACACTGTGGTGCGGAAATGGTGCGGGCTGAGCCCTCGCGCTCTTACGACGGGATTCAGGAGTTCCCCCTTGCTTCTAAAGTGCATGGATGAGATGGCAGCTGGGCTCCAGACACAGGCCATTTCCGCACGAGGCTGTTATAGCGCGATGGTTCCACTTTCAACCTCCTCTGGAATCCTGGGGTTTGCAGTTCCGGGAGGGGCCGGCCTCTATAGAGTTGGAAGAGACCTCAAAGGACATCCGGCCGGCCCCTCCCGGAACTGCAAACCCCAGGATTCCAGAGGAGGTTGAAAGTGGAACCATCGCGCTATAACAGCCTCGTGCGGAAATGGCCACAGACAAATCAAAGAGGTAATTAAAATTACTAGCTGCTGGTGGCTGCCAATCACACCATGTGGGATTCGAGGCACGTGGTGTATGTGGCGGTTTCCCCCACATAGCGACCCGGTGGTTCCATTTCACATGTGCATATTGTTCATTTTCAATAAAAAAAGTTTGCCGAAACAGGTTGCGCTGCCCTTTTCTTTCGTGGGAAGCCTTCCTCATTCCTGCCATTTTACTCCTGCCTCTGGTGCCCAGTTTTCTTTTCAAGAAGTGGTGTCCAGGAACGCATGGACTTTGTTCACTGAGCCATAACTGTACACACAGACCCCGAGTTTCCCTGTTATTTCTGCAGCAGCAGCAGACTAACGTTAATTGCCCCTCTGAAAGTTAATGGTGTAGAGTAGAACAACTATTTTTGTATTGGTTCTGTAACTCAGTGCAACCCTAACCTCTCTGGAACAACAATGCACAGCAATCCAATGGCATGCAATGATACCAACCCGGTCATGCAAATGATGCTCTTATTCAGATTCTACTTTTACTACCAAAAGTTCACACCTACAGCTTTTGTGCCTGTGGTCCAAACAGCCCTGGTCAACTTGCTGCCTGCCCTTGTGCACAAGCCTCCATCTGGCTCCACCTGTCAGGATTGGATCCACACTTAGCCATATCTAAGTATTTGGGAACCATGCAATTTCCCGAGCTTATTCGCTGTTTGGATCCGCACTTAGCCATAGTTAGCGCAGACCCACTGAAATCGGTGAGATGTAAATTAGCCGGGTCTGGTTGTGGACTTCAAGCGGGTGGACAATGGCTGGAATTTAGTACGGGACGCACGCCTACATAACTGGACTTACATCTGCGGGAAACAGAACTGAGCGCTTTTGCAATGTCTCTATCCAGCTGGAGGCTGCTGTGACGTTGCTATCTAGAGAAACCAGCAAAGCGACCGTTGCGCATCAAGACGGTATCCATGCACATGAGGCACTTCCAAGAACATTGGGCCACTGGGTAGCAAGTGCGGAAGCACATGGGTAGAGTCCAGCGCCCATCGGGACACCCTTGCCAGTGCCCTGTTGCTGTCGCCTCCTGGATAACTTGCTCTCAGAAAAACTTCGCACAGAGTTTCAAACAGAAGCATTTATTCAGAAAACGAAGCACACTAAAGACTAAAGACTAAGCATCTAAGATTGTAACAGGTTGTATACCCTGCCATACAAATTTAGGGGGTGTGCACATCAAGGATTTCTTAAATGGCATAAGTGTCAAGTTGTTCCACCAACATAAGCATTTTCCCATGGCCGTTTCTGCACTAGACTGTTATAGTGATATTATTCCGGCTGGACCCTCCCTAAACTGCAAACCTCTGGATTCCACAGGATGTTGAAAGTGGAATAATACCACTACAACAGTCTAGTGCGGAAATGGCCCAGGTCTCCCATTATTTTGATATTTTTCATCCTGGAAGCGTGATGAAGTTCTTGTACCTTTATCTTGGCATGGTCTGTTCCCATAACACCTTCCTGCTACTTTGCATTCCCTTCCTTTGATATTCTCCCCTCTGTCCAGATACAAGGTGACATTGAACAACACAGCAATTAACCTTTTGGGAGGCCTGGTTACTTATGAGTTCCCACCAGAAACACAGTTGCAAGTCATTGGCCATTTCCGCACTACATTGTTATAGTGTTCTTATTCCACTTTTAACATCCTGTGGAATTCTGGGGTTTGTAGTTTACTGAGGCCAAAGGGCTCTCTGGCTGAGAATTCCAAATGCCCCTCCCTAAACGGCAAATCCCAGGATTCCATAGGAGGTTGAAAGTGGAATGATCGCGCTATAAGAGTGTCATGCGGAAAAGCCCATTGTTAACCATGGACACACGATAGCCCTTTAGCCAGCCATGCCCTCCCTATCTGACCTAATGCAGCTATTCCAATACATGTGCTAAAGCATATATAGAACTGAAGCCACCCTTAGAATTGCACATCTTCACAATTCACTAACAGGCCTTCTTGGTGCTTCTGCCATGCACCCAAAATGTGCAAAGTCACAGCGCATAGACCACAATACAGAATCGTGGCC
Organism: Ctenosaura bakeri; assembly: GCA_948474755.1. NCBI lineage: Eukaryota > Metazoa > Chordata > Lepidosauria > Squamata > Iguanidae > Ctenosaura > Ctenosaura bakeri. The sequence goes on along the minus strand of CAOLHI010003658.1, from coordinate 17,061 downwards.
AATATTTTTAGAACACCTTTAGTCTGAAAAGAGATCAGGAAATAGATAAGTTGCAGACATCAGTGCAGAGACAAATTCTTTACCAGAAATCAAAATCGGTCTGAAATATTTCCAGAAGGCTTACTTGACTTCCTGAAGACTTTGAAGCCCGGGGTTAGGTGAATCTCCAGCAAGAGGCCTTCAGAAAGGGACAGCTTTTTGGTCAATCCTGCACTGTCCCTTTATAACGATAATGACAACAAAATGTTGCAGATGCCTAAGTGGCCAGTGGCTTCCATGACTGCCTTGTCTTCCCTCGGGTCTGGGAAAAGACTCTCAGCCAAGGGAATTGCCACGGCAGTAAAATCTCAAAATATGCACGGCCACCACCGGTGTCTTCTTGAGAGCCAGAGGTTCTCTGGGGAGCAACGGGCAGTGTTCTCTGGCCTTTGGGCCCGTGTAAGGAAAGGGACGTAAGGAGAGGGACGCCCTGTCCCTGTATGGTCCAGGGACAGACGAAGTGCTTTGCATTCTCTCCGCCGTGGGCTGCCGAAGGCGTTGACAGGAGAAGCATGTGGAGTATGCGGCAGGGGTCAGTTTGTGGCCTTTATGTCAGCTTTCCAAAAGCCGGGGAGGGAAGCTCTCCTCAGAGGAAAACAGTGACTCCTAGTAGCCAAAAATGTCAAACATCTTCCGACCGCTGGACGGTAAAATCCCCCACACACCTGGCTTTAAACTTATTTTCCTCCCCTGAGGTTCTGATTCTGGAATGCATTCAGGTGAGACTCAAACGCTCCAGAAAGACGTTGCTCAGAACGTGAGGATGCTACTTTTGGGGACAGCAAATCTCATACTCGCCAACGTTTGGCAAATGAAAACGGGGACCTTTGTGGCCGAGCAACATCAGACAGAGGTCAGGATGGCAAGAGCAATTGCAGTCAGCCCTCCAATCCATATTCACGGATTATTTGCTGTCCCCTCTGCTGCCTCCCTGGGCCATTTTTAATAGGGAGTGCAAGCCTCGTGTGGCTGAGAAATTGCAAATGAGGTTTGTAAGTCCCTCTTTAAAATGGTGTGGGGCAGCCGTGGAGGTGGTCGGAAGCCCCACCGGCCCCCCACTTCTGCCTTGGGAAGGAACCCTGATGCCCCAAAGCAATCCGTGGTGGGTTGAATATGGTGATCGTCCTTTTTGTGTGTGTTAAATATGGTTGTTGTTTTTTTTAATATTTATTTGTATCCCGCCTCTCCATATGGATCGAGGCGGCGAACAACTTACAAATAGCATGTATTTCGAAACATTTCTATACATGCCCCCAACAAGCTGGGTACTCATTTTACCAACCTGCGAAAGGATGGAAGGCTGAGTCAACCTTGGAGCCCGGCAGGATCGAACTCACAACCTAGAGTTATCACACATTTTTCCACTTTCATGGGGGTCCTGTGCCCCTAACCCTAGCGAATGCGGAGGGAGGACTGTAATGAGGACGAACACACAACTTAGGAGAGGCTGCAGCCGTTTGTTTTACCTGAACCAATTCATTCTCTGCTCTCCCACTTTTTAAAAACGTCCTGGTTTCTCTCCTCCGCCTTTCCACCTGCTTTCTCCCTTTGTCCTTAGCTAACCTCCACTGCTGCAAACTAAATTCAAGGTGCAAAAGTAATTTGCTCTCAATTAATCGAGGATGAAGAGGAGAGGAGAGGGCCAAATCTTGTCCTTCCCCGTCAGCTCAGGCAAAAGCAAACAGTAGGAGCCTTTTCTACTTTTGTTTTCTTCCTCATTGGCCATTTCCGCACTATTACAGCACTATTATTCCCCCCCCAAACTGCAAACCTCAGGATTCCATAGGATGTTGAAAGTGGAATAATAGCGCTATAACAGTCCAGTGCGGAAATGGTCATTGATAACATTTGGCCATCTTGACCACGCTCTGATGTTCCTCGGCCCAGACGTGTCCCAGTTTCTATCTGCAAAAAATTGGAGGGTCTAAGTTGGCATCAACCCTCGCATCACTGCAAGCAGGAAGCTGGTTGTGTGTCTCTGTGTGTGTGTGTGTGTGTGTAGTCATGTGGGCACCCCAGCTGACCCGCAATGTGAATCGCTGCCTTTGTTCTCCCCCTTCCCTCCAGGCCCCCTTCCAGGCTGTTGTTTATGTCCGAGACAAAACCAGTGTTTATCATTTCTGGGGACACAGAAGAGTCCGGCGAAGAAAGAAACTTCTGTCTGCTCCGAGTCCAGTTCCCCAAAGAGACTGGGCTCGGTTTTGTTTTCTCGCCTTTCAAAAGTGCGGCGAGGGGGAGGGAAAGAGAATGGAAAGGCAGGGTTTCTATCTCTAATGTTTGTGCAAAGGGTGTGGGGCAGGGAGAGGGTCGGGCTTAGACGCGGCTCTGCTGTTGTGTTGTGGTTTTTGGTTTTCTTTAATTGATAGAAACAGAGAGGAAGAGGTTTATTGTGGGAGTGACAGTGGTGGGGAGCAATGAAGCCACAGAGGGGGCAAAATTGCTCCCCAAATAAGAATTCTTGCCCCACCTTGCACGGAAGTGATTATGCTTGCAATATGCATATATATCTGGTCCCATAAACTATAAAGATATACAGATACATGGAGTACTCAACTTGTAGTTGTGCAACAGGAGTCAACAGAAAAGATGGTACCATTCTATTCTGATTCGGTCAGACCCCACCTGAAATAATCCTGTGTCCAGTTCTGGGCACCACAGTTCAGGAAGGACATGGACAAGCTGGAACGTGTCCAGAGGAGGTCAACCAAAATGGTACAAGGCCTGGAAACCATGGAGCCCTCTGAGGAGAGGCTTGGGGATGTTTAGTTTGGAGACAAGAAGGTTAAAAATTGACGTGATAGCCATGTTTAAATATTGGAAGGGATATCATATGGAAGATGGAGCAAGCTTGTTTCCTGCTGCTCCAGAGACCAGGACATGGAGCAATGGCTTCAACTTAAGGAAAAGAGATTCCACCTAAACAATAGGAAGGACTTCCCAATGGAAAGAGCAGTTTGACAATGGAATACAGCTGCTGCCTTGAGGTGAGGTACAGCCTCCTTTTTTGGAGGTTTTTCGACAGAGGCTGGGTGGCTATCTGTGGGGAATGCTTTGGTGGCGCCTTCCTGCACAGCAGAATGGGGTTGGAGTGGAATGCCCTTGGGGTCTCTCCCAGCTCTTGGATTCTATGATTCTAGGCGTAATTATGAGGACCGGAAAAATGAGGCTATTTCCCACCTGTCGGGCAGTCTTCCTCTTTTCCTACTGTCCTCTGCCTTTCCAAACATTGGGGTCTTTTCTAGTGAGTCCTGTCTTCCCACGCTATGTCCAAAGTAGGACACTTTCAGTTTAGTCATTTTGGCTTCCAGGGAAGGTTCAGGCTTGGTTTTCCCTCTAATAGTCACAGTCCAGACAATGCTACAAAGAAGGCCTGGTTATGCGTGCCCACCAACCTAACTCTGCAAAGTATTGGGACACGTCAAATTTCAGGCAGACTTATAAGGGGGAAATGATGGAGGCGCTCTTTTAGATATCCTGGCCCCAAGCCATTTGGGGGCTTTGGGGGCCAACACCAGCACTTTGAACTGAGCTAATTGTCTCAGTGTCTTCCATGCTAGAACTGAAAGAAAATCTCAAAATTTCTATCTGCAGGGATTTCATGGTGGCACCCCTGAGCTTGGTGTATATTTGTTGATGCTGTGTGCCTTGAAGTTGTTTCCAGCTTATGGCAATCCTATCACAGGGTTTTCTGGGGCTGAGAGTCTGTGATGTGCCCAAGGCCACCCAAATGAGTTTCCATGGCCGAGGGGGGAACCGAATCCTGCTCTCCAGTGTTGCGATTCAGTGCTCAAACCACTACTTTACGCTGGTGTATTTGACCCGATACTTGGATGTTGCAGATGCAGTTTTGTACCCTGTAGCACTTTTACAGTTTCCCAATTTGAGCAAAGAACTGATTTGTACAGATCTAACCAAATGCTTTCATACTCAAATGAGTTGCATGGTATGGAACTGAGAAAGCTGCAAACCGAGGCTGTGACAGATGCATATTTGGTCACCCAGGAAGTATTGCAGTATGGGCGGTTTTGCTGAATGCAAACAGGACAAAATGAGAATTACCTAGACTGTGGAGGAAACTTCCTCTCTTAGTTCGTCTGTTCTTCCTCATTCGTAAGTTGTGCCACCTTGACCACACGCTGGTCTTGCTTGGCCGAATGTGTCCCGGTTTTTTATCCGTGAAATGTTGGAGGGCACGAGGGGGGTGAGCTGACAGAGGTTGCAACGGCAATGGGTGGCGGGTCATGCGGCTTTCTTTGTGGCTGTGAGGCTAAAGAGGAAGAGTGGAAGAAAGAGGATCAAGGCCTGGAGTGAAAGGGGATCAAGGCACGCGAACAGATGGCCGGCACTCTCGGAGGCACAAGGAGGAGGTGAGGCGAGGCCTTGGGTGGCGAGAGATACCTTTGTTGTCCTCTCGTCTGCATCAGTGCCCAGCCTTGGCGGGAAGCGAGAGGATCAGCTTTTCATCAAATATTGTGCAGACAAAAGGGGTTTAGAAATAGGAAGATTGTTTTGCCAAGCGATAAACCTACGGTTGCTGAAGTAAACACTGGGGAGAGTTCCTGGATAGCCAGTTCTGGATTGTCCCCGATCCTAAGATTTCTGGGCCCAGACCTTAGGCTTAGGATCATCATAAGTCAGAAATGAGTTGAAAGCACACAACAGCAACACAAGTGTACATATCAGAGGTTTTATTTGGCAAAAGTTGTCCAGAGGTGCTTTGCTTTGCCTTCCTCTGAAGCCATTTCCGCACTGGACGGTTGTAGCGCGATGATTCCACTTGCAACCTCCTATGGAATCCTGGGGTTTGCAGTTCCGGGAGGGGCCGGCCGGCCCCTCCCGAAACTGCAAACCCCAGGATTCCATAGGAGGTTGCAAGTGGAATCATCGCGCTACAACCGTCCAGTGCGGAAATGGCTTGGGACTCGAAATCAAAGCTGAAGGGAAAAGAATTGGACCTATCCTTGGGCACATCCACACGGCCAGATTATACTGCTACGATTACACTGCTCACTTAACTCACCCAACTGCAGGCTGGGGTTTGTTTTCATTGGGTCCTAATTGCATTTTGTTGTTTTCTAGGGGCTGGTTGTGTTTTTAACGGCATTAATAGGCTCCGGAAAGTGTTTGGTTATTTAATTGCTGCTTTGCTTCCTCGTAAATGGTTTTACAGTGTGGTTAGCGACTGGATTCTCAAATAAAAAGTCCCAGAGTGCCTTCACGGTTCTGCAGTTGTTATCCATTATCCTAGAAGGACTCTATTGTGTAAGGTTGCCAAGCGCTGAGGTTTCCGGGCCAAGACCCGAGCCCGAGGGACCATCATGAAGCGTTCGGCATTAAGCACCAACCGCCGTTGCTCACACCTTGGCATTCAGCAACACACAATGAAAATATATAGGTTGTCTCCCTAAAAATGTATGCACCCTTTAACAGGTAGCTGTGGTGATTATCTGAAAGCTAAGTAAATATATTTATATTAAAGAATAAACGTTATAATAATGATTTAATCCGAGTTACCAATGCCATCCTAATTGCACGTGTCCAAATTGTCACCCCTGTGCAACAATACATGGCATTGCTGAAGCACAGATCTGCAAACCTCTCTTCTAATTTCACCATACTTGTCTACTTCTGGAACCTTTGATCTTGTTAAGGGTGCCTACATTTAAAAAAAATTGCAATTTTCACCCCTAAAAATTATTTTTTTAATTTATTTTTTAGTCCAAAGCACAAGTACATGATATCACACAAAAATTATAAACGTTTCTCTTTATACAATGCACTAAAACAAACTAATGTAAATTACATTTGAAGAATGGTATACCACGGTGCACTAGAACATTGATTTGATCTGTTAAGATAAGTTGGTCCCTATTCTCTGTACATAGTGCCCTGTATGTTAAATCACTACTTTGCAATATTTAGTGTGCATCCGTTTACCAGTGAAACTGCTATAGAAATCAACTTCCAACTGTCCCTGGTTGGGTTTATTCCAAGCACTGCTAAATTTGACTCCTCTGTTACATTTTTCAGCTGAAATTAAATCTGTTTGCCTGCCTTTAAATGCAAACCTTCACTCTCGTATATAATATATAGCATCCTTCACTCTCGTATATAATTATTCCAAAGAGTATTACAGACCGAGATTATGCTCAACCTGTGTCTGATCGTAAGTTTCTAGAACTATGTCTTCCTAATATGGCAATATTATTTCCAAACTTTTCCTTAATATAGCTCATGATTGGGTGCCATTCTTTCTCTAAAAATTACAAGCTGTTAAGGGTGGATACATTTTGGGGGGATGCCCTGTATCTTCCTGTTGGGAGATTGAGAGGTAAATCTTAGCTAAAGGATTTCCAGATCAATGTCACATGAGGAGAGGTATTTGCTCTAATTTATTTAGGGAGATGGGATGGGGATAATTTAATCTCGGCTCCTTGCTTTGGCCAGAAGGAGGATGCAAAGCAGAGTGGATGGTCAGTCCTGGCACCTCAAGGGAAGGAAAGAGTCAATGCACAGACCCCTGGGAAAGTCTTTCTTTGCAAATTACAGCAGCAGAACAGATTGAGCCTTGCAAAATGGTTGTGTGATGCAGCTTTCCTAGCTGAAATGAATATTTGCACCCAGATCTGTCCTCTTGCCCTGGGAAAATGAAAACGAGCATTTGCTTCCGCCTTTTCTGGCTGGAGAAGGCCCATGAAAAATGGAGACCGGTGTCCAGAGGGCTGAGACCTGGCAATGCTCTTCTCCCTTTGTTCCAGGATCCGTGCCCTGCACGAAGGCGAGAAGGCGAACAGAAGCTGCCGCGCAAGGGAGTGAAAGCTGCAAAGTCTCCAAAGCCAAGGAGAAGCATTGCCTCGCTGCTTAATTGGAAGCCGGCTCTTATCCTTCCCAGATAAATCTATAAATAGGCGGACAGCCGCGAAGGCAAGCTGGACGCACAAACACTCAGGTCTCCTCCATTTAGTCCTGTTGTGCTCAGAAATAGCCCGTAATCCCAAAGGTTAGGAGGAGATTAAACCTCTCTTGCTCACAGCTAGTTCTCCAACCATTGCATACCCTTCTCGATCATCCAAGTTGCGGCTAGGAGTGCCACATTGCAGGGTTTCTAAGGGCCTTTCCGCATTACGCTGTTCTAGTGCTATTATTCCCCTTTCAACCTCCTATGGAATCCGGGGCTTTGGAGTTTAGGGAGGGGCATTTGGGATGCTCAGCTGGAGAGCTCTTGGACCTCAGGAAACTGCAAACCCCAGAATCCCACAAGAGATTGAAAGTGGAATCATAGCACTATAACGGAGCAGGGCAGAAATGCCCTGAGTGTTATTTGGGAAGCAGGTTATCCAACATATGACAGCTGTTCAAGGTGAAAAGAGGAGATTATTGCTTCTCAATTACTCTGTTTTCTGGCTGAGAAGTCTAAATGCCCCTGTCAAACCCCAGGATTCCACCGGAGGTTGAAAGTGGAATAATAGCACTACAACAGTCTAGTGCGGAAAGGCCCTCTGAGGCCACCTTCCTTCTCTGGTCTGAGAGCGCCCTCTGCCGGACTGATTTCAAACCAGAAAGCCCTTATCTCCAAAAAGCTGCTTGCAGCAAGATAAATGGGGAAGACAGGGGTGTAGCTACAGCCATTTCCGCACCAGAGTGTTATAGCGCGATGATTCCACTTTCAACATCCTATGGAATCCTGCACCATTTCTGCACTACAGTGTTAAAGTGCTTCTATTCCACTATCAACCTCCTATAGAATTCTGGGGTTTGTAGTTTAGGGAAGGGCACTTTGAATTCTCAGCCAAAGAGGTCTTTGGTCTCAGTCAACTACAAACCCCAGAATTCCATAGGGCATTGAAAGTGGAATAGCAGCAGTTTAACACTGTAATGCGGAAATGGCCCTGGAGTTTGCAGTTTCGGGAGGGGCCGGCTGGATGTCCTCTGAGGTCTCTTCCAACTCTATAGAGGCCGGCCCCTCCCGAAACTGTAAACCCCAGGATTCCATAGGAGGTTGAAAGTGGAATCATCGCGCTATAACACTCTAGTGTGGAAAGGGGCAGAAGGAATCTGAATCAGAATTCTGCCCCCTTGAACAAAATTTTCCTTCAGTCTCCAAATTTCCGGCATTGCAGCAACTTCAAAGTTCAGCCGAGCCTTTAGAAAGTTTAGGCATCCAAAGAAAAGGGGGCAGGCAAAGGGGTACGACGTGTATTTTTATTGAGAATTATCAATAAAGAACCGGATAGTGAATATGGACTATTTATTCAATACATGATAAGAGCTGCAAGAAGGCTGTTTGCCCAAACGTGGAAACTGATGGTGGGTGTCAAAAGCTGCGGATGTTGCCCAAGTTGCAAAATGGATGTGCATTTTAAAAAGTAGACCAATTCATATCTTCATATTGATTAACTTGGAGTTTATTGATAATCGATTGCAGAAGAGATAGCATGATTCAAAGAAAGGTATACTGGGAATTGCCAAGAGAAAGTCAAGGTGCCTTCGGAGAAGAATGTTCGAATAAGAACTGGAAAAGTATGTTTGCTTTGTTTTTAATTATGTCTGTTAATATAGATAGATAGATATTAATAGACATAATTATATATATATATATAGACACATATATATAGACACACACACATATATATAGACAAATATGAAGGTAAACCAAATGAAGATTTTTTGAAAAACTGGAAACTGTGGATTTTTTTTTAATCAATAAAAAATCTAACGATGTAATAATCTGTGGCTACAATTATTAGTAATTCTATAAGCTCTGTGATGTAGAATTGGTAGAATAAAATCAGGGATGTTGATCTATTTTTCCTTTTCAGTACAGTTTGTATTTGGGGAGTTCTTTCGTGCATTAGGTAGTTAGCAAAAATAGGATGTATTTAGTGTAACAGGTTAGTCTTTTAGTAACCGCTTTTGTTACTGTGTCTTGGTTTTTTGTTTAGTTTAGTTCTAGTTTTAGTTAAACCTGCATGTGTATAGTTTGTTTCCTTTTCTTATATTCCTTTTCTTGCTTCTCTCTGAACTAAAATTAGTAAATATTAAATCTGGGAAAATGCAATGAGGGGATGCCACAGGAGCCGGTGAATAAAATCCCAGCAAATAGGGGAGTTCTGGGTAGGAGCCGTTTTCAGCGTCTCATTCTTTGCAATGCTAGAAATCTGGGGACTGCAGGAAAAAAAGCAGAATTCTCATTGGGGAGGGCAAAATCTTCATTTTGTCACACACACCAAAGCTAAACCCCTAGACCAGTGGTTCCCAACCTGTGGGTCGCGACCCCTTTGGGGGGGTCAAACGACCCTTTCACAGGGGTCGCCTAAGACCATCAGAAAATATGTATTTCCGATGGTCTTAGGCTCCATTCCCTCTTCGGTGGTGGTGCGCAGGCGCGAACCACGCGCGCGTGTCCTCCTGTCCCCCTTGGCGGAAGCGCGTGTGGCCACAGCGTCGTCACAGCGGGAGTGGTGGTGCGCAAACGCGGGCCACGTGCTCGCGTCCTCCTGCCCCCTGTTCAGAAGGGACTGAAATTGCTCCCCTTCTCTGCTACTGGGAGAACCTCCCGTCTGATGGGCCAGCTTGGGGGGGCAGCAGCAGCACGGGGGGCAGGCCCCCTCCTCGCCATGGCCCCTGCCCACTCGCCACGGAGGGGGGCGCTGCAGAAGGGTCGGGGTGCTGCAAGGCGGCGCTGTTCCGGGGGGACGAGCTGCGCCCGGCGCAAAAGACAAAGGCGCTGGGATTCCCGCCCCCCGGCCAGGGTCGTCACTCTGGAAACTTTTCCCACACTGCCCCCCCCAGCGGAAACGAGAGCGAAGCAGAAGCAGAGCCTTGGGGGGTTCTCGGAGTTTTTTCCCAGGGGAGACGCGCGGCTCCTCTTTCCCTCCCTGCCCGCCCCCCCGTTCCTGGCCGGCGAGGCAGCCTTTGCCGGGGGGGGGCATTGTAAATAATAAATAAATAATTTTATGGTTGGGGGTCCCCACAACACGAGGAACTGTATTAAAGGGTCACGGCATTAGGAAGGTTGAGAACCACTGCCCTAGATGGATGGAATAGCCAGATTTTTTTCCCTTGTGTTAATCAGTGGAAATCACTGACTAAGATGCACAACTGAGGAAAAGTCCTGTGCTTGGGGACTACAACTCCCAGGATCCCCAGCCGGTTGGGTGGTGGATTCTGGGATTTGTTTTTGTTTTTTAAAAAATAGGATGTTTCTGCAATTTTGTTTGCAGGGACAAGAATGCATGGACAGAACTGCGGACAGAGCCAATCTCCAGTTCCGCTAGGAGAGAACGAGCTTGCTAGAGTTTCCATGGATTTATTCATTTCTTCTTGCATTTTGCAAAGATGCATTTCCCATCAGGCTGGAAGCAAGGAGGCCAGACTCAGTGTTCCTTGTCCCATGAGCAAAAGAGAAGGAATAATCCCCCTTTTTTACCTTGGAAATGGCCTCTTTGAGCTGAGATTTCTGTCTGTACTATAAATCCCCACCAGAGATGTCCTCTATGGCCATTTCCGCACTACATTGTTATAGTGTTATTGTTCCACTTGCAATATCCTATGGAATCCTGGGGTTTGTAGTTTAGGGAGGGGCATTTAGGGTTCTCAGCCAGAGCGCTCTTCGGCCTGAGAAAACTACAAATCCCAGAATTCCACAGGAAATGACCTATGCGTTGCTACACAGACAAGCTGTGAACAACTGTGGCTGGGATTTAATGCAATTAATGCGATTGCAATGCCCTCATTCCTGTGCATCAACCTGGACACCTCCTCTCTTTGCTTCCTTGCAATTTCCTGAGCTATTTTGCAAAGAGAGAGAGGATTTGGGAAGCAAAGGGTTCTGGGACTTGTAGTTCTATTCCTGTAAAGCTGAAGCACTACACTTCCCAGGAGCCAGGGAGAGGACGTGATGTTTGCAGTCTTCCGGGAGGAAGGGAGGGGAGTAGGAAAAATAAAATATTTTGCTTGCATTTTGCAGCAAAATCGAGGTCCTTGGAGGATTTATTTATGCACTGAGAAAGCAAGCCGCGGATAAAATTTTGCAAAAATGAATGTGGTCTTTGCAGTCAAGCAATACATCTCCAAAATGATTGAGGACAGTGGGGCCGGCATGAAAGTTTTGCTGATGGACAAGGAAACGGTGAGTTAATTTTGTTTTTAATTTTTAAAAAAAAACAACCATTCTGTTCTGCGTCTTTGCATGCAGATTAATCCGATTTATAGCTCACTTTTGGTTTGCATGCAACACATTATCCAGCATAAACTGGCTCCCTGTCGAAGCATGCTAAATACAAATACAAATATACATTTAAATTAATACAAATTAAAATACAAATTTAATTGCACTATAAAAACACCAGTAAAAGCAATGTTAAAATGCAATGCTGTGAATAAGTAACTAGTGAAATATTACAAGGGGGACTGGTTTGGGGGGAGAAATTTCTTGCAAAACTTGTTGCTTTTCTGGGCAATCGTTTAAGTGGAAATTTGATTTTTTTTAACTGAAGTTAAAATTAATAAAATCAAAAACTAATTGATCTTAAAAAAAATTAATATCCACAACAATATTCTACTTATTTCGTGACTTTCCAGTTGGGTTGGACTGCAGCTCCCATGATCCACCAGCCAGAGTGGTGGAGAAGGAGCTTTAACCTGAAAAATGCCCCTTTGGTTTTAAACCTGTAGGAGTTTGGCTGGATGGGAGCTTATTTAACTGCATGGAAAAGTGCTTTTAAAAATCTGCTAGGAAGCAACCTGAATGTTCTTGGTGGACTTCTGCAAGGGAGAAGAAGACTCAAGACCTGTATCATCATCATCATCATCATCATCATCATCATCATCATCATCATCATCATTATAATATTTTAATATTATAGGATGTCTCTTGCTTGGAATCTCTGGACTGCTAGGAGCATTGCACAATGTGGTCTAGCAACTTGGTATCCACGTTTAATATGTATTTATTAGTTTTAACATAAACACAAACTGATATTTAAGAAAAAGTGAGGCCATTTCCGCACTAGGGTGTTATAGTGCTATGATTCCACTTGCAACATCCTCTGGAATCCTGGGGTTTGCAGTTCCGGGAGGGGCCGGAAACTGCAAACCCCAGGATTCCAGAGGATGTTGCAAGTGGAATCATAGCACTATAACACCCTAGTGCGGAAATGGCCTAAAAGAGGCAGCGTTGTATAGTGGTTTGAACATCGGACTGCAACCCTAGAGACCTGGGTTTGATTCCCGGCTCAGCCATGGAAACCCACTGGGTGACCTTGGGTGACCTCTCAGCCTCAGAAAACCCCATGCTAGGACTGCCATAAGTTGGAAATGACTGGAAGGCACAAAACAATAAATAAATAAAAATAAATAAAATAATAAATAAATAAATAAATAAATAAATGAAAATAAACCTGTAGGAATTTGGCTGGATGGGAGCTTATTTGACTGCATAGAAAAGTGCTTTTAAAAATCTGCTAGGAAGCAACCTGAATGTTCTTGGTGGACTTTTGCAAGGGAGAAGAAGACTCAAGACCTGTATTATTATTATTATTATTATTATTATTATTATTATTATTATTATTATTATTATTATGTGACGTCTCTTGCTTGGAATCTCTGGACTGCTAGGAGCATTGCACAATGTGGTCTAGCAACTTGGTATCCACGTTTAATATGTATTTACTAGTTTTAACACAGAAGAACATAAAACACAAACTGATATTTAAGAAAAAGTAAGGCCATTTCCGCACTGGGCTGTCATAGCGCTATGATTCCACTTTCAACATCCTCTGAAATCCTGGGGTTTGCAGTTTCGGGAGGGGCCGGCCTCTATAGAGTTGGAAGAGACCTCAAAGGACATCCGGCCGGCCCCTCCTGAAACTGTAAACCCCAGGATTCCAGAGGATGTCGAAAGTGGAATCATAGTGCTATAACAGGCTAGTGCGGAAATGGCCTAAAAGAGGCAGCGTTGTTTAGTGGTTTGAACATCGGACTGCAACCCTAGAGACCTGGGTTTGATTCCCCGCTCGGCCGCGGAAACCCACTGGGTGACCTTGGGTGACCTCTCAGCCTCAGAAAACCCCATGCTAGGACTGCCATAAGTTGGAAATGACTGGAAGGCACACAACAACAACAACAACACATATAAAGACCAAGACTAGGAGGGTAACCGTGGAGTGCCCCCAAATATGAATTCTTGAGATTTTCCTACAGTTTTAGGATTGGAGACACCGAGACAATTGGGGTCGCCGTGAGTCGGAAACGACTTGGAGGCGCACGACGGCAAGATGAAAACACTAAACTAAAAATGTGAAATACTAGCTTGCTAAAACACTAATTTTGCTAATGGATTTACTAACTTGCTAGAACACAAAAGGCCTCTGCCTCCCCCAAAAAACAAAACTATAATGGATAAGGAAAAAAAAGAAAAGAACAGGGGAAAAATAATTGTTCCGCTATTACACATCCAACTAAACAACTAGTGACCACATCTCCAGATTATTGCATTGTTAGATTTTTTTTTTATTGCTCAGAAAATAATCCGTGCATGCTTTCCAGTCCTTTAAAAAATCTTCCCCTGACTTACCCTCTAAGCCAGTTTGGTGCTTATCCTTTTTGATCTCCCCCTTCCTTTTGGCCAGACCAGCATCGTGAGCATGGTGTACACCCAGTCAGAGATTCTGCAGAAAGAGGTCTACCTCTTCGAGCGCATTGATTCTGCCAACCGGGAGAGCATGAAGCACCTCAAAGCGATCTGTTTCCTCCGGCCCACGAAGGTGAGTCCTCCCGGAAAAAAGACATTCGGCAGTCTAACCTCCTCCTGGAGGCGTTGGACTACAGGGCCCATCATCCCCAGCCAGCGGGTGGAGGGGTCTGCCCTGAAACATGCAAAGGAGTCTTACAATGTGGGAACGAGAGTGGTTTATCTCCCTGGGATAGGGAATAGGATAAGATCCAGGTCCCAGCATCCCCGGCCAGCACGGCCAGGGGATCTGGGAGTATAGAGATACCTGGATTAGAGCTCTCAGACCCTTAGCTGGGGATGCTGGGAGTTGAAGTACCACTGACCCCAATAGGGCCATGTCTAGCCTATACTCTGAGCCTCATCAATAAGGATCCAGACCTTCAGTCAGTGTTCCCAGTTGTTCCCAGCATCTCGCTATCTGACATTACTGGTAATAGCTGATTCCAGTTTCTTTCTGCAAAGAGAATTGCACTCTGCTCATGTTCAGAGGCATAGCTGGATCCAGTTTCTTTCTGCAAAGAGAATTGCACTCTGCTCATGTTCAGAGGCATATCTGGATCCAGTTTCTTTCTGCAAAGAGAATTGCACTCTGCTCATGTTCAGAGGCATAGCTGGATCCAGTTTCTTTCTGCAAAGAGAATTGCACTCTGCTCATGTTCAGAGGCAGTCGTTACCAGTTCCAGGGTTTCCCAGTGGCTTGCATAAGCTGGTCTAGCAAATCCTGACTGGAGGGCCGTCCAAAATGCAAAGCAAGAGCCTGTAAAATGTGTCCTGTCCTGTCTGCATTTCTTGCCTGTAGAATGGATATTTTTCAGTTTGTTCCTAATTCTTTTGCTAATTGAGTTATATTTTCGGCTGTAAAATTTAGGGGGTTTTGTTTTGTTTTATGCGCATATTTTTAATCTGAATTTGCTTTAACCAGACTGTTGATTTTTTTCTGTGGGGGAAAGGCAAGGTACCAAGAAATACTACTACTATTACTGCTGCTATAGTATTATTATTATTAAACGTATCCGCTTCCTTTCTCCCAAAATGGGATTCAAGGCAGTTTATGGTAAGTTAAAATAAGATTAAACTAAAACCTTATTTTACAAAAGTTAAAGAAAAAAAGCCATATTATTATATTATTAGTTATTATTCACAGTGCATTAAGGAGCAACCATGTAGCATTACAGATCATGCAGTCTTCCAGATGTGACTAGGACTGCGATTCCCATCAGCTGTAACCAGCATGAGCCAAGGACGATGGGATTTGTAGTCCAGCCACGTCCAGAGAGGCTGCCCCTTTTTAACCCCAAGTTTGCTCAATCAGCGCACGGATCCCTTTCCCTCCGTCTATGAAGCCCACAAACTGTTGCTGAACGGTTCTGGTCACCCACTCCGTCCTTCCAGTCTCCTTGAAAGCTCTGGATAAAACCCACTTTTTGCTTTCTAATTCTGCCTAAGACTTGAGTTCTAAAATAGCAATATGTTTTGCTTTCGTCTCTTTTCTTTTTTTTGGATTTACCGCTCCTCTAGGAAAATGTAGACTACCTCACGCAAGAGCTCCGTCGGCCGAAATACAGCACTTATTTTATCTGTAAGTTGTGAAAGATCTTTGCTTTGTTCATAACGCTGCCAGTGTGTCGTGAGAGCTTTTAAGTTTTGCCTGCGTTTCCCCCCAAACTGAATTTTGGGCTGACTTTCCGTTCACCAGTGGAACAGGCTGCCTCAGGATATAATGGACTCTCCTCCTTTGGAGAGGTTGGATTGGCGTCCGGTCTGAATTAATGCACCCTGGCCTCTAGGTGTCATTCTCAGCTTTTGGAGAGGTGCCTCCCTCTCGACTGATCTCGGTCTGAATGTGTAAGGGCAAAATTGGATCCTAGGGCTAGAAGAAACCACAAGGACCCTTGAGTCCAGTCCCATTCTGCCATGCGTCTGTCAAAGCCCTCCCTCTGACAGATGGCTGTCCAGCCTTTGCTCCAAAGAAGTAGACTCCACCACACTCCATGAAGGCAGCAGCGGATTCCACTGTTGAACGTCAGGAAGTTCTCCCTAACGTTTATATGGAATCTCTTTTCCTGAAGTTTGAAGCCATTGCTCCTTGTCCTAGTCTCTAGAACAGAAGAAAACAGGCTTGCTCCATCTTCCATACGACATCCCTTCAGATATTTCAACACGGCTGTCATGTCCCCTCTTAACCTCCTTTTCTCTAGGCTAAACACACCCAGCTCCCATATCTGATCTTCATAGGTCTTTGTAGTTTCCAGCCTTCTACCCCTTTGGTTGCCCCCCTGGACGTGTCCCAGCTTGTCAACATCCTTCCTTGAACTGCGGTGCCCAGAACGGGAGGGGTCTGACCAAAGCAGAATAGAGTGGCACAGTATCACTTCCCTTGACCTAGACACGAGACTCCTGTTGATGTAGACGAGAACCACATTGGCCTTTTTAGCTGCTGCTTCACACTGCTGACTCGTGTTTGGCTTGTGGTCTGCTAAGACTCATAGATCCTTTTCCTGTAGTTTGAAGCCGTTGCTCTGTGTCCTGGTCTCTGGAGCAGCAGAAGACAAGCTTGCTCCATCTTCCAGATGACATCCTTGCAAATATTCAAACATGGCTTTTAGGATAACCTTCTCTTCTCCAGGCTAAACATACCCAGCTCCTTAAGTGCTCCTTAGAGAGCTTCAGGGTATCCAGGCCTTTGATCATTTTGGTCATTTTCCTTTGGACCCCTTCCAGAAAGCAGTCATGGTGGGGATAAAGGCAGAATGAAAAAGCTCAGCGTAGCAAGGGTATTGCCCGAGTGCTTTAGCTGTGCATGGCAGAATGAGGTTGGACTGCATCTTGCTCATTGGTGCAAGACAAAAAAAAATCCCATCCTAAATATTCTGGCACTGGTGCAGGAAGAAAAAATCCCATCCTAAATATTCTCGATTGTCCTCGTGCTGCAACTCTTCCTGTGGTTTCGGCTGCTTTGTTTCAGATTTCAGCAACGTGATCAGCAAGAGCGACGTCAAGTCCCTGGCTGAGGCAGACGAGCAAGAAGTCGTTGCAGAAGTCCAGGTATTATGCATTCCAAAAATGTCAGTCCTCCAAGCCAACTTTTGCTGGGGTTTGCTTACCATAGTCTTTCTCTGGTGTAATGCAGTGCTGGATGGATGACTTTGGGTGCATCACACTCTCTCAGCCCGCAGAAAGGCTGCCATAAATCAGTATCTTGTTCATGCCTGTCCTCAGGTGAGCTAGGAGGGTTCTCCTCTGTGTCCCACCTCTGGGAATCAATACACGAGGACACGAGAGTGGAG